>CAHIKZ030001125.1:1142500-1175000 GCA_903632075.3 Acanthosepion pharaonis | reverse complement strand
GGTCAAAAGTGAAGCACAGAAATTTACAACGTAAGTTTCCAACGTAAAGTGTCGAATCGTCAGAGGATATTTTTTCCATGAAATTTGTGACATAATCGACGTCACGGAGTCTAGGAAAGTTCACGATGACAACTGAACGTCATAGGTAATGGCTTAATTTGTGGCTATCAAGAAATTCACCCTGACAGAGCTGACAGAAAAGGACCAAAATTAGTTTTAAGTTGTTAATTGTTTGAATGAGTTCATCGTTATAGCACCTTTTCAATTTAAGCGCATTACTAGACTAGCGTCTAGTTCTCACCAATTTACAGTTGAGTTGGCGAGATGTAGCCGTAAGTTCTATGCTAGCAGTTTCTTTTCTCGCACTTCTCGCTCGTGGAAATCCATTCCAGCTCCATGCTTTCTAACCATCTTTAATCTGCAAAAATTTAAATGCAATGTCAATCGCTATCTACTGTCCTGATTACTTTTTTCGGCCATTATTAATATATCTCCATAAAACAACATTATCTGAACGGGTAGATAAAATAAACAAGTCGACAGTACGAAAGAATCAAAATATTACCTTTCCTAGATATAAGATTAAACATAAATTTTACTATCTATCGCTAATAAATTAAAAATGGCATCAGAAATTTATATTCTCACCATAACAACAAAATAAAATACGGATAATAATCAGATTCTATGTAAGAGCACTCAGAATTTACATGATGGGAAGAAATACATTGAAAATATTTTTAAGCTTTTTTAATACGCAACTCCTTTCCTATTCAACACGAAACTAAATATCCGTCAAATATTTCTAATAAAAGAATGAAGCATCTAAGCAAATTCAATGAATCGTGATGTATTACTCTACTTACCAACACTATCTCAGGTGAAAATGAAAATAATTTATGTACGATTAATATAATTTTTTACAACTATTTCTAAAACAATAAAATATGTAATTAATACGAAACAAAAGAGTAAAAACCTAATACTTGAAGGAGGTATTTACTACATCACCTGTAATGATTGCCACAATAAATAGGTATGAGAAACATTTCGGAATTGAAATAAAATACTGTATGAACACAAAAGAGAGATTTTACAAACTAACAAACTCTGTGCATTTGTTGCTCACCGTCAAGAGCCTGGTATAATTTTGACTTGGAGAATGCTTATTAAATTAAAAGAGAAAACCAACTTTTTGAAACGAAAATGTATAGAATATGCGTTGATTGCAAGATCAACCTCGGTAAATTTGCGTACAGATTTTTACATTTTTTCAGATCTTTTATCACAATGTGGGATATTCTTAATTTTAAAAGTGAGAAAAACTGAAAGCAAAACCGATAGAAACTGAATGAAATGTGTTAGACTCAGACATCGCCAGATAATATTCATTAAAAGTTTTAATTTTCAGCCTTCCAAAATCCTCAGTATTTCCTATTGGTTCATAATTAAAATATAAATGTCTGTTTTGAAGACACCGTGATCAGCTTCGTCAAGCTCTGAATCAGAGACGCCATCAAAATATTTAACAAATTTCATTTGCCAGTGTGTTTAGCCACTTCTATCATGCATTAGTGTAAAATTGAAAGTACCATCCAATGCTGACCCTCATTTACCGTTTACGATAGGAGAGCCCAACTTTATATATATATATATATATATATATATATATATATATATATATATATATTGTGTTGTGTATACCCAGCCGATGAAAAGAAATTAACTGGATGCTTAAAAATCTAAATAAATAACAAAACATCCATCATTATAGATTAATGAATAAAGATTTTTCTACTTCTTCCCTTTTTAGTGTTGCTTTTATCTTTTTATTTTCTGACAGATAAGTTCCGAATTAATAACTTATTTTTACTTTTGTGGTTACTCTCAGTTTCAATAATTTCTTCTATCTATATATATATATATATATATATATATATATATATATATATATATATATATATAAATTTGTGTGTGTGTGAGTGACCTCATGTTTGTGAGTGTGTGAATATGTAATGACAGGGATAGAGAAAGACATGATATATATTTGGCATAACTAATTCGCTCCAACCCAAAAGTTTAGCGTGATGGAATTTCCTTATCATACCGATAAACTTGTAGTTCTTATTTTTCAAATGATCATTAGATTATTAACCAAATAAAATATATCAACCATATAAAAGCTATATAAATACAAAATTTGAAAATCTAATTCTTCGAGAGGTCTATTGGAACTAAAACTAAACTGCTGAAAACAATTAAACATGAAACAAACATGGAAGTTTATAATTAAATTTAACGATTGTGTGGGCGAATGTTTAATTTACCATTTCCCCAATAAAATTGCGAAGATGTTTATTTATCAAGACAATGTCATCAAGATGGTTACTCTTGCTTATAAGGAAAGTAACCGTGTCTAAGACAAACAAATCATAACAGTAAATGGTTCTGCTAAGTATCAGTCGTCTGCTTCTGATCAAAATACATTTATCAAGACAATTTCTCGTTTGTGTCTTGAATCTTCGTCTACAACATTTAGATCACTAATTTTATTAACATCTAACTGGAAACGTTTTAAATCATCGAATATAATTCATTATTTTGTGTTCTTTGCTAAAATAGACATAAAATATTGTCTTTCATTGTCTAGCAAATATGTTTCTTCAATATAAGCAGTAACAATGCAGTGAAATAACAAATTTGGGAAATTAATTGTCGTGATATGAATACGGAAAAATAATGTCAAATACAAAGTTTTCACGGTTTTATAACATCAAGTGGCATGGCATAGCGGTTGTGCATCAGAAAAATCGTTCGTATACCAAGACCTGGAAATTATTTAATAAAGTATTTTAGATAAGACACAAACGATGTGATCTAACACATTAATTAAACTCAATTGAGGAACAAGAAACACAAGCATTGAGTTCCATTCAATGGAATGAGCTTGTACAAAACACCTTCAATATGCATGAGCCTAGATTTTCCGTGTCTGTGACTCCCGCCATCAACCATAAATACAGGTGACGTAGGAGTGGTTGCTGATAAATACTAGATCAGACAAAGAAGCCATTAAAAAATATTGATCTTTGTTGTACGCTCTGGCCATCTTCAGCTGGTTGAAATGTCGAACTGAACCGTTTATTTCGCTCACTGGTGTAGACTGTTCTAGTTCCACGTGCCATGAAAGTGTTTTTCAATTAAAGCTAGGAACTTATGTCCTCGAGTGATACTAACTGTTTGGTTGAACGGAGGAGTATACCAAATGATTTTTCTTTTTCTCTTTTTCTTCTGGTTAGTACTATTGTTTTTATAATCTGTGTTAGCGATTTTGTATTCGCTGTTTTTTAGAGCTGTGTTATAAAGATTATTGTATTGTTCGAATATTTCCTTATTAGCGGAGTTCATGCTGATTCTTTTCTCTATTGATGTGGGTATATGCTTAATTAGAGATGGAGGGTGGTTTCACTTAGGGTGTACATACAATGGGTTAGCGTTAGGTTTTCTGTAAGGTAGTTCATTAGAGTTACGTCGAGGAAGTTTACCCTTTTAATTTAGTAATGACTGTAGTTTTTAAATTTAGTTTCCCGAATTCAGTATATGTTATCTTTCTAATTTTACCTATTTTAAAATCTGTGGAACTCCTCACTACCATGTGCCCGTCATCCCTGTATAGCCCGATGTCCTTAATGTCTAATTCACGCTGCGTGGTTAGATTGTATAGTATGAATAGAACGACAAGTTCAGAAGACTCTGCAGAGTCTAAAGATCCCATGGTGATGTCAAAACTGTTATTAATGTTTTTAATCTATTGGTCCCCATTATGGATGAGGACATATTTTTTTTCACTAAGGATTATGTTCATTTCTTCCATAGTTAAGTCGGAATATACAGTAGCAAACTCCAAGGCAGTCGTGAATAGTTCTCTTGATATTAACTCGTAATAATCCATAACATCGAACTGTATTAGGGTGCATTCATCTTATTGTTGATGTTGTCCTTTTGCTTATCTTTCCTATGTCGGGTCTGGTTCGGTTTATCATTCTAGTAGTGGGGTCTTCCTCAAAATCTTGCTTGTGGTCTTTAAGATTGATGTAGCATTCCTTTTTTGCTAGTTTGCCTACCCTATCCATTATTTTTTAGTTTTTCAGTAATAATTTTACTAGTTCTGTTGATACTGTCTACCATATTAATATTGTTATCATAAGCTTTCTTATAAGTCTTAGTTATTTTTATTTTAATGAATTTGTTGTAGTCGTCGGGCGTTCATTTGTAGAAGTTTCCCGTTTTGTTGGACTAAATTTTATCACCGTCGTTAATGCGTATAACTATTTGGTCTAGATGTTTTTTTGCTTTCCTTTTTTTGAAAGGAGATGTTATTGATTATATTGAGTAGGTCCTTTTCAAATTCCTGTAGTATTTTTTTAAATGGTGCAACTTTTTACTTTTAAAGCCGTAAACCACATGTTCATTATTTTTGTTAAGTTATTCCCTCGAAGGAAGAAGAATGCTTTCCATCTCATTCTTGTTATTAATTACTCTGTTTTTTGCAAAAGTTTAACGAAATTATTCCGTTTGTTTGTGCATAGAATGTTCTGAGAAATGCCGAAATTTACATTTTCCATATTTGTAAAGTTCTTATTTTAAAAATAAAGGTTCAGAGTGCTCTACCTTAATTTGGGAGCCGATATATACGTGTAAATATATGTAGAAAAATAGGAAAGAACACGTTAGGCAAATAATCCGGGGTTACTTAGGATTTTTGTTTTTATTTTTAAAAAACTGTGCTCCATACAGAAGTAGAGCTTAAATTATAATTTTTTTTTTTTTAAAATACGATTCCTTCTCTACATAGGGGTTCTCATGTTTCAAAAAGAATAGCCAAAAACATCAATTTAATTATTGAAATTAGATTCAATTAAAGTATCAAGCACTGTTTCATCCTCAAGCGAAAATTTAGGAATAACCAATCTTGAAATTTACGCATTTTTATAAGCATGTTCATTCGCAAAATTAATTACGATGGAAACAGAAAAGCTATCTGTCGCTGTGACTGATCAGACGATGTGCGTAAATGAATGCCATCATTTGCTTTGAAATGAAAGCCCGGCCCTCTTTCTTTCTTTTGACCTCTTTCCGAATGTGACTGATATCTTGATACAAACTAACTCGTATGCCCCTTACAAAAATGGTCGTTTCCATAAACATGCAGCTATATATATATATGCATGTATGTATATGTCTTCATATATATATATATATATATATATATATATATATATATATATATATATGCATGTATATTGTTGTGGATTCCGGGATGAAATCCGTTACCAATAAATAACAAACGCCAGGAATGAATATTTGGAAATAATGTATTAACGTAATAATACAAACTGGTAAAGCAGGTTAGTAGTTCCAGGAATACGGGTTAGTAGCAAAATATCTATACAGTCTTTGCTATTGAAGTATCGCTGTATGACTTCTTACTGAGTCTATGTGCTCGCTCACGGTGACTCTTGATCGCTACGTTCGTTCTGTCTGTCTGTTTGTTTGTTTGTCTGTTACCTTCACCCTCGGTTGTTCTCGTCTCTCGGGTCTTCACGTAGCAGTAGTATATGTATATACTGGGTGAGTCCATTTGTGTAAAAAAGGGAGAACCCCTCAACACCCCCTCCATAGATCCCTTTTTGGGGGGAGTTAATATCTTTTCTTTCTATGATCTATAATCAGACGCTCTGTAAATTTTCTTTTCCTGCTAGTCCGTCTAATTTCTGTCTCTTCTTGTGGTCTTTGAATCTCAAACGCTTCAAAGATCGCCTCCATCGAATCATCATCTTCAGCGGGTGACGAGCTTGGCTCTTCAACCAGCCTTTTTTGTATTTGGTCAATATGTCTTCTGTGGGTAAATTTTCCTCCCCTTATTGTGTACATCACGTTTCCTAGTCTGTTAATTATTTTACCCGGTTTCCAATAAACCATGTTGTTCCTGAACATCCTAACGGAGACCCGTTCTCCAGATTTGAATGATCTCTTGACTACTATAAGTTTATGCCGGTTTTTATTCTTGTTAGGCAATAACTTATCAAACACAGGCCGTATTTTTCGGGAAAACATGTGTTCCCGTTTGGTGTTATTCTGTATACTTGGAGGAACTACTGTATAGCTTTTTTTTCTGTCGGTATGTCCTATGCTTTTTTCAAAGCTCTCTTTAGTGTGTCTCACAAATCTTTCATCTTGCCCGTTCGACCGCGGGTGATACAGAGCTATCTTAATATGCTTTACTTGGTAAGTCTCACAGAATTCTTGGAAGTCATTTGAGGTGAATTGTGTGCCATTATCAGTTACTAAGTAGTCCACGACGCGAATAATTCATGCAGACAATTTATAGTATTTTCCGTTGTCGGCTTTTTAAATCTGAAGACTTCTGGCCACTTACTAAAGCTATCTACCGTTATTAGATAGTAGTAACCTTCTATGGGTTCTGCGTAGTCCGCATGAAATCTGGACCATGGTCTGTCCACTTTAGGCCATGGTTTTTGTATAGTCGGTGGTGCTTTTGCTGCAGCCGCACAACCTTTACACCTATCCACCATTTGCGTAATATCTTAGACTCTGTTATTTCGCATTACTTTAAAGGGTATATTTGGAGGTTAAAGTTTGGTATAAATCTAAATGTTTAAAAAATCTACGAAGAATTTAATTTGATGTTTGTTGGAGTTTTGGGTATTTTCTATGGAATGGTCGATTGGAAAAAAAATCATAAAAAGTACATTGAAATAATAATTCATTTTACATCTAGTAATCTTTTTTATTTTCCTAAACTTTTTTCTTGTTGATTATTAAGTTGACATCTATACGTTTGTCTTTTGTTCATAAATTAAACTCGTGACTGTTTTTAGATGCCCACATAATTATCAAAGGTTATTCCAATTTAAATAATTTTATCATCAATAATGTTTGTTAAAGGGTAACATATTTCAATTTAAATTAAATTATCAATTTAAAATTTACATCGGTATTATTTGAACTCACTTCCAATTGGAGAATATTAGAGGAGAAATTTGGTTAAATATTACTAACAGAAAATTAGGTCCTTCTTTTATAATATGCTATACATCCATACACATACACAGCTCTACGCATATCCGAACATCTATCTATATCCAAATACATGCATATCCCTATATACCTATAAATCCATATACACACATACCCACACATCTACACAAAACTATATGTATATACCCATACATAGACATATACACCTGTAGACAGACACATACACACATATATACATACATATACATACATACCCACACATACACATATGTACTCACATATATATATATATACACTCACATATGCAAGCACCCATGAATGCACATCTATACATATACACATATACACACATATATATACACATATACCCACATACACACACGCACACACATATATATATATATATATATATATATATATACACACATACACACATACACCACACATATGCATGCATTCAAAGAACATATCAATATCAATACGTCATTACATTATGAATACACAAAAAATCGTATAATCATACATATATATATATATATATATATATATATATATATATATATATATATATATATATTACTCGCATCCCATATCTGTGGCAAGACATATAAGTACCCATCTAATTATACACATCCACACTCACATATACATTTAAAAAAACAAAAAAACCTGCATGCTTCTCTTTCCATATAAAAATATATACATGTACATATTAAAAGACGTATCAGTGTTCAAGTACAATACCAGTTATATACATACAGTCATGTGTTAGCGTTCATGCGCGCATAGCAACATTTCCAAAAGCAAAAAGAACAAAGGTCATTCAATATTATTTTTCCTATATGGTTATTTCTCAATGTATTTTCTTAGGTTTAGGTTGTTCTTATGTCGGCATTTAAAAATTAGTTCATTGTGTCTATATAGTAATAAATCTGGATCTTTGTGCATCTTCTTCCTTTTATGTCGGCTTTCCTCTTCACCACTTACCCATTCATATCTAAAGATAACATAAGTCAAGTGGAGCGTTCGTCTGGCCCACACTAAGTGGGGTTAGGGATAAAGAATTGAAATGGTACATCTAACTCATTCATGTCTTCTCTCTCCCCCCTCACTTCCTCACTTCGTTAATTTACATATGCTTAATACGGCCCGTCAAAAATGTGTAAATTTCATTTCATTTTTTGTTTCAACCTTTGGAAGTAAAGTCTGATGATCCAGAGCCCTTTAAAAAGGGCTGTGGTGAAATAATTTATTACATGGAACCTTAAAGTGGTCTGTTTTTTATTCAAACATATTTGCTCTGAATTTACATTGAGCTCTCTGGATATCATCCTCGCTGGGTCTACCCATACGGATTACCTAGTTTTGCATAAACTAAATATATATGCATATATATATATATATATATATATATATATATATATATATATATATATATATATATATATAAAGAACAAGATATATAATCCGGTGTTCTTATAGAAAATTCACTTGAGGATGAAAATGACATGTAATGCTCAAAGTTGAATTAGATACAGGATACATTAGTATTAAAAATTGCACAATACACGTGTAATAAATAAACATGTAGAGCTTTTAAGTATAAAAATATAGGAGATCAGCCGATTCCGTTATCTTGGTTTCAACCTTTTGGTATATTCAGCTCCTTACTTTAGTTGGCATTATCAAATTTCTTACATTGATAACTTGGCATTATTAACATCTTGTATAGATGCCCTTTACTTAAGCATTGCATATTTGCCAAAGAAGTTATTTACCAATTTCTAAAAAGAGTCTTTTATTTATCACCTACAAAATTTTATGTAAGAAGCTGAACAAATTGATTGTTTAATCAGGGCAAAACCCACAAGCCTATTTTGAAAACTAAATTAATTTTTCACTCGCTGGACAAGAATATAACTAGTTAGGATTATGTTAAATTACCTCACTAACTCTTTCGTTTTTATTTCTTGGGAAAACTGAATCTAAGACATCGATATATCTTGCGAAATAATGTAGCAACCTCTATCTACCCATAAGGGAATTTTCTAGGTTTATATGTAGATAACTTCGTGTCATGACCTATATTAAAATAAATTCAGTGATTGGTTAATCATGGCAAAACTCAGAAGCCTATTTTGAAAATTAAATTAACTTTTCACTAGCCAGTAGTTTTACATCGCTCGAGAAGACATATTTATGGTGTTCAAATATTATTTACGTAGTGATATCAACATGAGTTAATATCCTAAAATAAAGAATATTTGGCTCTACTCTGTATTGAGCACTCTTTTAAATTAAATGTTACGTAGAGTGGAGTTATACTCTGTTCTCATTTTACATGGATATACATATGCCACGCAATCTATTCTATTTTAACTGTAACTTTCCAAAGGCATAATGCTTCTTGAAGGAAAATATATATATATATATATATATATATATATATATATATATATATATATATATTGTTTCATTCAAGAAGCGTTATGCCTTTTGAAAATGGATGTATCTTTCTTCCTACAGTAGGAGAAAATATAGAATATATTGCGTGGCAATTATTCTAGGAAAAAGAAAACTGAATTCAATCCAATGCAGTTGAGGCTTGAAGATTTCGTGACACGCTGAGTACCATGGCATTGTGATCATTTCTTCTGAAACGTATAACAGATTCTACACACGTATTGATTAGTATAAATAAATTTATATGTGTGTGTAGCTTCGCAATTCAATTATAAACCGAACTGTCAGACGCTCATATGTCGAAATCTACAACAACGCCCAGTGTATTTTATTTCTAAGGACCATTTTCTACACCTGCAGAAATATTGGACTGATAATAAGTGCATTGATAGGTCAATTCAGAAAGGTAGGATCCCTGGAATACCAGACTGTATTAATTATATATGACTTGCAACGCAACTCTAAAGAATGCAAAAAAGACTTAGTTGTATTGTTATTAGATCTTGCAAATGTATGGCGATCCATACAACACAAACTGAATGACTAGGCTCTTAGAAGGTACCACATAACTAGCACCAACAATGACTTAATATTGACTATCATAAAATGTTTTATATCAACATAACTCCGGGATCATTTATTCTAAATAACATAGTTAAACTATTTCCGTTATCCTCTTAGATATATTCAGTTGATCAAGTCAGCTTAGATAGAGTATCGATGTTCACTAATGTGAACGAGAGTGCGTCGACATCATACCAGGCTTTACACAGATGACTTAACAATGATTACGCCATATGTCTCTTGGTGCATATGGTTATTAAGAGGATTAGGATAGAAAATTTAATGGGTACGAATGTAATTTAGCCATCAAAATTTAGATTTCGTATAGGTGTAGTGATGGATAGATTTCGTTTCTCAATCACAGGCGAGGGAAACAAATTTGACAACCGCAACAAGGTTACTATTGTCATCAAGGAGGCTCTAATAAAGTGACCCTCGGATTATGGCTAAGAAACGATTTACCAGAACGTTTGAAAGTTCGGATTCATCAGCATACCATTTTTCAGAGGATATTTTGGCCCCTAATTTTATACGAAAATTCCATAAAGACAGTGATAGCATTTGGAAGGAAGATTAGTGGCTTGTCCTAACATGAAGCCTGATCAGAGCTGCTTTATATGCGTCGACCAATGCTCCCCAGTTCTCTTTCAAGGGACATTGATAAATTGATGGTTACTAGAACAAGAGAGGCGATGTTTTACAGTGACTCTTCATGCACTGAAACGTGTAGTAGTAGGAAATTGGAAAGTGTTGCAGAAGCTGTAGATGGCAGAAGAATGATTGCGACATAAGTTAGATACAATCTCGACAAAACGAACTAGTCTGATATTTTCTCAACACCTTCTTCTGCGTGTGGAAGAAGTAAGGTTTGGTAAGATAGTTTCAATGGGCCATCAGTGTGCCTGGAGTAAATGGAATCACATATTACAAAGAAAAATCTATACACATGGGAAAGATGCGCGCGGTGTATGAACAGGTGTCCGTTCAAGCATACAAGATCGATGGATAAATTGTCGTCTAAATTATGCAAAAATGAAAATAACACTGACATCTCATTTCAACAGAAATATTTACCAAGACTGCACAAAAATATAATTAATATTATTGAAACAATAGATAGGAAGTTTATTCAATAAAATCACCATTGACTCCAACCTCCAGACACTTCCGATTCTCCTGCTGCTCTTCTGAACTGTCTCCTTATTTAAGTTGGTGAATTCTGACATAATCCTTGCCGTCAGCTCATCTTTCGTGCTACATGGAGTTTGGTTGGTATCTCGCTCAACTGCGCCCCATGCATAATATTAAAGGGTGTTGCAGTCTGAGTGGTAGGTGGCCAGGTGTAAGGCTGATGTAGTCACAGAAATTGTGTGACAACCATGAATGGGTTTTCCTGCCTGTGTTGCATGGGACAGAGTTCTGTTTCCAGACATAGGTTTATCCAGCAGCCACATTCTTAACCCAGAGTAGCACCACTCACTCAAGGCACTTGATGTAGGCCTCCGTGTTTAGTGGAAGACAAATGGAGATATAATGTTGCCATAACTTGTGATTACTTCAAGTACTTTCGTAATCACCATTAGACCAAACTTCTTCTGAATCTTCTCTGCAATGTCGTCAGATCGACATCCAAATTCTTTGAAATTTTTGTATTGGAGCTTTCGACGCGAGACAGCATATCATTTCCAAATACCTGGCCGAGAGATATTCGTCATGGTACTCTTTTTCTCACAGACGGTGTCTAACTGGCATTGCTATAGTGTGCAGTCGACAAAATCAAGAACAAACAAGGCGCATGCGCGAAAATACAAATATAAAATGGCGAAAATTTACCCATAGCACACTGTATACTCAGTAACTGGCCCAGAACAGTTGATGAAAACTTTAAAAAATGTAGTCGTTGAAAATACGAGTCAGATAAAAGAATAAACTTTATAAAAGCAGAATAGAAGAACCGATTTCTTCAAAAAGAAAACAAAAACATCAATTCTCCTCACAGATGCATATTGGAAGACATTAGATGACGTTTGTATCCAATTGAGATTTCATGAGCACATTTTACAAACTCAGTTACGACCAGATATGATTCTTTTTACGAATGTGAAAAAAAAAGAAAAAAAAAAAAGAAAAAAACAAACAAACAAGAGATCTTGTTGAAATTAACAGGATTCTGCGAAGAGAATATTGATGAGAACCGGAAGCAAAATTCACAAAGTAGCAGGGACTCGCAGAGCAGGGCAAAATGAAAGAATCTCCGGTTGATTGCGAGTCGATTAAAATTGGGTGCCCCGGGAGATTTGCAGTACAATTTTGAAACAAATCCCTGACTGAAACAGAATTGACAGGCAGTGAAAAGAGGAAATCGGCCCGTTTTATCACTGAGGCAGCCGAGAATAATTCAAGATTGTTGTGGGTCAAATATAATATATATATATATATATATATATATTTATATATAACAACCGAAAACAATGACTGCTGTTGTTTTAAGCGGTAATTATTAAAGTTTTATTTACCCTCATTTTTTAAACACATACCTTCATTTTTCAAAGATGGTTGACAAGTACACTTTTTAAAAGCATTTACCATCCGAATATTTTCACTTATACTTACAAAGACAAATTTCGATATTTACAGCCTTTTTAATTCCTAATACAAGTTTATGATATATATATATATATATATATATATATATATATATATATATATATATATATATAAATATATATATATATATATATATAAGTTATCTTCAATGAAATGAAACGCATATAAAATAGGCATTGCTTCACAAATACAGACACACATATATATATATATATATATATATATATATATATATGTATACGCACAAACGTATGTTTGTGTTTGAAAACACTTGTTCGAACACAAGAAAAGTTAAATGAAAAGCTTAATCTTAGTACCTTGTATGTCGTCTTCAAAGAAACACATATATATATAATTTACATATAGAGATTTGACATGATATTGGTGAGTAATTTTGTGTGTGTGTATATATATATATATATATATAGAGAGAGAGAGAGAGTTGGTGACATCTCGGAAAAACAGATACAAGGAACTAGAAGTGATAACACCCCCCTTATTGTATCTTCTTTTATTAACCCGTTTATTACTTCTACAATTCAGACTGCAGAATATCCCTAGGGCTTCCTAGAGTCAGACTGGGAAAGCAAACCCCCAATAGAACGGATTATACTGTTCAACCTCATTCAGTCTTCGGAATACGAGTCAATTATGCATATGCGGGATGATTTGCAATAATTAGAGAGGCCTCAATATACGCCAAGCTCACATGAAGTGTCTGACCTGAACTAGATGATCACAGCGCACAGAAATAAGCTCTGTCGAGACACATGAGAAGCAGGGTCAGGAGGCACCCCAACATAACCTTGCATTATCAAGCAATCACTACTCCCGCCAGTAAAGAAGAAGTCATCAGAAAGATAAAATGGCTGACATCAAAGAACAGTGAAAGGTGGGAAAAGTGAATTTTACGTTGACGGATTCTAAAAATGATTCTAAAATGAAACCCAGAAATTTCTTTTTAGATATTAACAACAATAATCGTGAGTTACGCTTCGATAAGTTTTGGCTACAAGAAAACGAAACAGAATCCTGGAAACTACAAATCAAATCGGAAGAAGAAAGAAATTAAATGCCTGAGGAAAGAATTGAAAGAGATTTAAAAATCCAGTCCCGAAGAAAAACAACCTCTTACCGAACTTAAGGATAAGGTAAGAGGAAAGTTAAAAGCTCTCTGATGAGCTGAAGAAACGAAGAAGTTTAGGGAAAAAGTAAACAAAGGACACAGTTTTTCTCAGACCCCTTAGGCTACCGTAGAAACCTGCTTGGTGACAAACGCAACGGACAACTACAACAAAACAGTGATGAGGTCAACGATTACGTTCAGAAGAATTCTCGAAACTCATTAAAAGACATGGAACTTGATTCTAACTATAGTTTAATGAACCTCTAACTTCCTTCCACAAAATTTGATAGCAAAGTTCAAACATGGAAGGAGATTCAAGAAATAGTAAAATCTGGTAGATCTGCTTCTGCCCCAGGACCCTGCGGAGTGCCTTAACTAGTATATAAAATATGTCCAAATCTCTCTAAACATTTGTGGAGTATTATAAAAATAATTTGGAAAAGAAACCAAATACTATTAAACAAGAAACTAGCACAGGGGATATGGGTCCCGAAAGAAGAGAATTCCATAACATTCGACCAGTTCAGGATATCAATTCTTGAGGTACAAGGTAAGATTTTCTTCAGCATAATGGCAAAACGAGATTCTTGAAAATTAATAGAGACATGGAATAGCGAGTTAAAAAAAAAGGGTAGAATAGCAGGCATAGCAGGTCGCCTTGAACACACGTGTGTCGTTACACAGCTAATAAGGCAACCATGAGAAAATAAGGGAAATCTAATAAACTTATGTTTGAACTTGGCAAACTCATGTCTCACTACCCCCATAAGGGTAGCAATAATATAAACTTAATGTCAAGACAAATAACTGGTATTCATATTGGCACATTATAGAAAAAGTTATAACAGGATACACTATTTCTTCCTTTCTATTCAATTTTACCATGAAACTGATAGTAAAAAACAGGCATGCAGAGTCCCATTATATTTAACTGGCACCCGACGACCCCCCCATAAGAACATATATGGAGATCTTACTGTGACAACATCAACAGGCAGCAGATGGCTATGAGGTGGGAGTGGGGGTCTGAAAAAAATAAACCCAATGGGCAAGGACGGAATTCAAGCCTGAAAAATAGATCGGTAGCTATTATAAAAGGCAAGTTTGAGAACAGACACAGATTCAAAATAAACGAAGTGTCTATTCCAACGTTTAGTGATAAGCCGAATAAAAACCTTGGATAAGTCATCGATCAAAGTCTGAGAGGTAGTGAAGCAATAAAAAAAAAGAAAGAAAAGGACTTGGACATATGGCTAATAAAAACCAACAAGTCATTATTACCAGGCCGCTTCAAAAGCTGGTTCTATCAACATACAATGATGCCAAGAATATTTTGACCATTATTAATCTCTGAAGTTCCTATCATGATAATTACTAAGCTGGAAAGAAAAATAAACCATTACTTCAGACGCTTGATAGGAGTGTCAAAATGCTGGATCTGTCTCGCTTTATGTTGTGAAACTCGCCCTCTGCAACTTCCATCAAAAAGTTTGGAAGAAGAATTCAAATTCATGCGCGCAAAAGAATTATTCCAATACAAATCATCAAAGGACTTAAAAAATAGCTTCAGCCGTCATCGAGGTACGCACAGGAAAATAAGTGGCGAGCTAAAAAAAATCCACTTGCAGAGAAAGGTTAAAATACCTGACTATCCTAGGATCTGTAGCCTAAGAATGTACTGGCCTTAGGTACTTCACAAGTAAACAGTACAGCAACATGTCTGAGAAGGAAAAAAAAAGACAGTTAATTCAAGAAGAAATACGGGTGGCCACAGAAGAAAACGCATCAGTAATTTAGTTAGAATGGGTGCGTGTAAAAAATTGGAGCAAATCCTGTTGCGAAAAGTGACATGGGCTAACAATTAGGTAATGAACTACAAGCGAATCCAATTTACCATCAGACCAGTGTATGATATCCTGCTATGTGAGGCGAGCTGGTATGAATGGGGCAAGGAAAAAGACTCAACTTGTCCCCTGTGCAATGAAATAGGTACATTAAAATATATTCTGAGTAATTGCCAGATAGCATGAGGGGAAGATAGGTACAGGTGGAGCAACGACGAAGAATTGCGTCTAATTGCAAATATATTTGACTTAGCGATACGCAATAAAAAAATAAATAACCCGACCAGAAAATATGATAAAATTCTGCAAAACTGGATCAAAACAAAAACCCACCCAGAGAACTCGATCCACCCATTTAACAAAATCAAATGACTGGCACATGAGAGGAGAGCTAGGGAAAACCATTAAAATTCACAGAAGAAATTATCGAAATATCACTAAGACCAGATATATCATTTTTTTTCAAATAAAGAAA
This sequence comes from Acanthosepion pharaonis, assembly GCA_903632075.3. Classification (NCBI taxonomy): domain Eukaryota; kingdom Metazoa; phylum Mollusca; class Cephalopoda; order Sepiida; family Sepiidae; genus Acanthosepion; species Acanthosepion pharaonis. Next base: position 1,158,859 of record CAHIKZ030001125.1, on the reverse strand, counting down.
GAAAATGTCAATTACGTACGAATTAACCATCCCCTGGGCAGGGAATATTTCATAGGCACATGAAAGGAAACTCAACAAATACAAATAATTAAAAGTAATATGCCAGAGTTAAGGTTGGGAGAATTTCTACCAAACTTTAGAAATGGGCTGTCGTGGGTTCGCGTTACTGTCGAACAGAGCTTCAAACTAGAAAACCATATAATAAAAATAATGAAAACAACAAAACAAGCCTCCACATGGATGTGGCTTAAGTATAAAAGTAGATGGAAGGCGGAAAATTAAGGAGGAGGAAAAAGGAGAGAAGACAGAGGAAGAAAGGAAAAAGAAATAGGGGGAAATGTCAGCAAATAGAAAGAAAAAAAGATACTCGAAAAAGATGTTTTTTTTATCCCCCCGCCTCCCTTGGCTAATTACCTGTTCGGGGAGAGTGGCCCGGTTACTTTCGGTATAAATGGCAGGAAGTGGCCTGGCGTCCTTTCTCCTTATGGATTGAGACGGTCGACTGGGTTTCGCGGGGGTGGGGTATAGTAATACCACTAAAACCTTTATTTTACAAAAAAAAGGCAGGAAGGAAAAAAGAATGGAAGGGGGTCGAGGGGGGGGAGAGGAAGAAAAGGAGAAAGTAGGAGCAAGGGAAGAATAGGGGAGGGGAAAGGAAAAGAAGGAGAAAAGAGAAAAAGTTTCTGGGGGGCATTTTCCGCGTATTGCTATATATATATATATATAATGTATATTTTATAAATAGTTAGATGTGAATATACATTTTAATTTTATCTTTGTAATTTGTGTGTATGTATTACCTGTTTTACCTTTTTCATTTTATTTTACATACAAAATTCATAATGTTTTTCCCTTTTGTTTTGTATTTATGTTTATTTTAAACAACGATTCCCATATAACATATGGACTGCCCTCACTCCATTGAAATTATCAATCAGTCTCAGTTCATCATCTGAAGATTGCTTTGTGCATGAAGCTCCGCGTTGTGCTACCGGCGCGGAAAAAATGTATATTTATTAATATATAATTTATATTTCTGTTATATTAGACCGAACACTATTTTATTAACCCCAGCACGCAATGAGCAATATAATATTCGTAATTGTTTTTGGTGCATGGAGAAATGTTCAGCAATTTTTAATCAAATAATGTTTTATACTGTCTTCTAGGTTTCAAAATGAGAGTGCGCTGTGAACTCTTTCACAAAACACAGACATATTCAAGAAATATTTTACTTATTAGATAATTGTCCATATAATACGAAACTAAGGAATACAAAATTGAACGATTTCGATAAAAAAATATATAAATCATAGAATGAAAATAACCCAGAAAACTATTATTACATAAAATCTTCTTTCAACATTGCCACAGTTTTCTAACTTTATATATACACATCTTGCTTTTTAGTCTTGTACGTCATTTGATGATCGTATATAAAAGGCATGAGCTGTTTAGTATCTATGGTGTAAAGGAATCTCAACCTTCTGTTCCTTATGTTAAAGTAAAAATCATAATTTTCATATAATTAACAGCATCTTGTCAAATTGAGTTATAAATTGTTTGAAGGAGAATATTAAAGGACATATGTTCGATTAATTGGATTAACAACCTAATGTAAATTTATTCAGCATCATCATGCCTGTGTATCAGTGAATCTCTCTATTTTTAATCTAATTTTAGTTTGTCATTTTCATTCTTATGATATATATTTTGTGTTTCAACGTTCATCGAGCAACAACGTAATATGCATTGATACATTGGAAGCATTTCATCTTGTTTCAATATATATTTGCATTGCCATGTAGCGGATAGAAGACTGTACATGTGAGTGTTCTCGACAAAACGCCTATAAAATATCGAATATTCATTCGAAGAAATTAACGAAATCTGTTGCAGTCACAAGACTAGCTTGGAAAATAATGGTAATGTCTGACTTTTACGTCGTGAAATGTTTCGACGAATAGAGTGTCTAAAGACAAGATGTACAAACTTGTAGCAAAAAGATTTTAATTTCAAAATCTGACCATTTTGTGACGTACAACTAGTTTTACTAGTTTTTAATATTTTTTTTGTCTTGTCTGAAGAGTAAGAAAAATATAAAGCAATAAAATCAATCACTGCGTCCGAAATTTATTTTGGAGTTAGCAAGTCAAATCAGAATTGCCAATTACACATGTTTCGGTGACACAATCAATTTAAAATTGACTTAAGTTATTTTCTTCTGATAATCATTCTTCCTACTCTTCTTGCAATTCTCTCTCTCTCTCTCTCTCTTTCTCTCTCCCATGCATACACACACAGAAACTGAACGAATCTTACTGTATCACACAGATAATCCCCTCTCTCACATATGAACACATTTGTTCACGCTCTCACACACCCAAAGAGGCATCCATAACTTATACAACGCTCTCTACTTTGCTATAGTACAAGAGAACCGTAGACATAGAAGAGTTATTTCACTCCTTCTCTCTCTCTCTCTCTCTTTCTCTCTTTCATAATCACACTTTTCATGCATATTACTTACTAAAGCAAGAAGTTGTGAAGAACCATCATCGCCCACATACTAAAAACATGTTGCATAAAGAAGATGATAAAACAACATCATAATAGCAGAAAAAAACTCTTAGGAAAAATGGATTAGATCAACTTGTCTATTTGGCATCAGACGCTTTTGTCGATCAGTTATTTACTTGAAGACGAACCTGATACGTAAAAGATAAGATTTTGGAAGAACCTCACGTAAAAGTCAAATTGATATACTCGCGCTACATTTAAAGGCTGATTTTCCACATGAATTCTCATCAAACATATTCCTCGTTGACACCAAATTTCTTGCACCGGTGGAGAGATTAGAATTTTTAGGATCATACATTTCACCAGCTTTCAATTCTACGATCAGAAGATTGAAGGGAATGGCGATTAAATATAATCAAGAAGCAAGAAATGAAATTAAAAGAACAATACTGTGTAGGATCAGGCTGCGATGACATCAAAATCAGAACATATCCCCCAACAAATTTGAGGATTTCATTGACTCGAAAACACTTCGGAAAACAATTAAATTTATTGTCGGAAAATTTGACATTTATATGCATATATTCATTCACACATACCTATGTGTGTTTCTCATTTCTGTTGAATGTGTATACAGTATTTGCCTATAGTAAGACGAATAGTTAAATAATAAACAACAGATTATGGAGAAAATATGTGATAAAAAGAATTGAAAGAAGAAAAAACAATTTTGTGAAGATGAGTGATGCATTCATCCCACCAACAATTATAAACTAGTATTAGTGGTCATCGTAAAACTGGAGATTTCAATGAAATTGAATGATAAGGCAGGACATACCAACTTTGTATAATGGCGCGATATCGTCTTACTCTATTTCTGGTGTAGGTGGCCTTGTGTCACACTTAGTTAAATCTAAAAATACTGGATATTGTGACTATTTCGTTCAACAAAAATGAACGACACTGTCTGTGTGTTCGATATTATGTTAATATTATGAGATTTCTGTTCATTCTTATCATTTGTCATATAAAAACTTAATATTTTAATCCTTCCTAATGTTTTTCAAGCAATGACTGATATTAATATATTCTGTAATTTTCCAGGATTTTCAATTTTGATTTCATTAAGATGAGAAAATATAAATATTTGTAGTTCTAATACGGCAGTTTGGAAAAAAAAAACTCTTCGCAGCTATAACAAATTTTGCTTGGTTAACAAAATTAATTATTGGGTTCATTCAAAAGTTCTTTGCGTTTGTCTTTTCCGTAAGTGGTTTTTGAACACGGGATTTTGTTTCGCACGTAACTGAAATTTATCTCATATATATATGGTTGGAAAGGCGACATTTCAAAACATTTTTGTACATGATTTGTGTATGGATTTAAATATTGCAATAATGGCTTTTGAACACGCGATTTTCTTTCACAGTGACTGAAATGCATTTGTATCTAAATAAATGAGGAAAGAGAAATATGAAATACATTTTCGTTATTTAATCCAACTTTGGCGTTGCGGTGTAATGTCTGTTGGCTAGGAATGATAGCCGAGTTCGATTTCCAGTTGAGTTCGTTGCAATTACTTAAGCAAAAAATACACTTTGGAAAGGTATGGATTCATTTCTTCTCCACCCAGCTATCGGTTGAACAGACTGGGTCCTATAATCATGGTTGACAACCAGTCTACCGCAGAAATGGCAACTTCCTGCGGGAAGATCTTCTGTCTGGTCACTCATGAATCGAAAGAGACATGATCGCTAAAGTCTGTATGACGAATGTCACTTAAGTGACCAATTGTACCCGGTTTTATTAGTGGAAAGAATAAAACACGTTACAAGTAGCGACGATGACGAATACTGTTTATAGAAATAGTGGGGAACCTCGAGGGTGCGTAATGGTTTGCAAGCTTGTCTCGTTAGAACAATTACGACTGAGTAATGAGTTCGATCCTCACTGGGTGCCCCATACTTTCGGCCTTGTGCCACATCTAGAAAATCACTAAATAAATGATGCCATACCGGAGAGCAAAGTCTATAATAGTTTCACTAATTTCAAAAGTAGACATTTTTATTTTGAAAGTCTAGAACCTTCTTGGAGATCTGAACTCATTGCTGATGATCAAAATTAAACACCGTTCAGAGATGATTAAGGTCATTCAAAACAGACTACGTTAGTAATACACCTCATATCTTAGATGACGGTTTTTTTGACATTTGAAAAGACAAGGATAAAAGAATCGTTAATATATATGGACACTTAACGATTAAACAGAAAAAAAAAATAAATTGCGTTTTCATCAGCTATTCTGAAATCAAATGTAAAAGTTATTTGTTTTTTTTTAAGAACGGGAACAACCTACTAAAATGGTTGATGCGCACAAATGTGTGCCAAAAATATTCCTGGGAAAATGAAATGTGCCACTGTTAATCACTGCAAAATATGGTCAACATCTAAAGATTGCCATGCGTTTTATCTGGTTGATTCGGTGTTTTACGCGCCACTTCAGTAAAATCAGACGCTGAATTCGAACAAGAACTCTTTCTAGTTGGATCGATTAAAGGTAACAATCGTTGAAAAAATGTCCGGCAATGTCCTACCGGTCTGGTGTTGTCTTCCATCTTCCAACACCAGATCTCGCATTACTTACCAGACATAGTCCAAATTGGTAGCGCATTGCTGAGAAGTTCTACTACATCTGTCGTATACACCTGAACTTTCAACTTTGGATTATCATTTATTTTAAACAAGGGGCTACTTTCGTAATGGGGAAAAATTGAATTATCTTGAAACCTATAAAAAACACTAAGGCCACTTCATCATCCAAAAAAAAGGATAATTTCTGTGAGGATGAAACCATATGAACCTGCCTGGAATATGGCAAAAAAGTAGTGGGCAAGAATGGAACAAGTTATTGAGTGTATCAATCTAGAAATTCACTTTTAAAATTCTGCAAACTATTGCATCGATGAAATACACGTAAGCACATACATACACAGCAATATAATGATTGGCCACACTGGTTTTTCGAAAACACAGGTATACTAGAATGACTGGCCAATCAAGATGGCCGACATTACATTTATGCTGAGAAGGACTTGTATTCAGTTTGTGAAAGAGAAGACATACTCTGACAGGATCAGCAGAGTCCAATAAAATCCAGTAAGCTCAAATTCACAATGAATTGTCACAACTAGCACAGAAGTCTATGAATTCCGGACAGTTCTATCTCCTTAATTTCACATTAAGAAGACACCTTCCTTTATTCATTCATAGCGAAATTTGAAGCACAATCTCATGGTCGAATAGCGAACTTTATATATATATATATATATATATATATATATATATATATATATATAGTCGACTCTCCCGTCGAGATTCGACGTATGAGGGTCAAGCAGATCAATTTCCAGGAAACCGACAGCCCGACACCGGCACATGAGATTTGATTATAGTGATGAAGGCTTCGTGCAGGACCATCCACACTTTTTGAAGGGACGAATACACAGACCTGGTGCACCGAGTGCCAGAAGATTCCCAAACGACCCTCCGCAAGTTTTGAATTCAGAGTTGTCCTTCTCCTAGACCAGTTGCCATCCAAGGCTATAGAACCCAGTCTGTCCTGCTATTTTACCCATAGCTGGAGGGAGAGGAAGAGAATTCATACCTTTGCCTCCTATATATATATATATATATATATATATATATATATACTGTCATCCTGATTAGAATTTTGTTTTTTTAATCATTACTAAGGTTTCTGTTCCTAATCCATAAACACTTCCGTGTTAGTGGCTATACTGCCTTGCATGGGGTGATATCGATTAATACAAGCATGTATATATATATATATATATATATATATATATATATATATATATATATATATTTGGGAGCGCAATGTGACTGGTGGAGCGATTATGCGATGGGGACGAGTGCTCAGCCGCATTCCCCTAAATAGTGAACATCTTCCATAAACTTCGGAACAATTGTGCCAATATTGCAGATACAAGATTCTTATGGAAAATCGCAGGGTTTTTCCCAGACAGGTACAGTCATAGATTCAATGATTTTCAATAGTTTGGAAACTTCGAGAGATGTGATTGAGAAATTACAGGTTTTGCTTCGTGAGGGGAATTGCCTAAAATAAACGCGCAAACTTACCTGAAACTGCAATCATTTTCTCTGCATTTCCCTATAATGTATACATTTACGTCATTCCTTTCTATTTGTGCAAAAAGAAAATATCACCAGCCGAGTAATTGGTCATGGTCATGGTAATGGCAATATTAGCTGTTTACTTATAAGGAAATACTCGGCATCTAATAAGACCCCACTCCATAGAGGAGAACATGACTACAGACTGTTTGTACGCCACCCCGTACAGCTGCGGAAAGAAATATAAAGGGGAGACAGGCCGGATCACTAAGGTATGGCTTAAAGAACACCAGAAAACAGTAACACTAGGTGAAGTGGAAAAATCAGGCGTGGCTGACCGCACAAGGAGAGAAAAGGGTCATCACCGTTCTATGTGGGATTAGGTTGAAATCATAGACAAAGAACATCATTGGAAAATTCGTGAACTTAAGGAATCAGCACATATGGTAGGCCACAATAATTTCCTGAGCCGACCAAGCATAGAAATGAATACATTATGGGAACCAGTAATAAAGAGTGCCAGAGAAAAACAATAAGTAATATGAGCTCTGGTAATAAGACATAAAATGATAACAGCAAAAATTGCAATATGAGCACTAGTAAAAAAAAACAGCTGCTAAAGGCATTAAGTTTATAAGTCCCAGGAATTCATACACAGATGTCCTCAAGGACGCACGGCACAGTGGATGAAGGTGTTGGTTAGATCCCGTGACAGGACCCAATATTTGGTTAAGGCAGTGGAGAACTTGGAGAGGGGAATTAATAGGAGATAACTGATAGCTTACGCACATTAGCCATGGGTCGTGGAACTAGACAAATCTACACCAGCGAGCGAAATAATGGGTTCAGTCCGACATTCCAACCAACTGAAGAAGTCCGGAGCGTACTTCGGCCGAAAAGTTGTTACAATTATGGCAAAAAGATGAGGACAATAGTCCGATTAATGTAAATAGTGCACATAATATCTCATCTCAGAAATATAGACACATATTGAACCACATTTCTTGTTGCCTCAAGTCTCTTCATTTAAGTTATCGCCCCGCATTCCCTGCCAATATACATAGACCAATATGAGATAACCTCCCGCATTCCCTGCAATATACGTAGGCCGATATAAGATATCGTCCCGCATTCCCTGCCATATACGTAGGCCAATATATGATATCGTCCTGCATTCCCTGCCACTTACGTAGGCCAATATAAAATATCCTCCCACATACCCTGCCATATACGTAGACCGATATAAGATATCGTCCCGCATTGCCTGCCATATGTGTAAGCCGTTGTGACACCATATAGGGAAAAGGAAAGAAAAAAAAAGAAAGGCGAGAATTAAAATTAGGTGATAAGAAGCCATCACGAAAAGGACACTAAGCGGTGTTATTTTTCTTACAGGGAAAAGTGGTAAAAATTTTTTATTTCCCATTGTCGAGAAGGAAAAAAAAGAAGATACTGGAATTAATCTGATTTAGGTTACGGGGCGGGTGGAAGTTCCAGGTTGGCCAAATAACCTCAGATACAGAATTCTAAATAGATGAACATTTAACTGTTTCGCAGGAATGCCCATTTGAGACCTCCCACAGAATTCTAAAGAGATAAAAATTAAATAGGTCATCCGCTGACCGAGAAACAAAAATGTCCGTTGACCACACAAGGGTTGCCAAAACAAAAGACCAAACCATTGGTTATCTAAGGGAAAATCGTTGAAAAAGGCATCTGTTTTGTGTTGAAATTCGGCTATGACAGCGAAACTATTTTATCGGATCAGAAATTGGCACCAAGAATGCAAATATGTCTAATTGACCACCCACTTGTTTGGCGAAGGCCCCGGGTGATAAAGTCCAAATGACATTTGGCTAAGATAAGAAAACAAGGGTTCGCTGTCGGGCAGAAGGAAAGAAAGAGAAAGAAAAGAAAAAGAAAAAAAAGAGAAAGCAAGATAATTTTTTTTCTTTGAGCAAGATTTTTTAAACCGAGGCTAGTCTAGCCACACCCACGTTGCTGAGCGCCCATTGGCTGAGTGGTGGCAGGAGTATTGGGCGGAGGTCATCATGTGAGGCAGGAGGGGAGGCCTGCTGGCACCTGTTGAGGGGATAGATGTGAGATGCCACTGAGAGAGAGAGGAAACCCGTTGACACCCTCTGAGGGCATGGTGAGATACCAATATGAGAACAGAAGAAGGTGAGAGGATGAAGAGACTTACAAAAATGGAAATTAATAAAATTTTCCTGACCGAAAACAAAGAAGTGGATTGTGGGTTTGGAATTATCAGGGAACCTCAAACCCCGACAAGCCCGCCCCGGTTTTGGTCGGCGTCCATATAAGCAAAGTCGCAGCGAGCGAAAATCAGTTTCCAGTGTCCAGTTCAGTTCCAGTTAAGTTCCAGTTAGTTGCAGTGAGCTGAGAGCTCTGAAGACCCGCCTCGCAGAGCTGACTAAGATTCACGCAAATTCCGAACTTATCTTCTAATCAAGAACAATTTTTTTTTGAAGAACGATTTAGACTCACACCACCAAAACAAGTTTTACGAATTTCGCCTGAAGACACACCAAGAACCAGTTTCATAAAAGAACAAACAACTTGAGATGTTAAGACTAGTCTAACAAACACAAAGTGTCACGAATCAATATAGCGGGTTTGGGAAGAAGACGTAGTCCTATATTCAGGAACCAGATATAAAATATTGTTATCCTTTTTTTAACACATCTGAACTTTTCGAGTTATTATTTTATTTTCTTTTACACATACTTGTGCGATATCGCCCTTGTTCGAACTCGACTTGCAGTACGGCCCAGCGACTGATTGATTTCGTCTGCCTAGATCAATTTACAACGTGGGTAGGTTAGACTAGAAATCAAAGCAGTTACTTCGGTAACCAGACATTGGAAGCGAACTGGGAACGACGAGGCTGATACCGAATCTAACCAGATTCCCATCCGAATCATCAAAAGGTTAGAACGTCACATTTGGTGCCGCGACCAATACCAAGCCAGTTGGTCGTCACAAGACAGGATAGCACGACTGACGCAGACAGGCGGACGCCACTTTGGGAGCGGCGACACCGGGGGGGGGACGTCACACGTTATTCAGCGCGATTTTTCATAGTTTCTAATGTTTCCTGTTTTTTACGAAAACTTACTCGTCATTTTATCATGCGAAACTATGATAACAGATTCTGGTAATATATTGTTACCCTTGAAAGAAATCCTACTTGCTAGAAATTAATTTTCTTTGTTTTTCTTTAATTTTCATTCTTTTTCAATTTCATTGTTTTATTTCTTTCAAAATTGTATTTTTCCTCGAACTTTAGAATTACTTTATCGGTTTTCCACTTTTCCTCTTTCTTCCTTGCCCTCTATTTTGTTATGTCTCTCTATCTCCCTCACACTCACTCATACTTTATCTTTGTAAATTATTTCGAATTATAATTTGTATATAATTTAATTTATATATTTTATTTAATTAATGCCACATTGTTATAAACATATATGTCGCTCTTTCAATAAATTACACCCAGCAGCAAGGCCTCTGATCGGGAGGTTGGAGATTTTCACGTGAATGTAACCACCTCAGTTGCTGCTGTTCTCAGCTCCATTTTGACCCGGGATCGTAGCACATATTCGTGCCTCAGCTATGGGAAAATAGTAAACTCTCAAACTGAAGTGAAAACACTATGAAAATGTAGAAAGACATTTTTCTACGGAAAATATCAAACATTCATTTTCATCGTAAAAACATAATAATAGCATTATATTTTTGTAAAAAAGTAATATTACTAGCAATAAATTTTTGTAGGGAAATATTTTATATTTTAAATCATTCCACCCCAAACAAGGCGGGAATGCCACTAGTACGCAGGTGGTTACAGGGAGTGAAAGTGAGAGAAAAGACTCGGTATAGGGAGGTAAGGGAAAGGATAAATGTTGAACAGGGTTTAGGATTACCAGCAATACATTTTAAAAATAATAGTACCAGCAATACACTTGTGTAAAAGAAATATTGCCAGCAATACATTTAAATAAAAATTACCAGCAATACATTTTTCTAACAGTATTATTAGACCACCCAAGAAAATTACATTTTGGCATTAATGACCCATAAGGAGTTGATATGCCGCTAAAATAAAAAACAAAAACAAAAACAAATTAACACATATATTTGTCATATCAAAATTATAGAGATCAATAATAGCGTATTTTACAAAAGATGTTACAATCTATAAACAAATCCCGTATTTCCCGATTGAACGATATCCCAGGAATGGTCTCTTGCATGTGTACGATCATTAAGCTGGCAAATACCATCCTTCGATTTATTATTCCACATCTCTTGAACCAGGGAGATGCTATAAATCAAGACATGTAAGCCTCGCCCTGACATATTTCAATCGGGACATGTCTTTTGGTCATGCTAACCAGGGGAAATATCGAACAGCTTAGCATATATCAGCAAATCATGACAATTTAACGCCCAAACAACTCTGAAATTCTGAGCAAATACAAGAATATTTAAATTCCTTCTTGTTAGAAAAGGAGAGGATTTTCAGCACCTACTCGTGAAACAGGTTCACGTTATACACAATGCAATATTTTGCTAAATCTTTATCAATATTCGAAAAATTTAGAATATATTTTAAACCTATAAATATTTATTTACAAAGACTGAAAAATAAAATTTACAAAGATTAGTGTTTGAGGTTGACGGACACGCATGTCTTAATTAGTTTTTTTCTTTTTTTTTTTACGAATTGGTCAAACCCAAACTCAAACAGAAACATTTTTTTCAATCATTATGAGTCTCTACCGATTGAATAGAATTTCATTATAAACAATTGTCTTGTAAATGGAATTTTTAAAGCATTCTGAATGTAAAAATAAAGAAAAAAGAGTGCAAGACAATAAGAAACACTACATGCCAAAAAAAAGTGAAGTTTTGTTGAAATCGGTTGAAAAAATGTAAGTAGCCTTTCTGTAATATTTTAGTTTTACAATTTATGATTTTTACTTATTGAATACAGTAAAAAAATGAATATTTTGGTTCTCATCTCCCCTCTCCCTCTCTCTCTCTCTCTCTCTCTCTCTCTCTCTATATATATATATATATATATATATATATATATATATATATATATATATATATATATATATATGTATATATATATATATATGTATGTATGCATGGATGTATTACACTGGATGCCGGAGTAAAAGTTATTCATTAAATATACAACTTTAAGAATTACAATTATATATTTTGAAGGATAATAATAGAAATCAATAAATAATTATGCAAAGAAGAAAAGTATGACATTATCATCAAATATGTGATATTTTTTGTTAGAAATATTTGAAAGATAATTACTAGAAGAAATTGATTATTCTGAATCAATACAGTACATCGATTCTTTTTGTATATCGCTATATATAGCCATCGGCCAGGTTAATTACTTATGTAAATCAACAATTATTGCTGAAAGTATATTCAATTGGATTCTTGTCGGAATTTTGACTCCCATTAATCAATGCGCGAAATGTACAGGAATAGTTTCGCGAACGTGGCAAATTCTTTATTGTTTTGACCTCTAAATCCCGTAGATCTCAATCCAGCTGAGGAATTATGAGATGTAATCAAACAATAAGTTCTCTCGGATAAGCAATTACCACATAACTTCCGGTTGTTAAAAAGAACCGTATTGCACATTTGAATCGAAGCGCATAGCTGATCTTTTAACAACTTATGTGTAAGCAGATAAAGAAATATATTTTTTTAATGCTAATGGCAATTTTGTTTGGGATCATACATTAATATACACGATAAGTATTTTAAAGTTTCCCATTATAAAACTATTATTTATATAACCCGGTGTGCATACAACCATTCTTCTGTCGGTACATCCTCATTTAATGAAGATGAAATCACATTTACAGCCGTTATATCTGCAGCAAAACAGGGAATATATATATATATATATATATATATATATATGATATTTAAATATATATATATATGATATATATACAGTGTGGCAAAGAAATATTCGTACACATAAAAAATTGTATTTTTTGTAAATGTAAAAGCCCTAAATAAAAAACTATCGGCACATGTATAAAGACGCATACTATTAAAAAATAATAATAAACGTAATTAATTCTTATTCTAACAGAAATTAATGCATTTTTAAAAAATTCTAACTGGTAAAAAAAGTATTCGTACAAATCAATTATTAGAATAAAATAATCAATTAATTATGAAAAAAGTATATTATAGAATGTTCCAGTAATGTTATCAGTAATTATAGTTAACGCTGTTAGCAATTATCAGAGCATTCTGCAATTTCTAGTCTTACTAGAAGGTTCTAATAATGCCTAAAGGTAAAGAATTGACTATTTCACAAATACAACACATTTTGTCTCTTTGGAAATATGCGAATAGTTACAGATGAATGCCGAAAGATACCAGAAAATCCTGTAAGACAATTTAATGCGTTCTGTTGAGAGACTTCGGCTACCTCCTGATTGGGTTTTCCAACTGAATAATGATCCTATTTATACCGCTAGATCTACAAGGAAATGGTTAGCTGAAAGTAACGTTGATGTCTTGCAATGGCCAAGTCAGTCCCCAGACTTGAACCCACTCGAGAATTTATGGCGATATTTGAAAATTCAAATTCGGAAAAGAGCACCAACAAATATCAAGAATTTGAAGACAATATGCCAAGAAGAATGGGACAAAATACCACTCAATGTGTGCAAATCATTAGTTGAGACGTAGAAGAATAGACTGGTAGCTGTTGAACTCAATAAAGGATATTCCACAAAGTATTGAATTAAGTTAATATGTTTTTTTTTTGTTTTGCACGAATACTTTTTTCATCGGTTAGAATGAAAAAAATGCATTATTTTCTGATACAATAAGAATTAATTAAGTTTATTACTATTTTTTAATAAAATGTATCTTTACACATAAAATGTATCTAAATTTGTTTTAGTTAAGGCTTTTACATTTATAGAAATACAATTTTTCATGTGTACGAATATTTATTTCCCACACACTATATATATATATATATATATATATATATATATATATTTATACATATACATATTATTTGTATGTATTGTTTTCACTAGACTATAAGAATTTGAATAATCCTAACAATCAGTACTTTTACACATTATTTTGAAAGTAAAAGAGATAGTATAAATATGTTATTATGACAAAGAAATTCTAGATACAACATACAACCCAAAGACATACCCGTCCTAACAAGCAGGATCATTTCCTTGTTTTCGTAGAATGGTTAGCGAAGAGTTTAGAACGTTAATATTTTGAGTTTTAGAAGCGGCTTTGAATCTCACCATGTTCGATATGTTAAGGAACTGGTTTCTTGATGAGAATGATTTGCGACAACCTTGGGATGTGACTGAAAACTATACCCAAGCGTTGTCTCAAGATTTCTGTTTTAAATTTGGGTTGACGGAAGCCTTCGATGGGTGTGTTAGCAAGAATTCTTAATTTATTGTGTCCCAGGATTTGAGTTTCCTGAGCCAATCGCGACAGATTATGCGTTTTCTCAGAAGCTATACTAGGAAAGTTACTTTATAAAAATGTTAGCTCTGCAGCTGGTGAATAAATACAAATGTGCCTGAACTAACGTCTGCAAAGGGATTAACTAGACATTACAGACAGGTATACACGAAAGCGAACAGCCAAGCCTTTACAAAGCTGAAGACAATAAGGCGAACGACAGTTTCAATATTAAATTCACTGCTCATAGCTGAACACTCAGGAAATTTCTGTCTCGTATTTAGTTCTCGCTTCCGTTTAAAATTCCCGAAAATAATGGGTAGCACATATTTAATCTTGTTTTTTTTTCCTTATTGGTGTTGGAGATTCATCCCCAATATAAATAATCAAGCAATATGAAATCCTTACCTTGTTTACACATGCACCACATTCTCAGGTAGGTTAAAATGCCACTTATCAAAACTTAACCTAATTCTTACACATAACAGCTGATCACATTCCAAATATTCGTTTATTAACATTAGACAAATATTAGTAGAAAATACCAAAATAATATATATCATTCACTGTCCAGAATGTTTCAACATATCCGAGGCTTTTAATATACAAAAGAAACAACATTAAATAAAATGTTCACAACAGCGTTACCAAATATTTCAAATGCGAATATCATACGAATATCATTCACTGTTTGGACAGTTAAATTCTGGGAAACATACTGATATAATTAGATGAGAAATGTGGCGTCCCAAAAATGTCATATGTATGTAATTACAACAATTTTGTATATAATACTAACACTTTAAAATCGAGATTGTTGAATGTAGTCAAAAAAATCAGTAAACATGAACTTTGGTCAGTTCATAAAATATTTAGGTTCCGATGCGCAAGAACTTATTGTGTGTGTCTGTGTTTATTTGTTCGCGCGAAATGTGTGGTCCATTATTTTTGGTATCACTAAAAGGATAGGCAGACTGACTATAAAGCAGGTTATTCCTGTAAAATCTTCGAATATATTTTTTCTTCTGTGCGAGTGTGTTTGTGTGTGTATTAATTTGTATTGTATATGTGAATTTTCATTTAATTTTACATATTCGGACGATGGTTTAGGGGAAAAAAAACTGTAAATGATTTATGTCGTTTGATTTTATTGAGTCATAAGAAAACTATCTTTAGTTGAAATAATTACAAACCGCAAAACCAACATGTGAATCAATCACCAACTTAAATTACAGCCTTTGTCACAACAGATATTAGTAATCATATAAAGACCAGTGCAAGTTAGAGAAACTTCAACGTTAGTGGCTGTAAATCCCCCCAAAATGGCCTCTAAAGAAATCGAAAGTCTATTAATTATCTCTCATAAAGTTTTGATGCTTTTATTTTTATCCAGAATTTGCTTCTTTCATTGGAGCTTGTTTTCAGTGTCATTTCGTTTTTTTTCTTAGGGTAAAAACGTATTTCAGTCTGACTTCATACGGTCGTAATTTATATGTGTCTACAAACTAATTTCTTTTAAATATGATAAATGCTTTCAAGTAATTAATATTTCTGAAGTATTTTTTGAAGAGATGTAAAAGAATAAAATATAGACACTGTTCCAAATTGACGTGCAGAGACATATGCTTCTTGGTGTCAATTTATCTGACCCACTTGACTAGTGGAAATATTTAACATTGAAACTGCTTTGCAAGAGAAAAAGAATGAAAAAATAATGAACGATAGGCGAAATCGGAATTCAAATTGAACAATTTCCCTTCTTCCGTCATATAAAGAAGAGAAATTTGCATCGCTTATGTCAAAACTGAGGAAACAGTTCTCAGGATTTTAACAAAATCTTTCCATGAACCAGGCATTGACCTTTTTTCTCGCTTTCACAATAAAACCAACATAAACTAATGTTTAAATATGACAGGAGTAACAAATACATACACAAACACACACAAATATACATATATATATATATATATATATATATATATATATATTTATATATATATATATACATATATATATATATTTAGATATGGAAATATATATATATATATATATATATATATATATATAGATATATACATAGAAATATATATATATATATATATATATATATATATATATATAAGAGGAAGATGTTATAGTAGATCCAACGAGAGAAAA
>CAHIKZ030001125.1:905000-1140000 GCA_903632075.3 Acanthosepion pharaonis | reverse complement strand
GTATTTATTAAATTTTGGTAATTGATTTTTCAAAAAACTATCCGTTTTTTGTCTGGACACAAAAAAATTTACGTTTTTTTCTTTTCGGGGTGTTCAGATTAGGCTACTTTTTTATATAACTATATATATATAAAA
The DNA here is from genome assembly GCA_903632075.3 of Acanthosepion pharaonis. NCBI lineage: Eukaryota > Metazoa > Mollusca > Cephalopoda > Sepiida > Sepiidae > Acanthosepion > Acanthosepion pharaonis. Next base: position 1,139,865 of record CAHIKZ030001125.1, on the reverse strand, counting down.
TATGGATATATATATATATATATATATATATATGTATATATATATATATAATTTTTATACACTCTTAGTGTGATTAAATTAAATGATGGACATTTACATTCCATATAATAATGTTTTATTTACAGAAGATCCTTATAAGGGCTTTTTCAATTACTGGTTTTTAAAATTAAAATCATATCTAACCTTAAAATAGTCAATTTCTTAGATGTCAGTCAACATTCTAACACAACATTTAAGCCAAAAAGTTCAAACTGGTTTTATATTAATGTAAACTCTAATCGGCTGCTCAAATGACGTTTCCATGGTTACAGAATAAATAGATTATTGTCTAACAAAAATTCAATTGAACAAAATAACTTGAAGACAAATTTTAAATCAAAAATGGTTTACCAAGCATCTGAAGAATAAAAAGGTAATAAAACCATAATCAGAAAAAAGAAAGACAATATGGTTCAACCCTGCGTTCTGTAGACTGTCCGAGTTAAATATTTAAACTTAATCGACAAACATTTATTCACAATAACCACATTTTGGTAATCAGGAAAAGGATGTAATTTTCAATGCAAAACACAAGAGAGAAAAACATCCGTTGAATCTGTCATTCGGAACATAGTGTATGTCCGAAAGAAAATATTAATGATAAAAAATATCCGCTAGGAAATTAAAACAGATACTAATCACTGACATTACTTTTCCAATGACACCAGACTGATCTATGTAAGCATTGTTGGAGGAGTAATGATAGAGGCTTAACCCCACAAATTAAATGGGACATTATCCGTAATTCTCAAACACCCAACAAGTACCGGAACAGATGCATTCTGTGCATACAAAAGAAGATTGCATTAATTAAATACAGAAATGCTGACCAGTCATTGAATGAAAAAAACGAAATTATTTCCAAATATAGATTTTTCCCTAAAAAGCTTTTGACGTTGGGGATATACAGATTAGGTACTAGCTTTTTATTTATATATATATATATATATATATATATATATATATATATATATATATATATATATATATATGTATGTATAAATGTGATTATATTGCTTATCACACATTTTTGTCTTATTATATGAGGTAATATGTATGATTGTCTTGCTAACGTATACATCATCTATAATTTTAAATTAATATTTTTTATTATTATTAATAGGTTTATATTTATTATGTTTATACATCTATGTTTAGATTCTAAAATTTTCTATAATGATCCATATATTGATTTACTTATTTATTTATCTTTTATTTAATTTACTTTATTTTAATTAATTTATGTTTGATATTATTGTTATTATTATTATTAGTGTTTATTGTTAATGTTATCTTTATTAGAGTAACTAATTTGAATTTAAACGATTATTGCAGCCTAAAGTAACAGTCTCTGTCGGACAGTTTACTGAAACTGTTTCAAGTCTGATTACACATCGATGTACAAAATTGTACAAACGTTTAAGGAAAAAAAAAATCTTGGCCAGGTCATTCTATATTATTTTTTAATAATATCCCATCAATTATTTTTCCTTCTTCCGTTTCCGTTTCTTCAATCTCATCCTCTCCCCCTCTCTTTATCCCTCTCTCACAAATTTATGTTTTTAAAAAGACTTTTATATTCGAAAATCTGTTATTTTTCTTTGTCCCACTGCCCCTTTCTTCACCTGTTAATCTAGAATATCTGTCCGAATGAATTGTCGCCTGTTATTAAGAACTTCCTGTATGCAGAGATAAATCAAACAATATTCAAGATAGATTATAACAGAAATGGATCTTTAAGGTTTTTCTTGATTTACTATATATATATGAAGAAATATAGTCTTAAGATGTGTTATATTTATTGGATAAAGTGCTCAATACCAGCGGTAGAGCGTGTGTAAATATAAAAGTGAACATAGAAGTCAACACTTAGAGGCAACAGTCTGTTTCATGCTAGATGCAATTGTCAGACCATCGGTGGCCTGACGATTGCAGCTAGCATGAAACAGACTGTCGTCTCTAAGTGTTGACTTCTATGTTCATTATATATATATATATATTAATGCATGTTCATTAAATAATATAGACAAGTTTTGTCTATTTATTTTAAGTTCCTTTTATATTGTCTGATAAAGTTTATTCACATCATCTTTGAAAGACGAAAGGAATATATATATATATATATATATATATATATATATATATATATATATTATGATTGTGATTATCATTATGATTGTGCGTGTAAAAGTAAAAAATAAACTTCAAACATTTAAATAACCCTAGTTTATTAAACAAGTGAAATCAAGTGATGGCTACATGTCGGCATAACAATATATATCTATAGAAATACGTTGATCTAAATTAGTTTTGAATATAAATTACTTTTTTATAGAACAAGTATTCTCCCTTTATGCTTAAAACTACGAGTCGTGTTATCAGTAATGTATAATATGTATAGATATCGATATATACTTAATAGCTGTATTATTAACATCACTAATATGTATGTAACTTCGAGGGGAATCCACGAAAATTAACGAAAACCTGAAAAAAGAGTTATAATTCGGAATTATTGGCGCATTAAACTCGTCCATGTATCAGAGCTCAAAGTTTGTGGGTATGTTTTCAAAGATGTAGAGGGAATTTATATATATATATATATATATATATATATATATATATATATATATATATATATATATATATATATATATATATATATATATATATGCATACCCATGCGTTCGTCCACGTTAAGAATATCTCTACTCGCATAGCAATGTATGCTTACATACACTTAGATATCTAAATTCCTGCACATACATACATACATATGCTAGCCGCCATATATCTCCAAATACCCTATGTTAGGATGAATCATTTTCGAAAGTTAATAAGAGGAGATTAGTTAGAAAAAGAGGGCATTAACTTAGTCGGAATTATAAGAGAAAAGTGAGATCGAATTCATTTCTAAATGCAGTCTTATTTGAGCTTACCTAGACTCCCATCGAACCAGCATGAATTATCATTTGTGAACATTCACCTGGGAATCTCTGGTTGGAATGAAATTAATTGAACTGTTATCCCTTAACAAAAAAATGAACGAATCAATTAACTGGCACACTGCACATCTAACTTCTCTTCTTCTCATTTTATACCCAAACTAATTTCCAATCTGCTTCTGTCCATCTACATATCCCTCCTCCGTCACTAAGCAACTCATAATTCTTGATGACTAGCAATAATAATTCCACCATATTTTCACCTTCTCTTTACCTCGGTTTTCCTAAAATAGTTTATAGTCTTTTTCTATTACTTTTTCTCATCTTTGAGTTCAGCTATTGAATGATCCTTGATATACAGAACATAAAGGCATTAAATCTCCACAAAAGTGGTTATGATATAATTATAAACAATTAAATAATCTTTCAGCTAATTAAGTATCATGTAATAACATGTTTCTGTAAATTAAGTAAGTTCTTAATTTTGGATGCATATGCGTGCCGAGGTATGTATTTATGCATATGGGTGTAGATATAGGTATGCGTTTGGAGACACACACACACACCACATATATATATATATATGTTTGTGTGTGTGTGTGTAATTATTTATTAAAAAATTATAAAATAAATATGTTATAAAATCACTACAAAAATAGCCATTTTGTTTCAACACATCTTATCAAGTGATCATGTTGAATGCAAAAAAAAAAAAATTCAACATCATTACTTGATAAGACACCGGTGTTGTTGAAACAAAATGGCTATTTTTGTAGTGATTTTATAACCTATTTATGTTATAACTTTTGAATAAATAATTATATCTGCTCTACTCTGTATTGAGCACTCTTTTAAGAATAGTATTTGTTGGTTATTGAATTTATTCCGTATACACCAATCATATACTTGGTTATATATATATATATATATATATATATATATATATATATATATATATATATATATATATATATATATGTCAGCCTTATATCATGTATCTAATTATTATAAACCATTCAGCATATCCAATGTTAAGTAATCAAATTTTATTACCATCATAATGCTTTCTGATATTTAACATATGGTACATACGTTAATATATGAATTTAATTGGTAGTTTTTAAGGGTCACTTACCAATACATATTAGATTACGCGTTGAAGAAGGGACATAGAATGTATATCTCGGGAAATAATTAATGATTATACATCCGGTGCAAGTGATACAAAATTCTTTTCTAGACTTGTCAGGTGCTGTAAATCAGTATCATTTCTTTAACTCGGAACACGCATACTGCATCAACTAATTGAACTGTCGTGAATTCGGATTACACTCTTCAGCACACGTACACAGTCAAAGTGAAATGTATACTGCTAGGCTTCATATATCTATCAGGCTATCTTGCTCAGCAAACAACACGGCAGCATAAAATTTTGTGTCCCTACGACTCTGATTAGTCATGGGATTCGCGATCGCGCGCTTTTATATTGTGGCCTTGAATATTGTGACCTTATCTATGTCGACTTATACGTGGAAATATACGGTATGTTTTCCTTTCACTTCAAAATTTAGAATAGCTTGATCAACGATATTATCATCTTGACAAGCAGTATTCAGAGTTTTCAGTTGTAATTCTCTCATTGCATTTTTTTCATATTTGAATTTTAAAAAATATTTTAATGTTATGCCTCATTGTATATTTATAAATTATAAACAATATATTTCAGTGTCTGTAAAGATTTATTTAAAATATTTTTCTTTTTGTCCTGTCTTCAACCCCCCCTTTTAATTCTTCTTTGTCTTTTTTTCTTTCACTTCCTGTAACTCCCTGCTTTGTACTTGCATTGTCAACTTGCTTTTATAGAAACGATTAGAAAATAAATATTAGTTGAGCCTGAATGGAAGAAAATTGCCCCAAATCATGTTGACGGTAAAATGGTTATGAAAGGAAAAAATAATACAATTTTTGAGCTGAGAGTATAGAGGAGTGGTAATCTGTGAATTAATTTTCATTACGAAGAGTGATTTTTTTTCATTACGAAGAGTGTAGAATTATTATTCCCATTATTGTAATACAGCATTTTGAGGCACTACTTATTGGATAACAAATTAAAATTTAAAAGGTAACAGAAAAAGTAACGACTTAAGAATTATGTTTTAAACAAAAAATATATTTAAGAATGGTTCCAAAGAGAAAAGAACCGAGGTTCTACTATCCAAGATTCAATAAAATTGAGAAAAAACTAAGGTTACTCAACCTATCCTATTTCATATAAGATTAGTGTGCTCTCCGAAATTTTTGTCATGAAAAATTAAATCTGATTTTGTTTTTTTTTTACATTCATGCTATCCGTTCAAAACGTGTATACTCTGAGTGAAAATAGTGACGTAACTTTTTAAACAAATAAGCATCTGAGTTATTCCAAATATCGAGCTAGGGGTGTGTTTACATTCATACTATTTGTCCAAAACGCGTATCTTTCTACAGAAAAGAATGACCTAAATTCTTTTTAACAAACACGGTATCTAGGTCATGCTTAAATATGAAACTCCTGGTTTGTTTCTATTGTCCGCCCATAACACTATGATCTTCACTGACATAAAGGAGAGAATATGCTAGTACAAAGAGAATACGATGTGGTTATCACCAGATCTGTTTTATTTTATTTTTAATCATTTCCCTCTAGGCAAGCAGACAAATGCCAAAGTGGATGAAGGCGTTAGTGAGATCAAGTGACAGGACCCAAAGAATCTGTGTTCAATACCTGGTTAAGGTGTTGGAGAACTTGGAGAAAGGAAATTAACAGGAGATAACTGATAACTGACATCCATTAGACATAGCACGTGGAACTAGAACAGTCTACCCCAGTGAGCAAAATAAAGTGTTCAGTTCGACGTTCCAACCACCTGAAGAAGGCCGGAGCGTACAACGGCCAAAAGGTTGTGATAAATATGGCAACAAATATGAGGACAATAGCCCGAATAATGTAAATAGTGTACATAACACCTCATCTCAGAAATATATACAAATTATTATTATTATTATTATTATTATTTTCTTTGTTTTCTGGTGTATACTCATTTGTTTTTGGGTCCCGACCAAAAACCTAAGTACAGAAATGGCATCATGACATTTTCCACTGGGTAGTTCTGGGAAAAAATCGCACCTATTTTACATAGTAAAGCCCTTCGAAAAGTTTGGGCTGTACCTGTGATTCCTTCAATAAGTCTATTGGAATCTTTTTCTAATCAATCGGAGGGCTTCAACTGCAACTGGAATTTTTAATGTCTTCATGTGTCATATTTTTGGGATTTCTGTCAAGATCCTTCTATTTTGATAGATTTTTGAAAATCTTCAAATAAACATTGCAGTCTGCATGTACTGGCATGTCTTCTTCTTCTTCTTCTTCTTCTTATTATTATTATTATTATTATTATTATTTCGATTTCTGCTATGGTCCCAAGACCTACCAAGTCTGTGGGAAGACCCATGGCTGGTAGTGTTGTGTTGCTATGGTTACATTTCCTGATTTAGTTTACCAACTCCCATAACATCATTAGCGCTACATGGACAAAATTCTTAGTGTGTTGACTGTACTTATGAAGACAATTTTTTTTTCCTTATGCTGGGATTTCCGGAGATTTTTTCAATGTTTTGTTGTGTTTCTTTTTAATCATTCCAAGCGCACCTATTATGACTGGTAATATTGTTGTTTTCAATGTCCACATTTTTTTATTTCAGTTTCCTGTTCTTTATACTGCGATAGTTTTTCAAATGCCTTGGTTGCTATGTTACAGTTCATTAGTAGGTAAGTTTTTCCTTTCGGTTTTTGACAATTATTTGCTTCAATCTTCCTGTCTGTAAAGATGGTGTAATCCCATTATTATTATTATTATCTTCATAACATGTGAGATTGATAGATTTACTTTCTGTGGTAAGTTTGATATAAGCTATGGCTGAACAGCAATAACCATTAAGCAAACCAATTCAAAGAAAGCGTTTGCCTTTGGATCGATGTTTTACATTGGCTGAATATAAAGCAGCGTAACGTTTAATCGTTATACAAATGTACAGTGAACGTGATTTACTTTTAATCATTTCATATATTGGCAGGAAAGCATCGATCGAATAGTTTTACAAACCAAACGGTCATGACAAATCAACGAATGTGTTGCAACTTGAGACACGAGGCAGACATCATGTACCGCTTGATAATAAATAAAAGGGATATTGCTGAAATTATACAAACTAATAACCATACAAATTCATAGATAGGGGGCCACACAGGAAAGAGGATATGACAGTGTATTTATTGCTTCTTAATTTCATAGATAAAATTGTACATAAATGACAGCTTGATTTATTCTGACATGGAAGGCATGCTCAAATGAAGAAAAGAATGGCACCCGTTTCCAGGTTCTCCATCATAGATGGCCAAAGATTCTTTTCTTTAGTTTTTGACAATTATGTTCTGCATGTTTGCTTCAATCTTACTATCTGTAAAAATGGTGTAATCTTATTCTAAATAATTATATACCCACTGTCCCACGTAGTAAGATGGGGTACAAGGCCGAGTTTTAAAGTGGGGTATGCGAGCCCGTAGGCACGGGAAAAATTCCCTATAGACCACGTAAAAAAGGAGTCAGTTTACCGAGATGAGACTCTGCCATTCGTGCATAGCCTCGTCTGGGGGATACCCTCTGACATGTGCTATGTAATGTGCATACCCCTCGAGGGACGGATAACACATCTTATTCTAAATAGTTAACGAATGGTTGTAACACATTATTTATCATCGCTCAGTTGCGTCTCTGTCTTTGGGCAGATTTCGGTCAGGGGCTACTCCATCAAAGGACAGAGTTTCAACTGAGGAAAATTATACTGAGAGCTGAGGGAGGCCAAGGTGCACTCTCATTGCACCAGAGAGAGGGATCCCGACTCCTACTAAAGGCCACTGTAACCGACGATTGCATGGGTTGAGGGCAATTTTTGTACCTGGCCCGGGTGTACGCGCGCCGGACGCCACCTTAACAACTGACGCTGTGCCACAACTCGTGTTAGTTGGGAGACAGATTAAATACCTATTTAACAGATTCACGAGTATTGCTTCTACAAGTACACTTTTATAGTCTTCACCTCACTTTGAAAATTCTTCAGCTTAACACTTTAACTTAACACATTTTCCTATGAGTTCTTTGTTAGCTGGATATGTTTTTTCTTCAAAATAAAGAAAAACAATTCATATTTCCATTAACGGAACAGGAAAGCGCATCTGTATACACATGAATGCAACATTTCGATAAACGTTTCCAGGCAAAGCAAGCATATATATATATGAATATATATATATATATATATATATATATATATATATATATATATATATATATATATATATATATATATATATATATATATATATATATATATATTTATTTATACATTAATAGGAAGGAAGATAAATGGTATTCATAAAATACTGAACGTTTCCTTCAAAACTAGAAAACCGGAAGAATGTAGGTGTAATGTACAAAAGTGCGAGAAGCTTATGTAGATAATGTACTTTTGTGGATTTAAAAATCAAAACATTTTATAGAAAATCTATCTACCGACATATATATATATATATATATATATATATATATATATATATATATATGAAAATTTCTCCGATTTAACCAGCAGAGAAGACAATATTTATGAATAAAAAATGACAATAGGAAAACTGGTAATTGCTGACGTGTTTCGTCCAATGTGGACTTTATCAAAGCAATTTTCATTTTCGTATTTTGCTTTGATAAAGTCCACATTGGACGAAACGCATCCGCAATTACCAGTTTTCCTATTGTCATTTTTATTCATATATATATATATATATATATATATATATATATGATGAAAATATTGTTTTACAGCAAGGTATGTTTATGAATAAAGCTGCTCAGTATAAAATATAGCGTATATTAAAATATAAGAATATAAAAGTGTACAAAGAGGTCAACAGCCTTGGGGCGACAGTCAGCTTCATGCTTGAACGTAATTGTCAGGCCATGATTGCGTTCAAGAATGAAACAAATATGTATATAGAGATAGATAGAAAAAAGAGAGCGAAGGACTTTAGGAGAGGAACAATTAATATAAATCCTTTCTGCAGTTTGTAGCTTAGACAATCAACAGATCATATTTTGTTCCTTTGTAAGAATATGTCTACGAAAAAGTGGTCGTCTTCTCTGAGAGCTTAAACGTAGAGAAAGGGAGAAATACGTTGCGATAAAGAGACTGATATATATATATATATATATATATATATAGATAGATAGATAGATAGATAGATAGATAGATAGATAAGAAATAATTAGATAGATACGAAGAGAGGAGAAAAGAGAATGATATGCATAAATAGAGAGAGTGAGAGAGATCTAAATAGAGATATGATGAAAATGATATATATATATATATATATATATATATATATATGAGATAAACCTAAGGAACCAGGCAAACCTACCTAGGGTTCACATAAACGGATCGTCAGGGTAATGCTGGCCCCTCGTTTTGGAGGTTTTTTCTTTGGACGCTGAGCCCAAACTTTGGACAATTGTTTTCCCATAAGTTTCATTGTTGGTTCTTGGTTCTTTCTTTTTTTATTTTTCATTTCTCCTTGTGTATTGGTTTGTTCTACTACAAGCCGAAATACCCAAGTCTTTTTCCCAAGCGAATACCACCATTTGTATATATATATATATATATATATATATATATATATATATATATATATATAGAGAGAGAGAGAGAGAGAGATAGATAGATAGATAGATAGATATATAAAAGATAAATAGATAGATAGTGCAATAGATAGATTGTCGTCTAAATTACGAAAAATGAAAATAAAATTGACATCTCATTTTAACAGATATATTTATCAAAATTGCACAAAAATATTTTAAAATACTAAAGAGTAAATTTATTCAGTAAAATCATCATTTGTTCCAACCACGGCCTCAAGGTGACTTCGGAATCTCCTGCAACTCTTCTGGGTGGTCTTGTTTAAGTTTGTTAATGCTGCCATAATCCTTGCCTTTGGTTCATATTTGGTGAGACAAGGAGTTTTGGGTGTTTCTCGTTTAACTGAGCCCCACACATAATAATCGAGTGGGGTAGAAGTCTCGTGAGTTAGTCGGATAGATGTAAGGCTCATATGGCCTCATAAATTTTCTGAAAACCATGGAAGGTTTCTCGTGCTTGTGTGCCATGGTGCAGAATCCTGTTGCCAGATATAGTGTCTTCCAGCAGCCACATTATTGAACCAGTGTAGCATTATTTCATTAAGGCACTTGAGGTAGGCCTTCGTATTGAGTCTGAAGTCATAACCAAAAAATTCAGGTTTTTTTTTCTTTTCAAAACAATCTGCTGTACCTTCGTAATCACAATTAGACTCTATCGGAATCCTCTGCATTATTCTCAGATTGACACACAACCAGTCTGAAATGTTCGTCTTGCAGCTTCAGACACAAATACCAATGAATACATAATGCCGTTTCCAAGTCTCTGGTGAAGTGAATTGTGTTATGGGTTTCACAGACGGTGCCCAACGGACCCAACAATACTGTGCGGTTGACAAATTTAAAAACTAACAATGTGAATGCACAAAAGGAAAAAAATATAAAATGAGAACAATTTACGCATCACACGATGTATGATATATATATATATATATATATATATTTATATACTATTGTCCCTCATCTTTGTCGCCATATTTGTCACAACGTTTCGGGCGTTGTACCCTCCGGCCTTCTTCAGGTGGTTGGAATTTCGAACTGAACCCTTTATTTCGATCGCTGGGGTAGACTATTTCTAATTCCACGAGTTTGATGGATGTCCAGGACACTCTGAAAGTTCTCCACTGCCTTAACCAGGAATTGAACCGACCTTCTTTCTGTCAGGGTAACGCCTTTATCCACTGTTGTCCTTGAGGACATTTTTCTAGTTTATAAACCTAATTTTTTCAATTTTTTTTAATTTTTTGGGGTATCATTGCATTTTACCAGTTTTGCAACTTTGTTATCATTGACTTATTACTGGTTCCCATATTGTATTTATTTCTATGCTTGGTCGGCTCAATTTTTGTGGCCTAGCATATATATATATATATATCCGACGTTTTTTTTTAACTCTTTAGGGTAAGTGTTTTTTCTAGTTCTTTATTTTTTCCAATTTTTTTTAATGGGGTAAATTTGTTTTGATATTACAATTTGTGCTATCTACGTTTTTTCTAACCGAGTATTACTAGTAGTTTAATAGTAATAATATATATATATATATATATATATATATATATATATATATATATATATATATATTGAATTTTTTAGGTAGAAATAATTGTAAATTTTTTTAAAATAAATGTAACTAAATATATATATATATATATATATATATATATATATATATATATATATATATATATATACATGTGTGTGTGTGTGCAAACAGTATATATAGGGACAAACACGACAATTGATATTCTACTTAATCTTATTTCGAACATTATTTCTGAATATTTATCTCATACAATGACGGATAAGCAATGTGATAGATCCTGACTTGACATGACCTGACTTGACATCTTGACTCTTGTCACTTTCTCACAGACTTGATATGGCTTCACTTTGTCTTTTCTACAATTATTTTCATGGCAACTGCTCTGACGAGCTATTTTCACTGGTGCCCTAACTGCATGAATTTAAGCGTGCTACTAGGTTGGCATCTCGCTCCCACCGTTTCACTGTCGAATCAGTTAACTTCCTCTTCTACTCCAACAGCTTCTTTTCTCGTACTTCCTGACAGTGAAACTCCCTTCTTCTTACTTGATTCCCTGCTAAATATAAACTTCAAATATTCAAATGTAATGTCAATCGACAACTTGTGTTGTCTTGATCTTGATCCCCGTCCTTCTCTTTAACCTTTCCTAAAACACCCTTCTTTACTCCTTAATCTCACTCTCTGTCACCCTCTCTATGCTAGTGGCTCTCCTGCCTTCTTTGGTGTGAAATGCTGAAGAAAATTGAAGAAATATAAGTCAGAATCATTTTGTTTATTTCCTGTCTTTGGTCACTGATTTCCTTCATAGTACCTCTTTAAAAGCTCTTATTGCAAATTATAAAAAATTATACCTTTGCAAAATCTGCCATTGATATTCGTGTGCCATGTTGTTTTTCATAGGAACACATGTAATCTTACCTGAAAAAGAAAGAATAATTATGAGACATTTAAGATAACAAGTGCTATTATTTTTTCTATTTTTTTAATTTTAGTATTAGGGGATGTAAATGGATCAGAAAATATCAATATTTTAACAAGCGTAAATAAGCAGATATTTATATGTTAGACAAACTTTACAGAAATGAACAGACCATTACAGAAAAATATTCTCAAAGAAAGACGCATATTTAGATATGATCCGATGATAACTTAATAAACATGAACAGACCAAAGTCGAGAGATGTGCGTTAACAAAGCATTAAATTTGAAAATCGAGATAGGAAGAGAGCTATATAAAAACACGATGGCCTAAATTGTCTATAATACACCCCTCCTCAACTCTGCTATATCGCATAGTTTAATTTGTCACGTATATAAATGTAGGTAGGAAACGCAAATGTTAAAAGATAGCCAGGGTCACGAAGCACTACCCGGAGTAACCAATCAGGCTTGCAGCCCCACCCTAGACAAGAGCACCGGCCAGGTCTATTAGAATTGAATCTACAATTGCATCATTATTTAATATAAATTATTTTGGACTTCTCGCACTATTTCTAATACAATACTTAAATGAGATGCTGAAAATATAAAATAAGCAGTGCTAGTATATATATGATATCTACCGAGGAATTTGCGATCTACCGTAAATAATGATGCACTCATTATTGTTGGAAAAGACTCAAGAGAAACGATGACCTGGTTATTGTTTTTTAAATGACACCAAATCAGTTTACAAACATTCTAATAAATATTTGATGATTTTTTGTATAAAAAATTGCTAATGATTTTTAGCACATAACCAGTTCATGTTCACGGCCTTTATTCCTAACCCTAAGTCTAACCATAACATATTTCATACTTCCAACAGTTGGTAAATATCATACTATAGTAGAAATTTGAATAGTAGATATCGTAGTATAGTAGAAAATGGATGGTAGATGTAATACTATCGTATTACCAAAAGAATTGACTTTCTCCATTCCTGTTAGAATTAATAAAATTAACCCACCCCCATAAAAAAAACAAAAAAACAAAAACAAATTGCTTCGACGATTAATAGAAACTTGACGGATACGGAAATGCCTTAGAGAAATTCCGTAAAGTATTTTTCCTATGCCATTTCCACAGCTTCTTTATCTTGATGAAGTTACTTCATTTGCCAACAACTTTTAAGCGAGAGAGATTGGCATTTTCTTGCTTTTCTTACTGATTTCAATCCTGAAAAATAGATCGGGATCAAACGAACGTGTGTGCCATGTTAATCCCTTATGTCAAAGCTATAGCCAAAGAATGCTTTTTAATCGTTCTAAATTTAAAATATTTTATTCAGAAAAGCGTAATTTACAATGTTCCCAATTATTATATTTTACTTAATTGCTAAAAGAAAATATAACACGCTGTTGTTTTGTCTAAACTGACAATAACTTAAGCTAAAGATTTTGATAATTTTTGGAGAAACGTCAACGAATGTAATTTCACAAGCCCGTTTAATTTCACCAGCGTAAAGTTTTATGAATTTTTCATCTAAACTAACCATAGAATGGATATTTATTTTTGGCGGTTATTTTTGTTTAGTTTTGTTGTAATTCTCCATTAGATTTAATAGCATGATGAACAGAATTTTATTGTCAGACAAACATGCAAGAAATTTGTAAAGATGTAAAAGACTACATCTCTTTATAATCATGTTGGAACATCTTATAGAGAATCTGTAGAAAATAATTTAATTTAAAAGTTGGACATTAGGCCTTGATATCATAAGACTTCAGGCAGCATCAAGTTTCCCATTGTCAGTCAACATTTGGTCAATCATTGAAATAAAAGATAGCAAGATATTCTGCTGAGAAGAATGGGCTGTTGAATTCAACAAAGCAAAATATCTATTTCTGTTAGGGCAACGGCGTTTTAGGACATCTCGGAAAATCACCGCCAACCTCTCTTTGCACACACACACACACACATATGTATACACACAGATACATATATATATATATGTATACACAAATACATACCCAGACACACACACACACACACACACACATATATATATATATATATATATATATATATATATATATATACACACACACACACACACACACACATATATATATATATACACATATCTGTATTTATGTACACACACACACACACATATGTATATATATATATATATATATATATATATATATATATACACACACACACACATATATATATATATGTATACACACATATCTGTATTTATGTACACACACACACACACATATGTATATATATATATATATACATACACACACACACACACACACATATATATATATATATATATATATATATATATATATATATATATATATGGTTTAGCTTGAAGGTATAATATATTTATGTCTATAACTGCTCAATATCACAGATAGTGTGTATGTAAAAATATAAAGTAGAACCGAACCAAGCGGCGACTGTCTGTTTTTATATCTTGAATCCAGTGTTCAATAAATAGAAAGGATATCAGTTTTACGTTTTGATTTTTTTGCGTCCGAGTGTGACTATAAATTAGTATAGGGAATTGTAGTGTTTTCTGGCGTTGAAAAGCAAAGAAATTGATTTGGAAATTCTTACAAAACAAAAATATTTGACGGATTTTAATGAAACTTTCATGGCTTGTTCAGAAATTAATTAAATTATTCCAGAAATGCTTAATTTTTAGATCTTCACAAAAATACTATTTTTACATCTGTTACCATTAACTTATTTAATTTTATGATATTTCAAGATACTTATTTTATACGGATTAATCTTTATAAAAGATCAAAGCAGAAGTCATTGGAGAAGTTAAATCATTTTTTATTGCTAAATCAGAACTCATCATCTCTGAATATAAAAAAAATTAAAAAAATCATCTCTGAATAAATAAAAAAAAATAAAACAGAGAAATTATTTAATAACAAAAGCATTCAATTGCTTTTATGAATAACGTATATTATGGACACTATTATCTTAAGAAAAATTATAAAAGAATTGTTTTCGTTTTTTACAAATCTTAATTATAATAATTTATAAAGTTTTATGAGTTTATAAAGTGTATATCAAATTGTAATGGTTCGGTGATATTGTTATTAAGTAAAAGCTATACTTACTTAAATGGGGATGCTTGCTACAATTCAATGACCTCAGTACTTTTAAAAGAATTTTGAATGTTTTTTGTGTGTATACCGTAGCGTAATATACTACAGGCCTGCTCATGGCGTAAATGAGAGCCAGAACTGGAGAACTTTTTTTAAAAAGTTTGATTTTCAGAAGTTTTCAAAAAAATTAAGTTAACTGAAAGTATTGAATATCATTTGACCCTTTCCTGGGGATAACAGGATATGCTGAAAGTTAAATAAATGAAGCTATGTATTTTTTGTGGAACTGATAAGTATTAAACAAAACAAAAAGGTAAAGATTTCTGGTAAAAGTTATGATCCACATAATGTTGAAACAGAAACATCACTATTTACAGGTCTCACCGCAACCTTCATTAAATCTACATACAGGGACTGAATAAAGAGCCCGCTTCAAATTTCCATTACCGTTACTGGTTTCAACAAGCAGATCCTGAAGAAGGCTGAAGGACCTCAACCGAAATGTGTATATAACAATCATCTCAGAAACATAGACAAATAAAACAAATTCAGTCTAGGAAAATTTTATAAATTTTAAAGCTAGTTCTTTGTCTGTTCTAGGTGTGCAATAATTGCAAAAATATGAGCATGATTTCTCTCCATGTTGAAAAATGAAATAGAAATAAGCATAAAAATGTTACTTAATGATTTATAGCACAACTTTTCCATTTATTGTATGGAAAAGGATAAAACAAAAATAACCATTGATAATAAAAATGAATTTCATATTCACTGGTTTGATTATGATTTCTGATAATATATCCAATTATGTATACGAGAGTCAATTCTGTTTCCTCAGAAAGAGATGGTTCTAAATTTTACAGATTACCAAATATTTCTGAACCTTTTTCACAAAGTTTATAATCACAAGAGGTACACTGGTGACCTGGATTAACATCAAAATCATCAATATTTATATTCTGATTTAAAAGTAAAGATGTCTGCTTAATATGCACCTTTTCAATATACTGTAGGTCATTTTATAGGTGACAACTTATCCTTGACGAAGTTGACTAAATTCTTTTTCTGATGTTTGGCCTTTGCCACTGCTCCAAATATGGGTGACTCGCATACATTATTTCTATTTGCTGGGTCGTCGAACGCGGTCACCCTAATAAATAAACAAACCAAAGACTTATTTTTGTTTTTAAACTGTACAAACTTACGAAATAGGAATAACTACTTAAATTTTGGTAATTTTTCATTATGAGGTTGGAGTTATTGCGAGGCAATTTAAACAAACGTTAAAATTTATAATTTCAAAAAAGTGCCAAAAATTTAATATAAACACATATTTGATATAAATTCAAAATTTCTCGGAGTGAATTAAAATTTACGATAAGTAACTACATTATTTGATGTTAATTACCAGAAAAGATCCAAGTGACGTTCATATTACTGAAATTTAGGACATCTAGTTATCTGTGGAATGAAGGCGAATAAATCCATTTTGTTCAGTTAGTCATATAAAAGGAACATTGGATGAGTTATCTTATACCTCTAAACGAATTCCGAGAATTGAAAAGAGTGATTATATTTGGATGATAATCAGATTGATTTACATGATTATATTGCTGAAGTGCCTCTTTGGGGATTTAATAGAATTTGTGCTCTTCGAATGTGTGGAAAGCATCCAATATTGAAACCTTATTGTTCTTTTCAATTTCTCATCCGCTTAATGGTTTCCAATCATTTATTGATTTATTGTCTGAACCTCCGAGATAATTTCATCTTATTGATAACTCCATTCTCTTATGTTTCAATTTGAATATATCAAAGCTTCCTCACCAAACACTGATTTAGATTATCGATTTATTGATTCACAGTTCAATTAACGGACGAAAACAAAATGATCAAAGTGGCGATACAGAAGGTAAAGAGGAAAAATTGATTTCGTTCGATTCGATCAATTGGGTTTTGTTAACCGAAAGAGAAATTAGCTAGAAATTCACTTAATTTGACTTCCCAGAGTAAGCATTTGAAATACGTAACCTGCATAAAAATCAATCAAATGTTTTCATTATTTGATTATATAAGAAGTTTATAGATTGATCAACACAAAATCTCTAAAGATTTAATCTGTTATTTAATAACACATATCGTTCACTCTTTGGGTGTTTACTAAGCTTACTTTAGTCTGGTACAAGGCCATGTAAGGAAAATTAGCAAAACTGTGTTACACCAAACGGTTATATAATTGTTTTTGAAATCTTCTATAAATGCTTGATGAAGTCATCTTGCTAGTGTGTTTGCTGTCATGCATTTTTAATAATTCACCAATATTCTCAAGATCAAATGCAAATGAAAACCCTACATGGGATGTAAAGATGTATGGTTCATAGGATTTTTTTATTCGAGAGCTGAGTCACTGAAATAATGAATATTCAAGAAAGCCTATTAGGAACAGTCGAATATACATCAATAGCAGTAAGAGTTCACTGGCTTTCTAATTTTCATTGCTCTTATTATCAGAAATTTCATTTTGAGGAAGGAAAACGGAGTCTAGGTTATTGTTTATTCACAGACTGAAATATAAGCGGAAGAAAAGAAAGTATTAGATTTTCCATTAATCTTACAAAAGAAAGAAAATTGTCTGAAGGTTATCTTTAAACTGAACCCTTTCCTGATATTTTCTAATCCTATTTTATATTTCCAGATTTTTGAAACTGTGCATTTGAATGTATATAAATTCATGGTTCCCATAAGTTTATGTGTTTGGACTTGTAAACTTACTCTTTATTGTATGTACCTTCTCTCTATATATACATATACAGTAAATATTCAGCGAAGAGTACGCTAATTATTGTTTTCTATATTCTCAATTTATGCATTTGAACACACACCTGTTTGCACGTATGGATGGATGTTAGGGTAATCTGAAGAAGGCGAAAGCTCCCGTCATGACATACATAATTGTGTGCAAAAAAAGAAAACGAACAATTGAAAATATAACTTTTTCCTAATACTATAAGACTAATGAGTCCTGTGGTAATTACGTGGAGCTCTTGCAATATGAGATTCGTTAGTCTTTTATAACTGTAATATTGACAATTAGTCGGCATAAAATCCGAAACTTAGGATAAACATTTTAGTCGGTACACATCATTGCATCTCGAATAAACTAATGTTACCTCAGAAAATAAAATAAAATGTAAATATAATTTGGCTAAAAGTTATTGATGTATACCCTTGAAACATAAAGATAACACAGGACACTAATAGCATAAGAGTTTGGGAATAACATTCAGTTGAACATTATAATTAGAAAAAAAGAACAACGACGGAAAAATAAGCCTTACAGGATTATCAAGCAAAGTTTGTATGATTAGATTCATTCAGATGGAAAAGCATTTTTAAGAACATTTCAAGACCATAATTTCGCGTTATACACAAACTAGTTGTTTATTTTATTGATTGGTTTGAGTCGAATGTGTGGGAACACATTGCTTAATTGGCGTCTACACCGATTAGTGAATCTCGTCTATTATGTAAAGCGCAATAATACCATATGAGTTTGGATTAAAATAGCACCGTTTCAGACAATAAAACGTGTATATTTTAGACAGCCAATGAACAACTGTCGCTATGGTAACTGAATTTTCTCACAATGACAACAGTCACAAATACCAATAAAAATAAATAAACTTAAACAATTTTTCCGAAATTCGTATATCATAAAAATATATCTACTTTTTTCTCCTCTGAAAGCATTTATTTATATTCTTTGGTAACAGCTTGAAATAAAGGAATGCGATATAACAGTTTAACATTAGACGGCGAAAAGAGATTATATGTAAGATTAACACATCTTTAATAGATATTCAATTTCAATATTTGGCTACATATATATATATATATATATCCCGCCACTAGATGGAAAATAATTTACACAAATTTACGCTATGTCAGATAATGTTATGCAACACAGTCTTTTCACATTGGAGTTGGCCTTACGGCTGTATCACATACAAACAGCCGTCCTCGTAGGATCGAAATATAAGAAGTCAAGCAACATAAGTCTTTTGAATACCTAGATGGGTGACCACGTAGAAATACCAGGTGTTGTCCGCTCGAATGGGCCGATGGTGTAATGGATAATTCCTCGGAACTTGAAATCGGAGAACCGAGTTCCAATTCAAGTCAGGTTCGTTATATTCCCTGACGTACCTTTAGGAAAAGGTAGAAAACTACTTATTCACACGATAGCTATAGACTAATTGGTATGAATTGCATCAGTAACTAATTATGTCTTCAAAAATTTTTTACAGTCTAAAAAATATTTTCTGGCTTTGAGTAACCTGCGAAATGTTTATAAACAATTCAATAAGAAAATAAAGACACTGGTTTTCTGAATATACTTCTACTTATATAGTAAACATTTACGTAAATTTAGAAAAAAAATTCAGTTGCATTTGTGGCAGATATGGTTGAACAATATATTTAATATTTTAGTAGAACAATATATTTAAAGTATTTCAATATGCATGCGTGAAAAAACTATGATACTCTCCGTAAATGAAATGCAGGTGGCGCAATTGTAGCTTGACGTCATGGAAATGGCCAGATATATAACAGTTGTACTTTGATATCTGGTGACGTCACAAGCGAAGCTGATTATAGAAAAGCGACAGAAATTTCGGGAATCCATTGTAGCATCATAATCGGTGCACGACGTATGAAATATTCTTTTTTTTTTTAAATTTGTGATGACATTTGAAATCTACTTTGAAACGTATGTAGCATACGGAAAGCATTACTGTCCACCATGGAAAACTCTGGACAAGTTCTTTATTTTCCATCTGACAGAAGATCAGTAAACCCAGCAATGTGACACTTTTTACTCCCAGACTCCGGAAACAGTATTTACTCTGAGTTTTGTGTTCGATAAATGGTGCCTGGAGGAGCGCCTATGTGTGACATAGGAAGATTGGAGACGTTTGCTGTTATTTCGGATATAGTGTCCGCGTGGAAGAAAACCCCATGGCAAAATGAACTCCAGTTGTTGACAAGGTATCCTGAAAGCTGGTGGTGACTGTGTTGTGATGTTGCGGAATGTGGTTCTAAGAAAAGATATCATAGGTTTTTTTTTAACGGGTATTTATTAGTTCTGTAACCATGTTCAACTCGTCAAAGACTTCATCTATCTCAACACCAGTGGCTATCATTCAGTTATGTGCCATGCGTGATACCGTTAGGCGATCGTGTATTTTGCGATACATGACTGACGAGGCAGATTTTTTTTTCCCGCAGTAGGTTGCCATTTCTTTCTGCAGTAGATTAGTAACCATCCAAGGCTATAGAACCCGGACTGTCTTGCTATTTACCCATAGCTGGAAGAAGAAAAAGAAAAGAATTCATACCTTTCCCAAGTATATTAGCACGTAAGTGAATGTAATGAATTTGACTTGAATTCGAATTCGGCTCTCCGATTCATCAATCCGAGCCGCTATTCTTTACTCCACCGAACCTGTTTCTTGCTCTCTAGCAATGGCTAGGAGTCTATTTGAAAATTTCTTATGAACACTGTGGCCACCATGTTCTTTTCAATCAATCATTTATGGAATGTGAAAGAGATGTTGATTTGCGCATATGATCTTGCACCAGCACATTTGGGGAAGAATTCGCCACATATCAAGGCAGACTTTCTTAACATCTCTCTAGAATACTTCTGGCTATATGTGTGGTTAATATCACGAATGTCTGTTGTTCACCTGGCATGGACGTTAGGAGGCAACTTTACTATCACTTTAGGCGCATCATTCAATCAGCCTTGACAAAAAATAAATAAAGTCGTTGCAGATTTCATTTGTTTCCATAGCGGTGCATATATTACATTGATTATCTGGTCCAGTGTCACTTAGACCTTCGATTTCAATAAATGTTTGCAGTAGAGATATATATGTTAATTAAAGAATCGACGTGCAAAATTCGAAATCTAGAACAACGATTACTATGAGATTCAATTGTTTGAACCCTTTATTCATGCCAAGGTAATAATTTTGATTCTGAATTTTAACAATTTTTTCTATTGGAAAACGCTCTAGCAACACATACATTGATAGGTTGGAAAGTAACTGATTCATCATAATGATTTGATTAAAAACATAATTCTTTTAAAAATATTGCATCCATACCTAATGTTTTCAAAAATTCATAATTATTATATATTTTAGCTTTATCATAAGTATTCTTTGCAAAACAAAATAAACAAAATAAAAAATGTAATTAGCTGTCTTGAAATCACTTGTTCTTAACGGAAACAAATCTTCAACGAAGCACAATAACAAACCAAAATAATATACATAAAAATCACAAAATTTAAAAGGTACAAAATATATGTTAATTTTCTTCTTCGAAATTACATAACGATCAAAAGGTCTGCGAAAATTAAAGTTTTATTCTTCCTGATGCCTAAATGAATTTGAAATGAAATCAGGTGTTTATGTACGATAAGTCTGTGTCGATTAATTTATTTCATGTGAAAGAGTAGCTATCTTGCATCTAACATATATTTTATTGTTCTGGCCTTAAAATCAACGTCAACATCAACTAGTTTACGCACATATATACACGCATTTTCATGACAAACTACTTTAATATTTCATCGAAATTAAACAGCACGGTACACACTTTTATTCTTAATTTTTGAAAGCCTTCTTTTTCCAAGAGCATGGTCCAAGTTCATCTGTCGATGTAAACGAAGAAACCTTTGACCGAAATTAATTTTTTATTTTCATATTCAAATTCTTTGGACTTGTGGATCTTAATCTGTACTAAAAAAAATCTCGTGTTTATTCTCATAAAATGTAGCCTGATATTGTTACAGGTTAAAAAGAAGCTGACTGAGTATGACAACGTGTACATCGGCACGTGCTAGGTCACCTTTTTCGACCCAATAACCAACACCAAGACCAAGAGTCACCGGTGTTTCTGTTATTAGATGACGAACATCGCGTCGCCCCTCATACAATTATGATACCGAATCCGGGTTCGTATATTTCATGCTGTGTAACACTACATTAAACTTCCATTGGCGCTGTCTTTGTCCCATCCTGGAAATAGTTTTGTATTTTTTTGTTTTCTTTTCTCATCGCATATATCTTCAGGACATAGGCAAACATAATTATCCACTGTCCTTTTTCTTAGTTATTTGTAAATTACTATGTCTTCTTGTGAAAGATAATGAAGTAGTTTCCAGTTACATTCTTTACAGTTTAGAATTGATATTTTTTTCTCTTAGACTTGTTGATAATCCTGGGGGACAAATCTGTGCATCTATTTAACCCATATTTTTTGGAACACCCCTCAGGTATGGATTAAATTAGAGTAGAATTTTGCACTAATACAGTTTCCTAAGGTTATTAGTACCAAAATGAATGCAAATGAATATGGCGGTATATGAACGCTGAAGAAAGAATTGGTTGATTATCTCACTATCATGAAACTGCTCAGGTAAGTCAGAACCCCAATTATTAAAGTTATACTGCGAAATATTCATCTGTGGAGGCAAACCATGTGTTGAAGATGAAGAACTATTATTTTTGTCAAATGTTCTGTCGCTAACAGTACAACGGAATATTGAACTGAAACTTCATCAGCTATGTTCTCTCACAGGTAAAATTCATTCCTTTGTTCTCACCTTGGTAAGCGAAGATAGCCAACAGAACAACATAGCTTCCTAGGATGCAGCAGGCAACATAATTTACCGCCCACACCCAAGAAAAATGCAGAAAAAAACTTTGACGGCTGTCTTTCGCTTTATGGAAAAGCATATGCTTCAGTATGCGTTTATAAGATTTCTATAGGCACATAAGCTCCCATTCCAAACAAATGTGTCGTCAAATTAATAAATGTAGGTGACGTTGCAGAAAATATCTTCGGCGCATTACATTTTATAGATTATGATCCCAAAAACAAACATCAAATTAGTTTCATGAAACCTTCATATATATATATATATATATATATATATATATATATATATATATATATATATATATATATATACCGTATTTTCAGATTTACACATTACTATTGCTAATATCATCCAGGCTTAGCTTTGAACAAAGGAAGTTCATCTTGAAATGCTACTGGAAGTACAAAAAGGCTGTTGAAGTTCAAAGGTGGTATCGAAATGTGTTTCATTCAGATCCACCCACGCGGTTTATAATCTGACGAATAAGAGATGAATTTGAAGCTGATGGTGCTTTAACACGATGTGCACAAGAACCGTTTTGGAAGACCACATATATCATCAATCCCTGTGAGACAAAAAATGTGATGGAAAGTTTTCACAGAAGAAACCTCTCGAAATGTTGATTGCCGATGTTGATCCCATTGCGACATGTTTCAAGAAAATCAATTTTAAAACATTCGATGACAAAATAATGCATTGATAATAAATACTGTGTTCATATGCATTATTTATGTTTCATATAGTTTGTTCTAGTTGCTTATATACATTTTGAGAAAGATTCACAATGTGTATATATATATATATATATATATATATATATATATATATAATTAAAAGACATTTGTATGTTTACACATTCATTTTATAGATACGAATATTTAACTAAATGCTCTGTTTATAATAAACAGTATAATAAACAGTATTAAACAACATTTACTGGCCTGAATGTCCAAGAAATTTTCACAAATATTCGTCGTATTTATTCTGTTGTATTTATAAAAAAAAAGAATGTATAAGCATAAAAATGTCTTAAAATTGTCGGACTTTGTACACTTCATAATATATATATATATATATATATATATATATATATATATATATATATATATATATATATATATATATATATATATATATACAGGCATTGGACAAAATAATTGGCACAGTTGCAAAATCCACTCCTATATTTCAAAGACCTATTATATTAAGAACTTTAACTAAAATTTCGTAATTGCAGGTTATATCTATTGTAAATACGTCTATGTATCTAATTTACTGTCTTTGTCTTATTTATTTTTAGAACTTAGCAAAATTTCAGCTCAATGCCTGACCTCTCTGAGTTCAAAATAGGGCAAATTGTTGGAGCTCGCATGGCAGGAGCCTCGATCACTAAGGTTGCTGGATTGTTTGGTTTTTTAAGCGCTACCATATCAAATACAATTCGAGAAACAGGGCAAGACCTCTAGCAACCGTAGCAATTCAGTCCGGACTTGCAAACGTACTGACAGGGACTGACGTGCATTGAAACGCAATGTGGCAAAAAATCATCGGGCAAATGCGGCCAAAGTGACTGCTGAGTTGAATACATATCTGAATAGTTCAGTTTCTACTAAAACTGTTTACCGTGAGCTCCATAAGGCTCCATGGAAGACCCGCTGTGAGGAAACCTCTTCTCTTCACTCGCAATATTCAGAAGAGGTTGAAGTAGTTTACAATGCCTGGTCTGCAGACCAATGGAAACAAGTCATATTCTCAAACAAGTCCAATTTTTTCTCTTTTGCCAACTTCAGGGCGAGTTTATGTGTGGAGGCAGCCCAAAGAAGCTTACAACCCTGACTGCCTTCTTCCAAGAGTGAAGCATTGAGGTGGATCAGTGATAGTTTGGGCTACCATATCATAGAAATGACTCCGTCCAATAGTTGCCCTGCATGGTGGAATCAACAGCAAAGATTACCTGAACATTTTGAGAGATCATGTTCATCGAATGGCCGAGACTTTATTCCTCGATGGTGACTGCATTTTTCAAGACGATAATGCCCAATACATACCGCTCGAGTGGTTAAGAATTGGTATGAAGAGCATGAAAGTGAGCTAGAACACATGGAGTGGCCTCCCCAATCTCAAGATATCAATATTATTGAACATTTGTGGTGCATTTTGGAGCAACAAGTTAGGAGCCGCTATCCTCCACCGTTGTGTCGTAAAGAGCTGGAGAAGGTTGTAATTGAAGAATGACTGAAAATTCTTCTGGGTGAAGTCAGGAAGCTGTATGATTCCATTCCTAGACGCACTAAAGCTGTCTGTGGGGCTAAAAGAGGACCAACTCCATATTAAATAAAT
Source organism: Acanthosepion pharaonis (assembly GCA_903632075.3). Lineage (NCBI taxonomy): Eukaryota > Metazoa > Mollusca > Cephalopoda > Sepiida > Sepiidae > Acanthosepion > Acanthosepion pharaonis. Next base: position 1,114,417 of record CAHIKZ030001125.1, on the reverse strand, counting down.
TTTCTTTGAATTTAACAAGTGTTCCAATTATTTTGTCCAACCCCTGTATATATATATATATATATATATATATATATATTTATAACCGGATCAGCTAATGGAATACTGGCAAAACCTTTGAGTTTCTTTTTTTTGCAAATCATTTTTTTTCTTTTTGATTGAATGGATCAATGACAAAGTGTGTTGAGGTTTTTCGTCATTTGAAGTAGAATTATTTAAAGAAGTAATGATTACATGCAATACAAGAACCAGTGAATTGTAAATGATTCAGTTAAAATAGGACTGGTTGAAATAATCTCGATGGATGATAACATTCCAATTTTTCAGAGCGAGTTTTACCTCATGCAATATATTAGTCTGGATCAACACAAAATACTTGTATTTAGTGATCAACTTGAATTTTAGCATATTTTTTAAAAATATAGTTTTATTATTTTCAAACAAAATTACTCTTTATTGAATAGTTAAAGAGAAAGATTTGACGCTGGCAAATGTAAATCTCGTCTGTGACTTATAAATATGAAAACATTTTTCAAAAACAGAGCATCCAGGAGAGACTTCCTATTTCTAAGTTGTTCTATTCGTGTACTGAGCTTCATTACTTTAAATACAGCATCAGCGATGTTTGAACACTTCAGTGTTGTACACACCTTATTAGGTTTCGAACATAACTCAGCCTAAGCAGTATTTCCATCTTTGTGACCAAAAACGGAGTACAAACATTTTAACTTCACTCTCTCGGATCAGGAAGTTTCTTGACTCACCCAAACAATAATTTACCAAGGCTACTGTTGTATTTAAAAATCTTTTCCTTGAATTCTTTCCTAACTTGGTAATACGTTTTACCTGCTTCCTGAAAGAAAACTTATACCCAAATCTGGGGAGATTGTCATCTGTTTAACCTGTTTGTTGAGCGTGTATCTCTGTCGCAATATTCCTTCATCTGTCTCATTAGTGTCATTAGCATGGACGTCTATCGGGCTTCAAATCCAATCCAGACTTCAATTAGAACTCATATATATATATACAAGCCACATCTAAAGAAAAATGGTTGGTTCATCCCATCGTTCCAGGAAGTAACTGACTCTTTCTTCCATGTATTGACAATAGTAAGACTTGAGCAATATTGTTACCATATCTGGAGTTGATTGTTTTGCAATTCACATTTTTCTAGACTTGATAGAATTCGAAGTCATTTCCACGGTTTTGTAAGAGAAGACATTCTCCTCTACTTCAGTCACGCTATTCTCACTGGCGGATTGTCGTAAGTTTGCTGCTAATCTATCGCTGCTTTCATTTTGTTCGAAAGGTAGGAGGAACGTTCCACTAATTACCATTCTGTTGAACAGACTTACGTGCCAGTGTTTCCCTGAAAACTACAATCTTCAAGTGAACCGTGTATTTATATCTATCCTCCTGATCCTCAGAATCTCCACATCCTACAAACTCCTCATTCAATCACATCAGACATCACATTATTAATATATAAATATAAGCATTCTTTATTAATATATGAATAAATACAATCAAGATAATAGAGCCACTAAGACGCAATGAGTTACGAATAGAGAGTAGGAAATTATTCACTACTACAAAAGAAACCATGCAATATTTGTGTAATGATTTCTATTACTTATTGGTATTTATTTACCAATCACTATTTACTGATCTAACGCTTTACATATATTCCCATGTCATTTAAACATAATTCTAAACTTAAGCATGATACAGGTGTTCTACAGTGTGTGGTCAAAAATGACCTTACCAGAGAACCGAACGTCAAATATAGAGCTAATATAAATTTGATTTAATTTACAGAGAAAAAAAATCCGCGATTTCTTATATAACATGAAAATCGACAATTTTCTTTCTTTTTTATTAATATGACTATTTTTATTATATTTTTGTTTTATTATTTATTTTATTTATTATTTATTGTGCAAATTTTATTTATCTTTTTGGACATAGTTAAACAAACTGCCAACAGCTTTCTCCAGATTAAACTAGTAAGGTATTTGTTTTTTATTATTATTATAAAATAGGTTTTTCATATTAAATTAGCTCGATTTACCTGTCTATCCGAGAAATGAAAATGTCATTTTCTTAGATTTTTCTCGATTTATTAGTCATAAGACTACGTACTTAATATATCACAAGTAAAATTAATTAGTTGTCAATAACTTTTTAAAAATTTTTTCCTTGTGCAATGTTTTAATAATGTTTCAGCTGCCATTTAAAAAAAGAAATAAGTTAAATTTTATTTCAGATTCTGTGTAAATATGACTTCTCTTATAGATTCATTTCTAAAGAAGTAATGACATTTTTATTTATTAATCCGACAGAGTTTATCACTTTAAACGTCATTTTTAATTAATAAAATATCCGTTAATTCTTTATGACTTGCTTTTTTACATTTGGATATGAAACTAAGCAGATATGAAATTTCGAGAATCTATGACGCGAAGAATTTTGCTTAAAGGCAATATTCGATTTTGCTTGATCAGCAAAAGTTCTTCGTTGCTGAGTCGATCTGAATCACGACAGATCTAACGACAGTCCCCTTTGCCTCGGAAGACGCATATGAGCAGCTATGACTATTTCAAGAATCAGAGGAAAATATCTTTTTGAAGGTACCTTTCAACTTAGCTTGGTCATCGATGCATTCCGTAGCCGAGAGATCGAAGCACGTCAGATATAATGATGATGTCTCCTAATATACAGCTGGTTCAAATTCTGCTGGAGAGCGCATATTTTTATCTAATATCTCGAATAATAAGGACGCTAGACGAAAATAAATAAATATGTTTAATCTATAAACAGGGTGTCTACTGAAATCAGTATCCTCTAAAGATATCCTTTAACGTGATAAAATATATATTTATTTAACAGAGTGTACCCATAGCATGTATCTTTTTATTACTATTCAATCTGAGTATGGCACTTAAGTCTATTGAAATGTGTCTTGATTTCCTTCTCATATATATCTATATACTAGCTTCATCCATCTTTTTCTTTACAACTATCGATATCATCTCTGATTTTTAGTGAATTATAAAAATTATTATATTTTCTTGTTCAATTCATACTCTAAACATGTTAATGTAGAAAGTCTTCAGATAATTTTAAATAAAAATATCAATAATCCGTTTACACTATTTACAATCTTCTATAATTTCTATCATTAATTCTCAATCAAACTGTGACTGTGGGTTAGTTATATTCTGTCTCAGGAATGAAACAACTTACTGTTATGTAGCTAAAAAGTCTGGCGTTATTGCCACCGAGAATGATCAAGAGAATGGAAGGTTTCCTTATAGCAAATAGATGGATAATTTTCATCAAGATACACCTCGCACTGAAAAATTCGGAGAATTTCCTCCCACGCCACCCTTTCCTACCGAATGGTAAAAACCATTAAACCTGCCCGAATAAACTGTGTTAGATAAACATCAGGAAATTTTATTGTTTGTTTTATACTTATATAAATATAATTATATTTACGATTTTTTCCTGGTTGTTGGAAGCTAGATGAGAATTGGTTGAACTAAATTCTTTATTTCCTTCACGATATGTACTTGCCATATAATTCATTACTGCCTTTCATTTGTCTTACGGAATCCTAAGACCTCTTCAGCATTCGCTAAAAGTTTATTACACTATCTTTTGATATCATCAAACAAAAGACAATGATCAAGGAATATTATGTTACCACTATGCAAAAGAAGCGTCTATCGTATATTACATTTTGTTTGCGTGTTAAACTTGACAGCATGTATTTTGTTTGTTCTTATTTATTGTGATGCAATGGCACTGCAGCGAAATAGCAATGAAATGACGAACTGCCGTGAAAGAAGTAATAGAAACTGAATGAAAAACAAGTATTAAAAAACTAATCTACTTGTGAAAATTCAACACGGAGGCATTCTTCCGGAAATTATATCAAATGTTAAAAGTTGTAGCCTGTTAAAGAAATACTACTCAGAATCCCATGTCAAATATCTCCCCTTGCGTTCACGGTGTTCTTCAGTTTCTCCCCGTTTTGCATTATGTTCTAACCCTGCCCAACTCATAGTGCAAGTGAGGACAAGGACTAAAGGACTATTCTAAAACTATTTGATCTACTGAGAGCCAAAATATTTAATTTAGGTTTGTGTTTGTTGTTAAGAAATTGAAAGAAAAAAAAAAGAACATAATTAATTTGACTCGATAAGTTACTCGCCTATATTTTGCTATAGTTTTCTATCATTTCATTACAATTAATATCGAATTTGGTGCAGCTTCGAATTTCTCAATTCCTACACCATTATGAATAGTGTTATACTGGCTTATTTAGCCATAAATATACTATCTATAATTAGAGAAGAACTCTTAAACATGCACGGTTTAGCTGCAGGATTCGGCTTAACTTGAGTTTGTTCAGAATATATAAATGTATCGAATTACATTTATTAAATTTAATTATACATGACAACATTTTAATAAATTAATTTTGGAATATCAAATATTACATTTGCTAAAAATGTCAAAACTAAAACGTTATTTAAAATTCCTTTGAGAACGAAACGCACATATCCATAAAAATGAATTTTAACATCTGTATATTTTTGTTAAATAACTATGAAATTTTAAATTTCCTATATGACACATAATGACATTTTAAAATAAAACATAGCGAGAATTGAAGAAAAAATTTTCATTGAATATTCTCTCTTAATAATTAAATATAACAAAATTTACTTGTAATTCTTTACTGTGTGCCAAACGGTCCCCAAAAGACCCTCCGCAGGTTTTCAGTTCCGAGGAAAACCTAGACCAGTTGTCATCCAAGACTACAGAACCCAGTGTGTACTGCTATTTCCCCATAGAAGAAGATGATTCATACTTTTCCAATGGTATTAGCACTTAAGGGAAATTAATAGATTCGACTGGTACTAAAACTCGACACTCCGATTCCTCAATCTGAGACGCGATACATTACTCCAGCGTATAGATAGTCCGTAGAAAATAAAATAAATAAATCGTATATCAACTAAATATGCTAAATTTATGCTAAATGTAAAAAGCATTTATAAATTTATTAGGGCATCGAAATACCGCAAACTTAAACCGAAACTTAAATCATTTCGCTCGCTGTGGATCGAGGATACTTAGACATCAGTTGCATCAAGAGTTGGCCTGAAGTATAGAACGCCCCGGTTTTAGCACTATTTCTCTTATAATTCTTTCCATAATTATACCTGAATATTCTTCACATAATTTTAATATTCTGCGCATCATGAATATTTGTCAAGTCCCATATTTAGAAAGCAACAGAGAAAAAAAATTGAATACAAAAAAAAATTAATTTGGTTTTGAAATTATACCCTAAATGAAATTCAGCTTTTCTCAAACCGAATGAAAAAATCTTTTAATACAATTCTTTTAGCCGTGGGTGGTGGGTACAGATTTTTGTGATGAAATTTTGAAATAAGATCATCTCCGAATATCAATATGTTGATCTAATTGATGCGCTCACGTATACATGCACATAAACACACAAGCATGTGTAATTACTGAAAAGGCTGAAAAGAGTGTTTTAGTGATACAATAGTTTGATAATAACTAAGAATTTGTTAGCGATACAAGCTTATTAACTACCACAGTCGAGCGTGTTGTGTACTGGTTAACGATCAAAAGCAAACCCCCTTAACACAACGTTGGAAATCTGACATGCAGCTGAAAAAAATCACACATCTACACAAAAAAACAACACTCTGTCCGGTGGCAAAACCTGCTGGTGGAACGTTGAGTGGCAGAAAACCTTAGCCACCGAAACTCTGTTACCTCGCCTGGTTGGCAGGTAATGAGGGTAGGGTATCGCAAGAGCTTTTAAGAGCTTTTATATAGAAAACTGAATAACAAGACACTGTAAAGTAAGATTTAATCTTCGGAAAGTCATAGTGACTCCAGCCTCCGGGAAAGTTGTAATGGCATCCTGGAAAGACAGGAATACTAATTCAAATATGACTAGCACAACAAACGTAAAATGCCATCTGGGTGTCTGTAGCAGGTAGAGAGAATACATCACCCATCTGATTGATTCAAAGGATAATGACATGGACTTGAAACTGACTATAACGTGTGATTGCGGCAGGAAATTGGACAGCCTGCCTTCAAATCAGACACACTCAACTCAATTCTTTTATTAGTTGAATGATGGGATCGTGAATCCGGATTACACCCACATTGTTCCGGATTTCATTGCTGAGTGTCAGGACCCTGAAGAAATACCAAGCAAGTCAATAGTCCAGTGGCCCAAAGGCAATCAGATAGTACTTAGTCGAATTTCGACCAGGAACTCCCATTAATACATATCAACTATCTAAAGAATCCCATTAGCTAGCAGATCAGATCTTACCAAAAGCGACAAACCTCAAGCTGTTGGGGTACACTTGTATCAATGTATGCGCATTATGTCAAATTGATCGAGACACTTTACCTCATGTTCTCTCTGCATGGCTACAATCACTGGAGAAATACACGTGAAGTCATAACAAAGTACTAGAAGTAGTCATGGAATTAATACAGTGTGAAGTAGCCAACAAACATCTCGTAATGGCCAGAGATCCTAAGATCCGTTTTCACAAGTTAGGTTAACGCCCTGTGCTGGAGAGCCGAATAACTCCTAACATCAAGCTGCTGAGTGGATCTTGTGTTTGGATGGTGTTAATTGATATTACAAAATCTCTGCAATTTCCGGTAAAGATCATTCAGAAAGACGTAAGCCCTGACATTATAACGTGATGTGATTCAAAGAAGTGTGTTCTCCAAGTAGAAATAACGCTTTCATGGGAGGGAAACAGAGAGGAGGTAAACGAGAGAAAGAAAAGCTGCTACGAATCGTTGTGATCCGACTGCGTGGAAAAGGGTTGTACATGTCATGTACTACATATTGAGGGCGGGTACCGTGGATTCCTTGGACGATCAATAGTTTCCTTTCTTTTCAACGTTGAAAATCTGACTTGCAGTTGAAAAAAATGGCAAACGACTGACACGTCTCCACAAAACATAATACGATGTCTGGTTGAGCCAGGGATGCAAACTGTGTTAATCGCCCTAGATGGCGGCTGCTGAGGACACAGTATCGCACGTGCTTTTCACATGTTTCATGTAGAACAAAAAAACACAAAAAACCTTTCAACACACTGTCCAGATGGGAGTCTAAACGACCGTTTACTCTCATTTACAGAACACACAGCCTAAATGGGTGGCAAGTGATTTGCTGTTGCATACATCTGTTCAGGCATATTTGTGTTTTTCTGCACTTACATTATATATTGTAAATATCCTCAGTTACAATTTCAGAGAGATTGCTCATAATCTGTTGCCGTCAGAAATTTGAAAACCCGACACCATGACTTTTGAATTCGTGCCAAAACTAACACCGACGGTTTCCGAATATTTTTTTCAACCCAGTTTCACCGACAAGGCTTGGGTCAACACTGTGGTGTCTCAGGAATTTTCCAAAGATGCCAATAACATCAAACAATCAATTTTTTGACAAACCCGTCATGATTAGATTTAACCTTGGGTCCTTATGGATAGAAACCGTACACTCCAAACATTCCATGTACATACATGTATACATACATGTAAACAATGTCAAAATATACTGAGGATTTCTTGCAATCATTTTATGTGAATAAGCTTTACTTTCCAAGTTGAATATGAGAAACAACTACGAAAAGTTTAAATCATTTTATTTAAAATACGCTCAATATTTTGTCTTCATAATAATTTCCCTTGTTTATTTGAAATGAAATTCTCGGCAGATTAAAAGATTGTTTAATCATGAAATACTAATTGCAATAAGATTATTTGTCTTGCATTTCTTAAGCGATGAAAAATATATTTAAAATGTTTTCTTAATAAAGAACAACTTTTTCTTTGTTCATCTTTACATATTTGACGAAGAATATTATGTATTAATTAAAAGATCTTGAAAAAAAAATCAAGTTATATATTATGGATTGAACGGAATGTTGCAAATATTTGAAACATTTTCAAAAGCTATTTTTAATCTTCGGTTTTCTATGATGACATAAGTCGTTAGTTCTCAGAACGAGGCTGCTGGAGGATTGCTTTACAGACACGTAATTTCAGGAAGAAATTACTATACTTATTTCTTTGCAGTTCTAAACTATTTTCTTAATATTTATTGTAGTATATTTCCATTCCATGTATATAAAGCTCACTATATGTGAACACACAGAAACATACACACACACACGCGCACACACACACACACACACGCACACACACGTGTGTGTGTGTGTGTGTGTGTGAAAAAAACATAATTTACAAAGTTTGGGGCTCGTTCTTCACACCGAAACAAGGGCAAAAATCTATATAAACATGTTCAAAAATTGTTCGGTTTTGAGTTATTATGTTGAAAGAAAGTTTGCGGTAGTTTATAGCATTGTGTTGCCATATAGACTAGATAACATTTGTCATTCGTGTACACTTGTGGCTCGTCTGTTTTCAACGGTTAACGTGTGTAGTAGTGAGTTAACTGAGAAGTGTTCCGTTTAACAATGTCCGGATATCCATATCGTGAGCTGGCATATCTGATTTTTACATATGGCCGCGTGAATGGTAATGGCTGTACAGCTATATAAGATTGCTTTTTCAGACAGAAGGCAACCTAGTCATCTAAACTTGGCGGCTGTTTACCGTCACGTTGCTGAGACAGGAAGCGTAGCAGCACAAGTTATGGATCTAGGAAGACGGAGATTTCTACCTTAGCCTATTATGCGTTCCTCCCTCGGTGACGTGTGTATATAATGTACACATCATCTGAACTCATTGTAACATCTTGAAGTTTCCGAGTTCGGATAAAATGAGTTGCAGATTACCTGTTGATCAAATGCATAAAAATGTTAGTTGTGGTCGATTAATATTTACCGGGAAATTATTTACAAAACGGTTAACGTTTTGTAAATACATTCCTGGTAAACAATAATTTGAAATAATTATAACAGCGTGTACACTTTTACTTTAAAAAAATCACAAGAACAACAATCACAGTTAGATTAAGTTTGTCTTCGCAATTCACACCTGAAGATGATCTTGGAGGAGATCGAAAGTACTTGAATTAACATGAACAACGGCGCCTTCCTTGATGAATTTCAAGAAGCTAATTAGAGAAGTAGGAAGGATTATTATAAGAATACACATAATACGTTTATATTTACTATTTATTTTTTTAATGAAACATGCTAGAATATATATATATATGTGTGTGTGTGTGTGTGTGTGTGTGTGTGTGTGTGTGTGTGCGTGTGTGTGTGTGTGTCATATTTAGTTGGTAGTTAAATTTGACCAATAGTTAGATTTGTCTATTTAATTCTTATTGTACTTTCCCGTTTTCTTTCTATGTTGTACACCGGAATCCTAAGCGTATAAATTGTTCACGTTTCATGTTTTATCTTTCAAACATTTTCAACTCGCTCAGTCATTGAAATGAAATCTCTGCAAATTCTTTTGTTTTATTTAATGGCAGTATTCACTACTTCAGATTATTAGCAATGATTGTCTCTTTATTATTCATCAGCCTCCGTTTTTGACAAGCTATTTACATTGTTAGCAAGCTTTACCTTTCTCTCTCTCTCCCCCTTTCTGTATATATATATATATATATATATATATATATATATATATATATTAATTCGGCCTGTGATTTGTTACATTCTCCAAACAAATTTCTGATCTTATATATAAGAATAATTTTAGTTTCCATTTCGCTTAAATCTTCCTTGTTCTCATGTGTTCCATTCGTGGCATTCTCAGTATTCTTCTGTAGAAGCAGGCTTCCTTTGCTTCTCTGACATATAAAAGTATCGATAGCATTTCAATATTTTTCTTTGTTTCTTAGAATTTGTATAGCATTTAAAAAGATATAATCCGTTCTTCCATTTTCAAATTTTGATCTCATATTTTCGGTCGTCTGTTGAAGTACTGCATATTTTTTATAGTTGTTTATTATTAACATCTCTCTCGTTATTCCCACACATGTTGGATTAATCTGACCAGAAGACACTTTTTTGTCTCATGCCCCTTTCGATTTTTGTGTATTTCATCCATTATCTATATGTCTGTAGGAAGTTTGCTTCCAGTACATATACTAAATTATCTGAATATCTTTCCTTCAACCATCAGATTTACCTAGCCGTTAAAATAGATTTGTGTCGCATCTTAACAAATTATTTTGTATAGTCGATGAAACAATTGTATACTTTATTTACATTATTCGGACTATTGTCCTCATCTTTGTCGCCATATTTATCACAACGTTTCGGTCGTTGTACGCTCCGGCTTTCTTCAGGTGGTTGGAATGTCGAACTGAACACTTTATTTCGCTCACCGGGGTAGACTGTTCTAGTTGCACGTGCCATGTTTGATGGATGTCAGTTATCAGTTAAATCCTGTTAATTTCCTTTTGAAAGTTCTCCACTGCCTTAACCGGGTATTGAAATCACACTCTTTGGGTCCTGTCACTGGATCTAACCAACGCCTTTATCCACTGTGCCATGTGTCCTTGAATGAATTTCTGGGTATTATAAACCTAATGTCTTCAGCAACCATTTTTACCAGTGCTCATTTTGCAATTTTGCTGTTATCATTGCATATTTTTACCAGAGCTCATATTGCAACTATGTTGTTATCATTGCTTTTCTCTGGCACTCCTTATTACAAGGTTCCCATATTGTATTTATTTCTATGCATGGTCGGCGCAGGAGATTTCTGTGGCCTAGAATATGTGTTGATTCCTTAAGTTTACGAATTTTCGAATGGTGTTCCTTGGCAATGATCTCAACATGATCCCACAGAGGGCGGTGTTCTCCCTTCTCTCTCCATATGTGGTCAGCCACGCCTGATTTTTTACTTCCCTCGTGTTACAGCTCTCTGGTGTTCTTGAAGCCTTACCTTGAGGGGGCGGCCTGTCTCTCCTTTATATTCCTTTCCGCAGCTGCATGGGATAGCGTACACACAGTCTTTAGTCATGTTCTCCTCTATGGGGGGGTCTTACTCGGGAGAAATATCTGCGAAGTGTCGTCAAGCTTTTGAAGGTTGTCCTGATGTTATATGAACCGCAGATCCTTTGTATTTTCTCGGATAACCCCTTCACATAAGGCAAGCAGACTGTTTTCTGAGTGTTGTTGTCTTCCTCCTCTTGTACCCGCCTATCCCAGTTTTTGGGGGCTTCTGCCATGTACCCAGGGTAGTTGTTACGTTGTAGGGTAGTACCTATACTGAACAATTCTTTATCTAACGTTTCTGGACCGCCACTTATGACTTTTACTTAGTGTTGTAAGCAACGGACGATCCCTTTCTTTACGCTGTATGGATGGTGAGAGTTGAAATTGAGGTACTGTCCGGTGAATTTCGGTTTACGGTATACGGATGTCTTAAACTCATGCTCTGTTCGAGATATTAGAACATCCAGGATATGGAGTGTGTTGTTACTCTCTTTCTCCATTGTGAACTGTATCCCATTCCTGGATGTTGTGATAAATATGGCGACAAAGATGAGGACAATAGTCCGAATAATGTAAATAATGTAAATAATACCTCATCTCAGAAATATAGACAGACAATTGTATACTAGCTTTACAATTTATACTGTTCGATTTAAGTTTATTCTTATATATATTGCATTTCATATTCCTGTGTATTTTCTTTCAGGAAACAGCAATGTTCTTGTAGATATCTACGTTCTTTATTTATCAAAATCGGGATGTCGTGCTTAACCTTGTGGCTTGTTAAACTAATTGTAACATGGAGCACTCATTCATTAGCACCAGTCTTTTTAGACGGAGCTATGAAAATGGATCCGCAAGCGTCTTTTGGTTTCTATCAACACTGTCGTGTTTATAATTCTTGTAATTTTGTCATTGTCGAATCATTGTAAGGCTGTCGACAGTATTTGAACAACAACAGTCCAAAAACGAAGTTTAGTAAATGTATCTACTAGTTAATATTTAGTGTATATACGTATTTGTATAGACAATCCTGTTTAATACACATCCGAATTAAGGCCTAGCAAATTTGAAAAATGGTCAAATGAATGAGGTTTCTACCTTTAGGGAAGAACGCCGCATGTGTCCGTGGAAATCGAATAAGGCTTCAGGTTAGAGGGCTGTGCAAGTTGGCGATTGATCTGTTAGTTTGTCTTGACACTTACGGCATTCAATAATTTCAGATAAACCATTTTTGCACCTTTATACAAGCCGTGATTCCCTTTGGTAAATGTCACTTCAATCAAGAAAACGCGACACACCTGTTTTGGCAACACGGAATTTGTTATCTTCCAGGTAGACTAAAATATCACCCAAGAAAGGATCTGAATAGATCTACCCTACGACGCCGGCACCTCGAAGACACCATATCATGCTGTGCGGAAAAATAAGGATATACACATATTGTATATGTGTTTCAATATTTAAATCTATAATTATATACATTTCGTTTAGCTTAAAAAGGCATAAAACGGATAATGACTTGTAAGAACGTTTTTGTTCGTGTTTTTTGCTAATGTTCACTCTATAAAAGGCACAAGGGACTTTCAAAGTAGAGTTTTTTAAGAGGTTGTATGAGTACAGAAAGTAAGTACTAAAAAGTGCAGTTTATGAGGAGATTTAGCAAAGATAACTGTTAATCAAAGATCTGAACAAGTGAACATTGTCTTGGGAGTCGGTACCACAGAGTACCAGTTAAGCAGTTATCTTACATGATATCTGCCTATTTTTTTTGTCGATAATTGTTTTTTTTATTAGGAAATAATTTTATTGAAACAAAGCAAGTTCAGTTGACCACTGATAACAATTCCAAAACAACGTAACAATAAACAATTTTTTGTAACCTCTGCCAGCCGCAATGATGAAGAAAGCATTACCTCGAACTATCGCCAGTAAGACACGCTGCAAGAGCCACTCCGTTTCGCGAGGCTCGTCCCTTAATCGAGACGCAATCGCGCCAATCCTCCGAAGGAACACCATCGAACGAGGGCCAATATCCCCTGAAGTTTCCACTGCCACAACAGTAAAAAAAATATCTATCAGCAAAAGAAGAAGATGTAACTATTTTTTTTTATCTCTGCGTCCCGGGCGACGGATCCCGGCTCAACCGCGGAACTGATCAAATTACCGACCGAAAATATATCCGCATAGGTCGCATCCCAAATCAACGACTTACCCATTTTAAAAGGGAAAATGGTAATACCATCCGGCCGCTTTCCATCACCACGGTGGAGGCCTGCGGGTTCAGGAAGGGACCTAGCTGCATCCAAATTTCTTTTGAGGGTGTCGTTAATGGCAGCATTCCGTGGAAAGCGGTCGGCACTACGACGACAGGAGAGAGGATGCAAACCAAGCTCATCGATGGAGGCTCCACATCTGCATCTGTGATGCTCACAAAATTTGAGTACAATTCGGATCACGACTCCGACTCGAGTGCACTCATCATCTAGAAGGGTACCGGTAGAATGAAGAGGGCACTGCATTGAGCCAGGCGCCACTACACGGTTGTGAAGAAGATAGTAGACAGGCGAGGCGATGCTGATCCATCGAGAGCCTCAAATTAGTAAAATTGGCCTCGCATTTTATTTTATCCCAGCTTTTTTGTTTTGATGTGTCTAGTGGGTGAGAAAGTAATTCTTGGGTCTGCCTATTTTAATCCAGTTCGTTGCATACACTTTAGTGACGCTGGGAACGTTATGAATCCAACTCCTCCTGCCAACTTTGGGTTAATTAGTAGATGTAACTGGAAAGAATCTTTTTTTTTTAAATTGTTAGTGAAATATTCATTAGAATTGCTATTACAATCCAAAATGTTTAATAAATCAGAACGACGCAATCCGCAAAATGACAAAACAGTCGATCAAAATTCAATCAAATATTTAGAACAGACGAATTCCAGGTCTACGTATGCTAGAATCACCTTGTATAATGTTGCTTATAGTTAGTGTCTAAAAGTAAACACATCTGGTACAAGGAGTAAATAAATATGGAGTAAAAAGAATTGAAATCATTGCAATATTTAATGATCTACCAAAGCTGCTATCGATCCGTTTTTGCCATGTACATATCAATTAAACATCTGTCTCTATGTACAGGTATATCTTTTTAGATGATGTACCATCTATGCCTTTAACTTATTTGGCAGTTATTTCTCTATGTCCAAGAAGTAGCATCAAGTTATAAATGATTCCTAGATTAAGTTATTGTTATATATTTCTTATATTAAGTCAGTAATGAAAACAACCTAAATAGAAGAAGTTGCAGCAAAATTGACTTATGCCCATTTTAATTAGAAGCAGAAATTTATCAGGAAACCGAGAGCATATTGGGAAGATTCAAACACGAATTTCACTCAAGAAGCTAGCAATAGCAGGAATGAGAGAATGATATATATATATAGATAGATAGATAGATATATATATATATATATATATATATATATGATAGCTGGGATACCATACTTCCTGCTACCGTGAAGGATTTTACTACCTGACGTTACTTAATTGCTAGAGACCCCGGTAGCAGGGAATTTGGTTTTATAAATATTTTATGTATGACATTGCTCAATATTTTTCATTTAATAGAAATCCCTAAAATAGTTTATATTATCAAATAGCACAAACAAGGTAGGAGAATACATTGAGGAAACAGACACACTGTCAAGGTAAATAACTTGTGCATGTGTTTTGCATCTGGGTTGGTGTAAAAGTGTATATAATTGTCATGAATTCGTTGCAAACACCGAAGCAAACAGGAATTATCAAGAATATATAAAAAGGAATATTTCATATATAAACGAAATATATTCAAAATCTAAGAAAGCCAAATAAATGAATCTGTATCCATTCAAAAGCAACAATTATATTCGAAGCGAAAAGTGGGCAAATCTGCCCCGAAACCATAGTTTCAATATGAAATTATATTTGGGGACAATTATCTTAGTAAAAATTGTGTTTCAGCCACAAAACTGTAGTTAATCTCAGAGTCTTTCTCTGGTAAAGATTATATTTTTAAAGATTTAAACTTGAAGTGTGTGTGTGTGTGGATTTGTTTGTATGCTGAGGTTTATTGTCAGTGAAATGTTAAAAGCTTCTTTCTTCGTTGAACATAGTTTCAGTTATATTTGAGTGCTGCATAGGAGATGTGCATAGCAACATAAATGTGAATAATTTTAAATGAGATGTTCCTTGCACGGTGTCGTTAGCGTTCTTTGTGTTTCTGATGCCAATTCTTTTCTTACCCAAACTAGTACTATGAGATGTTACCATCAATTGTCTTGTAATGCTACGAAATTTGGTAGAAAGATTTTAGCACCAATCTTGTAGGCTTTTGCCTTGCTTCTGCTTCTGATGGACTTGACGCCAGGGAATTCAATCTGTTTTGATACAGGCTAATATCTGACCATTGTCATGGATTTTCAAGTGACATTAATGTGAACTGAATGAAAACGGCCTCGGACAAAACATGAACTCAGCAGACTGTCTCCGTAGCTATTATTTCAATCCGTATTAAAATATAACATTTGATGATTAGGGTGAATATAATAAAACTTGAAAAGAAAGATGTCTGCTCTTTCAGATAGGGTGTATTTGTCATAATTTTGACATCAAGTTTGCACGGAAATATTAAGTGGCCTCGTTTGATTGGTTGTTTGAATCATTAAGTGGAAAAAAATAAATTAGTTGGCCCTCCGCAAGAATCCAGCACCTTCAATTGCACATGTTCTACCAGACAAGCACTTGCACAATCACTTTAAGATATGTGCCCTTTGTTTACACCGAGATAAACTATTGAAATTGTAGATGATCAAATATTTGAATGAATGAAAATAATGACGTATTGCTTAACCAATACTATATGTCATATCACCGTTTGTATGAAGAGTTAATAGTAAAATAATGTATTATGTGTTAAGAAAACATTCCTATTATTCTGCATTTTACACACGCAAAAACGTGCATAAACAAAAAACATATAGGAGAAAGACAGAGAGATACACACACAAAAGAATATGAAGATTTATAACAGATAGAGCTTTCTTTTTATATACCTATAACTTTCTATTTGTATCTATGTGTATATGGTAATGTATGTACATGTATGTGTGGTAAACAAGGTTCAACGACAGAAGAAAAGGCCAACAATGTAATAGCCAAATAAAGACATTAGTAAAATCAGATAGATATGAATATAAATAAAGAGATGACCATTTACACATACATACAAATCATGAGCAATTGCCAAATAGTGGCAAGTAGCCAAATAAAGATATTAATACATTTAGATAGATATGAATGTAGATAAAGAGATGACCATATATAAATATATACTGATGTAGCCAATGGGAATAAAAGTATGACGTTTTCGAGGAATGGAATTAGAAAATAAATTAAACATATATATATATATATATATATATATATATATATATATATATATATATATATATATATATATATATATATAATATATTAAAAATGCCATGTCTATTTGCGTCTACTTTTCATTGGTTCAGAGGGTGAGTCTTTGGCTAAGCGAATTTTGCTTACACTCGGCAGGTGTTATTTTTTCTGCTGAGGTTCGAGTAATATTTGTTACTCGACCTATTCTTTCTTCCACTCGCAAAGATGTTATTTCCTCCCATCATGTTAATTCTGTGATTTATAAATACGGATGCAGTTGTGGTCTCGACTACATAGAGAAAACTTCCCAGCGTTTGGATTTTAGAATAAAACAACATTTACCTCCTAGAATTTTGAATCCAAGCCCTAGCAGTAGTCAAATCCTGAATACATCCGGGTCATGGATCGGTCAAAATGTTATTAATAGCAGGAGCTGTGTTACAGGCTTTAGTGTTGACCGTTTTTCAATTTTGTCTCGATCACATCTTAAGATTCTAGAGTCCCTGTATATCAGATCTCGCAAGCCTTCTCTCTGTAAACAATGGAATTGCTTACATAAGCCATCATCAAAATGACAATAACATTACAATATATTAAACAATACGCGGATATGGCAATAATGATAATCTGTTTTTTGTTTTCATGGAAGATTTCCAAGCAACGATAAACTCTTACATACGAGACACTGGAAGCGAAAATCGCCGTCACACATGATCACACGAGAGTGAAAACGAGAAGTATTAAGTATGGAAAGCCGTTGGTATAAACCATTGGCTTCTGTTATCAATTATAGTTTATTTTGTTCAGGTTATGCTTAAACTGTTTTATGAATTTTTAGTCTTTGTTTATATATATATATATATATATATATATATATATATAGAGAGAGAGAGAGAGAGAGAGAGAAGAGAGATAGAGATAGAGAGATAGAGATAGAGACAGACAGACAGACAGACAGAGAGGGATAAGGATAAGCCCCTCCAAATAGAATTTGCCTAAGACTGCACACTTGAGAAAAAGTGCCCAGTGATATAAAAATGGCAGAGCTTTAATATATATTTAAAGTCAAATTTCAAGTGGCCGTTGACTGCCTGTTTCATGCACTTTCAAGCAAGCACGAGGCAGTTGGTAGCTGTATTTTGTGAAAATAGGAATACTTATACTAGCAGGCAAGTGCAAGATGGTAAGCCAAAAATAAATAAAATACAAAATTCACCACTTATGGCAAAATCTGCTCCTCTATCATACTGCTATTTTTCTCGATGGCATTGAGCAACTATTTTGCCACACCGCCCAAGCATTTTAGGATAGAATTTTTTTATTTATTTTAATGTTTTTGGCTATTTTCATCTGTTTTGCTACAGAGTGAAATAATTATTTTTTCAAGAAAAAAGAAATGAATGTTCAGAAATTAATATTATGTGATTTTCTAGAATTTTTTTATATTCTATTTCTCACTTTTAAGAGGGACCTACCCTGAAAATTATAGACCGTTCGTATTTTTGCAAGGTGGCAAACTCAGAAAATCGGCAGGGGAGAAAATATATATATATATATATATATATATATATATATATATGTTTAGAACTGTGTAGCGGAAAAAACATATTTTAAATCAATTAATTTATAATATATATATATATATATATATATATATATATATATATATATATATATATTATATTATATTGCACACATATATAATGCACATACATATGTATATAGTGTATAATATATATATATATATATATATATATACATATATATATATATATATATATATAAGATTTAAGAAACAGCAGGTATTTTTTATATAGTGCTCAATATGAAAAATATTAAAATAATATTAAAATTAAACCGTTATTAATATTATATGAAAAAGATTATTTAACATTTAAATAGCAATTTTATCACGATTTCGATATTTTCGGTACGATTTCCGTTCTTCAGGGTGCTCGATTTTAAATGATATTTCCAATATTTTCAAATAGTTCTGCATCTTTTTCAATCCGTTTTTACTCCGTTTTGTACACGTGCATATTCATGTATTTAACGTTCTTTTTTACACGCGCACATTCATCATTTTTTGTTTTTGTCTTCATTTGTTCACCTGTAGATTTTTCTTCCACTTATTATTATTTTTCGAAATTATGTTCGTCTTTTATAGTTTAAATAAAAGTTGATATGTTATGTTATATTATTAATTAAATTGTAATATTTGTTAATTTGTATTATTAATTGAATTATAATATTTTATGTTGCATTTGTATTATTAATTAATATTTTAATTGATTTATAATGTTATATTATCATTAAGATAATAAAGTAAATATTTGTTAATATTTGTTTAATAAATTATTGATATTTTAATTTATTTTTCATCAACGGCTGAGTTTTCATTTGAATGATGCTTCCAACATTTGGAAACATTTACAACATTTTTACCTGTCCACATTCGTAATTCAAAAACAATTCTTGTTGAAAATACTTCTATAATTTTCATAAAAATAATAAACAAACTAAAAATTCTCGAAGCGATCTATATTAAAAAAATTTAAACCAAACCTTAATAAAATTAATGATTAGTACTGCACAAATGGTTTAAAATCTGCACAATAGATATTTTATAATATCAAGGTTTGCACCAATAGTTTTTACTACTTATTTCTTAAGAACTCTTCACAAACCATAGATAGTTACTCCTCACCCCCGAACCAATATTAAGCGATCATGCACTGATACAGCTTTCTTCATTTCCCAAGTAAAAAAAAAAAAGCTTTCAGATAAACACAGCAATTTTTTATTTGAAATGATGAAAACTACAACATTTTTTCTTGAAATAAACAACACCCTCATGAAGACATTGTGATATGCCGAAAGTACTCGGAATAAAGTAATATGTATCAACACAGGGATTTTCTCTCTTCATTTAATAATGACATCAAAACGCTTGTCCGTGAATTTGAAAGGATCAAATTGAAAAAAATAGAAAAACCATGTCTAAATTATTCAGTGAAACATCCTCAATGAAAACATGCTGCCAAAATATACGCATATATATATATATATATATATATATATATATATATATATATATATATATATATATATAATATATAAAAAGTGAACAATGAAGTCAACACTAAGAGGTGACAGGCTGTTTCATGCCGCCTGACGATTGCGTTGCGTCCGGCATGAAACAGCCTGTCGCCTCTGAGTGTTGACATCAATGTTCACTTTTATATTTATATTTACATACACTCTATCTCTGTTATTGAATACTTTATCCCATAAATATAGCACACCTTAAAACTATATTTCTCACTCTCTCTCTCTCTCTATATATATATATACATATATATATATATATAACACTAAGTGAAAATGTATGCTATGAATACGAATGTGAGAGAAAAAAGACAACTCAATAAAAGTACAACAATGTAGAACAATGATAAGTTAAAAAACATTCAAAGAGTCAAACCTAAGAAGACTGCACAATTTCGTATATACATTAAAAAGTAAGTCAATTTGTTATTTTTTTCGCGACGGAAATACGTAAAGTCAAGCGGAAAAGTAATGTTAAATTAGTAAGCAATAAGAAAGCGGTAAGCTTGCCTAAGTACAGAGGGGCGGAACTACAATCAACGCTAAAATAAAATCATAATTAACGATTCATTTTTTTTTTTTTTTGCTCCACCTGGTGACTATGATTTCGGTGAAAAATCTGTAAAAGCATTCGAGAAACGTTATTAATTATAAGTGCCCATCTCATCTTCAACGAAAATATCACAGTGAAGCTTTGTTAATAACTCTTCCCTTTATGAAGAAACTATCGTTGTGTTAAGTGCATTCTTCTCAGTTTTCTATGAGGAAAGGGTTGGGAGAAGTGAGTTCATACATTACGCCAACAGCCTTAATGCACTGCGACTACGTGCAGTCTCAGCGGGAAATTGGTGAGGCCATATCAGTAGGGTGCCTTTCATATCAAACGGTATCTCAATGATATGGTCTTCGATATTAAGTCTTCTCAGAGGATACATCGTAATTACCGGCTCATGTCTCTTAACTGAGAATGAAAAACGTGCTGCGTATGGATCGGTTACCGCAAATTTAGTAAATGAGACAAGGAAATTGAACATAGCATAGGCTGCTCTAGGAGGACATTATCACGAAAATGCGACTCACGTACTTAAATAACCTCGACAAATTGAGATTTTCATATGAATGTCATGCATGACGCTAAACCGTGTCAGAAATATCTAAACGTTCAGTATACAGCCTATTTTCTCTTTGGATACAAACCCCTACACGCAAGCCACCAATTTGCCAATGGTTGTCGTACCACTAGCGTTTATCGCTGGTGGCACGCTTTCGGACAGTCGGTGTGTTCGTCTCGCCAGTGTTACCACTTGCCGACTGCTGGTGGCCCACCGTTGACCCGCCGGTGGCTACGACCAGAGGACCACTGTCGTTGCTATCGGCAGTCCGCCAGCGAGCCATTAGCGTCTTGCGTGTATATGGCTTTGAGTGATGGAAAGCGAATACCATCCTTCTTCGAATTCAATGGACTAACGCCAATGAATCCCAAACAAAGAACTGTACCAAATAAAAGAAACCAAAACACTACAAGACTTTAAAGAACGGTATCAATTAAAATGGATATCACGTTTAAGTCAGTGAGAAAACCATAACGTATTTAAGATGTTAACTTTTCGCATTACATTAAATAAAAGGTTAAGAAAGAAACTCACATAAATACCGGAAAGAATGATAAGTGCAACTGGACATTATTTACATTATTTGGACTATAGTCCTCATCATTGTCGCCATATTTATTACAACGTTTCGGCTGTTGTACGCTCCAGCCTTCTTCAGGTAGTTGGAATATCGAACTGAACATTTTATTTCGCTTGCTGGGGTAGGCTATTCTAGTTCCACCTGCCATGTCTAATAAATATCAGTTATCAGTTATATCCTGTTAATTCCCCTCAACAATTACTCCACTGCCTTAACCTAGTACTGAAATCCCACTGTTTGGGTCCTGTCACTGGATCTAACCAACAACTTTATCCTCTCTGCCAAGTGTCCTTGAGGTCACATGTCACAGTGTTGTAATAAATATGGCGACAAAGATGAAGCCAATAGTCCGAACAAATATAAATAGTGTACATAATACTTCATCTCAGAAATATAGACAGATAGTGCAACTGGACTTGACAAAAATATTTTCTTAGAAAAAGTTATGAGAGAAAACTTTTATAAATTCCAACCATCAGTCGTACTGGTTGCTCGGTCAATGAAAGCTGGATATTTTCTTATAAGGAAATGGCCAATATTACTATTGCCACGTCGACAGAAGGAAACAATAATATGATGAAATTAAAATGACTTAAAAAGAAATAATGATTTTAACTGTAAACAAGTGATACATGTTGATTTAAATAAAGAGAAACAGAAATTATTACTTAAATATTTTGAAGGATTTTAATATGCCTATGAAAATGTTACAGCATAAAAAACACACCACCATATATATATATATATATATATATATATATATATATATATATATATATATATAAGTAATTCATCGAGTCTAGAAGAATCCTTATCAGAAAGCATTCCTATTTGGGACTCATCAGCAGTGCGCATACACTACCGAGAACCGAAGCCGGACAGTTACGACAAAAAACGCAAGCGACATACTCACGGAACCAACGGGCCCTTGTGAAGAACTGATAACTAACTAGACTCGATATAGCGCCATTCTCACTAAATGCCGTGCTGTAACTCATCTAAGTATATTTAACCCAAGGAAATGTACCCCCACAAGTCACGTCTTCTTTCTAAAAGCAGCTCCCGCCAAGTCTTTAGAATTATTACATATACTTTATAATACAATAATTAATTTATTATCTTTAAAGTGACGGGAAAAGAGGTAACATTTTGCTTTCGAAATATAAAAACAATATATAATCAACAGTCACTTACCATTCTCCTAAAAAAGTACAACGTAATACCGAAACAAGAAAGCTATTGTGTAGCAATTTCAACATACTTTGGTTTTAATATCAAAAATGAAATAATGATAATAATAACATCTACTCTTCATTGTATTGAGCAGTATTTTTGAAAAGAAAAGCTAAACAGAAAAGAATTTTACTATGAACAGAAATAATTTTATATATCATCTATTCTATTATATATATATATTATATATATTAAAAATAGAGAGAACCGTTTTCGTTATATATATATTTATATATATATATATATATATATATATTTTATTTTTTATTCTTCACATTTCCGCTACACGAGTTTCCGTCTCATGACTTTCTTCAGTCAAATAAATGGAATAAATATTTGAAAATTAACAATTTTTCCTTATGTTCTTTTAATGTCGAAGAGTTTGATTTCTGTATTTATTAGTGATTCTTGTACTCCTTTCTGGACTGTTGGCAAAAGTGAATTTCTGCCTAAGTGTTAATAAAACGATTCGGTTTGGTATGAGAGATGGTGATGATAGATGTGTTGATGAGAGATGTCTTCTTATCCCTGTGTGCGTGAGTGTTCCTGTTAACTTGCATATCTATATTCCCTCCACATATATACATACTGTCTTATATGTAATCATCATACACATATATATCTATGTATATATCTGTATACACATATGCATACAGATATATACCCCTGCACACAGACTCTTCCTGTTACCTATGTGTGCCTCTGAGTATTCTGTTTTTGCCAATGTATTTATATATATTCATGTTCTCGAACTCAAAAAAAAACGAGGTTACTAATAAACACTAATAAACAAAGTTTTTGAACTAGCAGAAAAAACACCTCTAGTTCAACAACGAAATACAAAAAAAAAAAAAGTAACTTCGAACGAATCCAATCATATACCTCTCAACATATATAGGAACATTACAGAACTATTTACAGAAATTACAAGAAAACTTTACTGCTTTTCAACTTCAATCATCCATGAATCTCTCACGTACATGAAAGTCTGCTCATGGCGTATCAAATGTAAACAAATGACGTCACACAATATGAAATGGACAAAGTCCGACAATTATTTTAAGATATTTTTATGTTTAGCATTCTTTTTATAGATACAAATATTTAAGTAAATGCTCTGTTTTATAATAAACAGTATTAAATAATTTCGCTACAGATGATCGATCAGTTAGCAAGGTTAAATCAGTAAATTCGACCTTGCTAACCGATCGATCCTCTGTGGCGAAATCGTTAAAAGCACGTCAGAGTAAATGACGGTTCTGTACAGGATACAGGTTTGAATCCTGTTGGAGGACGAATAGATTAGGAGTAGGACTAATAATACTGCTGAACATAGATTACGAGCATAAAAGAAATTTACGTTTAGACAACCATCTAAACTCACTCGTAATACACAGCCACAAAACTGGCCATAACGTTGATTTTCCAAATGCCACCATAATTAAGATGAACATAATTCCTTACGTCGAAAATACATCGAGGGATTATTGATAAGCCTATTTTGCCAAACATAAACACACGTCAAGAACATTATATTGCATTAGTAATCCTTACTGAACCCATTATTTAAGAATCTAACGTATGTTTATCTAAAACAAACGGTATGTGCATAAAAACTTTCCCAAAACAACATGCGAAAAACGACCAAACATAATGTCGACTAGACGCGCACGCGCATACCCGCAAACATACACACACTTACGAATGTACATAATCATCTGAATCCCACGTAGAGAAACTACAATTATTATACGCTTACATACATAAAGCAATATTTACGGCTTTTTAATTTGGCCTTGAATCCGTTAATTTCTTTAAACTTTGAAAGGAAGCGTCGACACCACTTGAATTCGGAATGGCACATATACTAACGTTTGTTTAACAAGTTAAATGCACGTGAAATGAAACAACACAAAAAGTAAAAATGCCATAAGTTCATTCTTCTCATTCTCTGACGAAGCATGAATAAAATTGAAACACATTAGATGGAGAAGCGTTTCCTGTGTATCATGCTGTCGGATTCCGATCCATATTGTATCCGTGTTTTATCCCAACTCCCTCTCTCTCTCTCACACACACACACCACATATATATATATATATATATATATATATATATATATATATATATATATATACGATGAGAACGAACAGAGTACATTTCAACGTTCGTAATATTTAATTTAAAAAGAGGGCTCAATAGAGAGTAGAACCAATATTATTTATTTTAGGATAGTACACAGAAAACGTAAAAATCGCTATAAAATTGCAGTCGTGTTTCAATGTATATCAATACATGTCATCAGGCAATTGAAAATTACTGGAGAGTGAACGACTTATTTAAATTTAAAAGAAAAATACTTCCTCTTTTTATGGAAAAAAGAGAAAAGGGGTTATAAGGTTTGTGGGATTTACTCCAAATCAACCAATCAAATATGACCTACCTTAAATTTACACTAAGCGAAGAAAAAAAATTAAAAATTATTTTTTTATAAATGGATCATGACCCGTAGATTGGCAGCTAACGGCAGCCAGATATAAACTAAAGCGGAGGCATGTGGTTGCATAAATCATACAAACAAGACAATGCCGTTTCCGAAGAAATAAAAATGAGATGTTGTGAATTTTACATGTTTTTGGTGTAATATCGGAGGGTCGTTTGGGAATCTTGTGGCATTCGGTGCACCAGGTCTCTGTCTTCGTCCCTTCAAAAAGTGTGGATGGTCCTGCACGAAGCCTTCACCACTATAATCAAATCTCAAGTGCCGGTGACTGGCTGTTGGTTTCCTGAAACTGATCTGCTTGACCCTCATACGTCGTATCTCGACGGGAGAGTCGATTATATATATATATATATATATATATATATATATATATATATATTAATAATAAATATATATTTTGTTACTCACTGGTAACACAGCTCAGGAACACGATGAGGAACAAAATGCATATTTATTATTAGCATAAATTTTACCTTTGTTATTATTATATACTGAGTACTGTTTTATTATTCAATATGTGGTACTTTGTCCTCTTTGTATATTTCTCTGGTGTGATCTGTCAGGCCATTGTACTTATGTATGTTTACTTCCTTTGTTTTGTCGATGTTCTTATCGCAACCTATCTTAACCTTTATCAGCATCTATTCATTGGTGTTCTTTTGCGCAAATGTGATAAAATGGTGATTGCAGACTTCTTCTTCTTCTTCTTTTTATTATTATTATTATTATTATTATTATTATTATTATTATTATTTCCTTTGATTTCTGTTGTATACTTAGTTTCTTCCGGGTCCCCAATAGAGACCTCAGTTCAGAAATTGCATCATGAGATTTCCCAATGAGCATTTTAGTAAAAAAAAAAGAGAGACAAACCTAAGACCACACAAAGTTTACATACATTTGTTATCACTGAAATTATTATTATTTTAATTTGTTTGATTTCTGGTGTATATTCATTTCTTTCTGAGTCCCAAATAGAGACATAAGGTCAGAAATGACACCATGAATTTTTCAAGTAAGCATCACACTTATTTTACATAGAGAAAGCCCTTCGTAAGGTGTCGGCTGTACTTGTGAGTACATTTTTTTTGCATTTCTTTAAGACATGGGCTACCTGGAATCCCTACGATAAGTCTATTGGAATCATTTCCAATGAATACTAGAGCTCTAATTGCAAGTGGAGTTGTTCATGTGCCTAATATTTGAGATTTGAGTCCTTGTATTTCAACAGATTTCGCAAGATCTTCAAAGATACATTACAGTCTGCAGGGACTCCCATGTAAATAAATAGGCACATTTTATCTTTGCGGTCTCTGTTCGCGATGTTTGGGAGATTAGCTTTTATTCTTCTGTCTGTGTGTATTGTAAAGTCCCATAAAATTGTTACAGGTTCTATCTCCGTAACCGGGTGTGAGAGGTTTCATATCAATTTCTTGCAATTTCCTTTTCGTAAAAGTTGCAGATTTTCTAATGCAAATATTGGCCCACTCTATCATACCGAGTTTTATATTTTATATTCAGTAGGTTCCAATACCGTGAAAACTGATATAAGCCAGTTGTTTCTGGATATTTACCAGAGTATCTGCATTTTGGGCTAACAAAATTTTTCAGTATGTGTTCTTGATAATTTCTAGTTATCAAGCATTGGTCCTATGTGGTAAGAATAAAAACTTCAGCTCAGCTTTTAACCCTACACTACGTAGACACTGATGGATACGTGGTTTGCCTACATCAGCTTGGTTGGTACGAGCAGAATATTGACTGTGAAGGGCATTATCCAGCCAACGTTTCTGTATCTGGTTGATCAAAATTGCATTTACTTTCATTTTTAAGGTTTTTCTAGCTGCATTAAATGTATTATGTTTTACTTGCATTTCTTTGAACTTGTTGGCTTCCTTTATTACTGAATAAAGTTTCTTACTTCTTTCATATTCTTTGACACAGATCATCACCCAGTCTTCTGTCGTTTCCAGGTATCTTTGAAGGCCGATTGTTGTTTTGTAAGCCAGTTCTAGTTGAACCAATCCTCAGCATTCTCCAGATTATTATTATTATTATTGTTATTATTCGATTGACGTAAATCATCCAGTATTTTTCAACACTAAAAAGAAGAGCGCGATTTAAGAAAAGAAAAAGCATAGTGTCTGACAATGTTAAACAATATTTAACTATAAAAATAAGAATAAAACTTATTTATTTAATATTAGATTTTTAAAAATATATACCGATTTAAACGGGAGCGAGGACTTACCTAGAAGTTAATCTTCCGCCCAAATACCCAATTTCTTTCTTTCATGACAATAAGAGGAAATAAAAAGTAGAATAATATACAAAAAACATAAAACAGAATAGCAATAATAGATTTCTTCAATTTCGAAATATTGTTGCACATTGTCAAACGCTGTATTTTTCTTGTTTTTTCTTATCTTAAATTATTATTATTATTATTATTATTATTATTGATGTTGTTGTTTATTCATTTACTTTTTTAGTGCCTAGTAATGTCTAATGGATCATTTGTTGTGTTGGTTGTTTTATCCTTGATGCTTTTAGTCTTATACTAGACTAATCGTAGTACCTATAAATAAATCGGAAAGATAATCTGGTAAATGGGAAAAAGAGAATTTTATCTTTGTATGAAAAAAGAGAAAAACTTTTAAATCAACATCGCATTTATCTCGTTACCAAATAACAAACGCCTCAGTTGTTGTTTACAACGAAATATTAAGAAGTGTTTCAAGAATTTGTCGTGGCTATTTTACTCCAGCAAAAAAAAAGGAAAGATAAATACTGATCTTCCTTCCCCAACAGACAGAAAATTCAATAGATTTTACGCATTTTTCTTTATTTTTTTCCCCTCAGAAGACACCTCTAGAATTTCTCCTTGGCTAATAAGATCATGTCGCGCCATGTCTAGCACAAATTAAGTGAAATGTTTCTCCCCTCCTGCTAACACCATCATGCTTTCAGAGCCTGTTACTTATCTGCTATACTCATTAATATAATCATTTGAATCTCAGCCAGATATGCTATTCTCATCAGCCTGATCTTCAGGAAAAAAACTGCAGCTACCACAAAGCAACAACAATAAAGAAAGAAAGATAACAATAGTTGTAAATTTAGAATGATTAAGAGAAGCAGTAACAGCCGTTTCCTCTACACGAATCTCAATTCCTAAATCTTCTTCCAATCCATATTGATTGTCTTATCACGAATTAGCCAGTTGCCTACGAATCTGTAATTAACTCTTATCTAAAGACGTTCCCGCAGTATGCGACAGACGTTCACATTGCTGATACACCAGACCTTCAAACAATTTGAATTTGTTTTTGCAATTTAACTGTGTTTTATGAACTTGGCTGAATCCCATTTTCATTTGCGGTCTTACTGACTGTTCCACAAGTGCATACTTATTATAAATTATATGTAAGCTTTTTGCAATGGATTGATTCGTATTTAAATATCACAAGACATTATGAGTTCGCCTCTCACTGAATAATGAGGTTTAGTACTAAATGAACCTAAAACGAAGTAAGCAATTATTTTGATACAAACATATGGAAAAAGAAATTTGGCAAATTATTATCACAAACAATTGTTAAAAAGTTCGAACGTCAATCAGTTACTATTGTTGAGGTCCACTCGACATATGTGTGAATGCATGTATATGGAATATTCGATCTGTGGCTGGAATATCACATTAATATTGATTAGTTTACTTTCTTCTTTGTCGACTAAAGAAACGTTTGCATTTTACTAGGTAAGTTTTTCTTTAACCAAATGGATATCAGTGATATTTAGGCTTGTGAAGTTTAAAGGGATTTGTATTTTCATATTTATTTGCATACAAGTGAACGTATTCTTGAATTTAAAGAATGTACGCATTGTCTAAAACTTCTTTATAACATATTCTGCCATTACCGACTTCAAGATAAAAATATAGACGTTATTAATTTTTTGTTAATTGTTTAATTGAATTAAATACGGAATTTTAATATTTGTGCTTTATAATGACTTAACCAAAGACAAGCAACATTATTTTCTGGATTGAATGGATCTGTCAATTGTATAAGACGCTTTATACAATAGTTACCTTATTAAAAAGGATAGTGTTTACTTTGGATAACTTGCCTTTAGGATAAAGGCTTTATTCTTGTAATCCTTTTCACTCCAGTTAATCACCAGTATAAAACAATAAAAGTATGTGCTTATATGATGAGCGGGCGGAGTTATATGAGCTTGACTAATTTTGAAATATCACCTTCAAATAATAAATTCTACTCCAATGTAGTCTGGAAAATATTTAACCTGGTAAAACAAAAATCATTTTTAAACTCAACAAGTGAGATAATTACATGATTTTACTTTTCGGAAAATTATTTGGTAATAAATTTAATAATTTTCAAATATTTATTTTTGATTTTGTAACGATATTTTAGGACTGATATTGAATGAAAATATACATGTGAAAACAAAAAATCTGAATGGAATTAAAATGAACATCTGTCCCGTGAGGATCAACATCTGGGTAGCAGAAAATGCGTATAATTTGACATTTGCTTCATTTTTATGATTACTGTTTTTATATTTTCTAAGAATTTTAGTATTTTAAGTTGACATACAGTTTCGAATTATGTGAGAATACTGCAGCCAGCTAAGCGACAGGTACTAAAATCTTATGGAGTAATATAACCGTACGTTTTGGTTCATACGTATGATGGTATCAGTTTTTTGCAGTTTATCCCATGATTTAATAATGCAGCCAATGTTTTCGCCATCAAACTGGACTTACCCAACAGATATTTGTAAAATGAGATAAACGTTTTTGTTGTATCATATCTACGGACGATAATGGGTATGTCCGCATTAATATAAATACAATAGAAAATACTGTATGGTGGTCACTAGTTGGAGATTCGTCTCCAGCTGTGCTGGTCAAACTCTCTACCTCCGGGCAGAGAGGATCCTCAGGCGAAGCTAGATGGGCAAAGTCTCGTATCGTGAAACAGGTACCCGACCTTGTTTTATACGGGGTCTACGGAGAATATTTTCCGAGCCTACGGACTCGCATACCTCACATTAAATTCGGCCTTGTACCACATATGATTGCGTGGGGCGGTTGGTAGATATCCGGCAGTTAGAGATTTGTCTCCAGTTGTGCTGGTTAAATTCTCTGCCTCTAGGCAAAGAGGATGCCCAGAGAAGGCTATGTCGAAGGGCAGAATCTCGTATCGGGAAACAGTTTTAAACGGGGTCTACGGGCAATCTCTGTACGGACTCGATAACTGCACATTAAATTCGGCCTTGTGCCACATCTGACCACGTGAGGCGGTTAGTAGATATCATGCAGTTAGAAATTCATTGTGGAATTCACTTGACTCATTTCTAGCAGTTGACTACTTCGTCTACGCGCCGCTGGTGAATCATACAGGTGTTGTTCGTTTTCTAACTATTATCGTTCACTACCAACTTTCGTGTGATTATTCTGTTCAGTAATCTTCCCTATGTTACAACAGTTGTATACAAAACAACGAACAAAAAAACATTGAAAGTATTGACAAGCTCGGGGCAAAAATAAATTTGAGTAAAGTTAAAAGAATAATAAACCAACTTAGTGGAGTCACTAGAAAGGAAATATTTTTTAAAAAGCTGATACTGCGAAGAAACGCAAAGACGTAAAATCCAGGAATATTCGAGATTCAGTTGAACAATGACAAGAAGGAAACCGATTATTCACTTTTTACGTAAATTTCAGAAAAAGTGTAAATTGGGAAAATAATTATATTTAAATCGTTTTTCAGTAAAAAAAATTAAAGCTTAGCTACATTAGCCAAAATTGAATACAGAAGAGTGGGGGTACAAATCGTAAATTAATCAAATAACTAAATAAAACATTGGTTACATTATCAACATCCGAAGGTAATGAAATAAAATCTACTTAGACGAAAACTAAGAAAGATAACTTATATAATGAGAATATAATTAGAAGCTTCATTATACCTAATATCTAATGTTTACCAAATTGGCTAAAATTACAAAATGAAATAGAAAACTTTTCCAGTTATATAAATGTATATGAATAATGTACTATTAGAGAATATATATATATATATATATATATATATATATATATATATATATATATATATATATATATATTATTTATTTTAAAATTATAACATAAATATGTTATAAAATCACTACAAAAATAGCCATTTTGTTTCAACACCTCCGGTGTATTATCAAGTTATGATGTTGAATATGAAATAAATGGTTTTAAAAGTTTCAAATTAATTCGCAAGGGGAAAACGTTGTTACAAAAGCTAGAATGACCTATCAAAACACAAGTATAGGAAAATTAAAAAAACTTGACGACGAAGTAAGGTTATAATAGCTATTCAGAGCTTTAAAATTGGGGTTATGTTAAAAAAGAATTTATTCTAACCAATAAGTATTAAATTATATGATAAAATTCGATATTAAAATTAAAAGTAAAAAATACCAGTTTTAAAATCTAAATTTAATCTCTATTAAGTTTATAATTATAATATTACTGAAGAGAAAAGAAAAAATACATATGTTATTCAATTTATTTCTTCATTGAAATTACGTTAGTATAGACGCTAATGTCGACTGGCCTACCCGACAAAATGTATACATTTTAATCTCAAATGTGTGAATGGGGTCCTAACCTCTCTTGTAAAACAATATATATATATATATAATCCAGAGCTAATACTGATTAGGTCACTCCTCCTACCTCAATATAAAACATGCTTAAGAGAAATATGAAATTTACCCCTCTCTATAATCTACCTTGTCTCGTTAACTACAACTATCACTCTCCCTGTTAAATTACAAAAATTACACTACCCATCAATTTATAATCCCATTTTTTCCTTTCATTTCGTTGTTGAAAGTGTTACCTGATGATCCGGAGTCCTTCAAAAAGGATTTTGGTGAAATAAATTATTGTAATGGTACCTTAAAGTGGTCTGTTTTTTCATTAATTATATATATATATATATATATATATATATATATATATATATATATATATATATATATCATTAGTAATAATTCTTGCTTTCAAGAAAACATCATATAAGGAATGAAATTAAATAGTAAGTATTAGCGGAACAGAATTTCAGGCCACTATGCCAATGTAGGAAGTTAGAAAAAGATTGGTCAAATCGAAAATGGAATGTTGGTATGATATAAAATTAGATTGATTAACAATGGAAACTTCACAAGTAACGAACAGAAACTCATATTTCCAGACGGAAGGAAAACAAAAGAAGAGTAGCAATAATCCTTGTTAATGACAAGAGGAAACGTGGTCTTTGGTAAGTGTTGTTTATATGTCTTCTTGGGTAATTGAATAGGAAGACATTCGTTGTAGCTGTAATATATAAGGAACCAATGTCTGAAACCACAGAAGAAATATATCAGTTTGGGAACACTTCAAATTAAGTCAAATCATAAGGGACCTAAACTGTAAAGTAGTAAATGAAAAAAAAGACATGAAATTGTCAGAATGTATACTGCTGGATCGCAACACAAACACTGAAAAAAATGGTTCTAGTTGTGCAAAGTGAATGGCCAAGTTGTACTTAACTGCTGATTTAAAGACCATTAAATCGCTTACAGATTATTGAAAATCCCAGAAAGAAGCAGCAACAAGGTAGCCTTTTTATCAATCGGACAATAATTAGAAACACGCTCAAAAATACCAAAGCGTCGACAGTACGATCAATCGCGTATGTAAAATATGGATAAAACAAGGGAAATGAATGCTAAACAAATAACTCCGCTATAATACCTCAGATTTCAGATCGGTTCAGTTCGTAGAAAAAAAAAACGATGCTGATGTAGTTAAGGAGAAAGATAAAATGTGGAACAATTTAATGACTTCGGAAAAGCGGTCATCCCAAGGGAACCAAGAACAAAAAAATTGATGGCAAAAGAATTTCTCAAAATAATGAAGATAAAGCCAAAGAATAGCATAGAATATAGGATATTAAACAAATACTTTTTAAATATTTGTAAACAACAATAGAGAGAAAGATTGTATGGTCGAAGGAAAAATGTGCAGCAATAAAAAGAATACATGGAAATATAAGAGATATATCAGGACATACAGCATACTCGTCAGAATTGACAAAATTAAGAAAAACATTCATAAGGGATAAAAACATATTTCAAAGATACAATGGATGCAGATGATATATCTTCGATGACGATATAGGAAGAAATGCGCAAGTGAAAATAATGGTAGCACAATCTGATGCAAAACCACTAATATTCGATATGAATAGAAACAAAAATAAGAGTACTAGATGAGATTGTAACAATGACTATTAGACTGAGACTATTTGGGGTCGGTACGATTATTGAAATGCTTTTTGATTTTACAACACAGTATACATACATATTCAGAAGGTATAATTAATAGCAAGGCCAAAGGAAGCAGGTGCAAATAAATGTAAATTCCATCGGGTAATTAAAATAACGTACGGCATAGTTAAAATCTAAACTTAGGATTCTAATGAATACAACTCGCAGCATAATTAAATTGGAAGGAGAGTCAGAATAATGTAGCTATTTAACAGAGATTGGAATGAGAATTTCTCTTTTTATAAGTAGAAAGGAATCAAATGGTGCAATATAACTTCAGAAAGACCAATATGTATGCTTCATTGATAATACGATTGAATTTGATACAGTAGGACACAAAATTTATTGAAATACTAGAATACGGCCGGGTCGGCTCAATCGTGGGGGTCTATAATGCTGGTCCGTATTAGCGCCGGTCAACTGATGGTTAGCTGTTGACTGCTTCGATATTTTGTCTGCTCTGTTCCACGTTGAGTTCTTTGATCAGAGTGCAGTGAAGATCGAATTTCCGTCCACACTTAATCACTGAATCGAGTTGGCGGAACCAGGCTATGAAAAAGAAGAAGAATGCTTTTGCTGGTGAAGCTACAAATATCAGTACAAATAATGAAGAAAGCCGCTGGCTTCATTTCAAGTTAGTTTATATAATCATACTTATTATAAAACCCAGGTTGTGTGTGTGTGTGTGTGTGTGTGTGTGTGTGTGTGTGTGTGTGTGTGTGTGTGTGTGTGTGTCTGTACGTTTATATATTGGATCAGATTTCCTACATTTTTCAACCGATTTCAAAAAAACTTCACAGGACTACGTAAAATTACATTGCGGTAGTTCTGAGAGCGCCAAAAATTGGAAAAACACAATTGTCAATTCGAAGTCAATTTGAAAACACGATTAAGAGGCATCGAATGAAAGGGGGACAACTCATATCGAGTTATACTTATTATAAAACCCAGATAAACCCAGATTGTGTGTGTGTGTGTGTGTGTGTGTGTGTTGTGTGTGTGTGTGTGTGTGTGTGTGTTCGTTTATATATGGGATCGGATTTCCTACATTTTTCAACCGATTTCAACAAAACTTCACTTTTTTTTTTGCAGGTAGTGTTTCTTATTGTCTTACACACTTTTTTCTTTATTTTTACATTCAGAATGCTTTAAAAATTCCATTTACAAGACAATTGTTTATAATAAAATTCTATTCAATCGGTAGACTCATAACGATTGAAAACAAAGTTTTTGAGTTTGGGTTTGACCAATTCGTAAAAAAAAAAAAAAAAAAAAAAAAAAATAATTAAGACATGCATGTCCGTCAACCTTAAACAATAAGCTTTGTCAATTTTATTTTTCAGTCTTTATGATGGTCGATATTTGATCTATCTCTTACTGTTACATCCCCGGGCAACGCCGGGCTCTACTGCTAGTCGTTGATACAACAAAATTAACCCTTCCCGTTCGACTCTCTATCATGACGCTGTATGTCTTGATTCTAAAACTTGGAGTGGTTTAAACATTCACACGAGATGTTGGGTTGTCGGGACTTTTCGTTATCATTTCTCCACATCTGCAATACTCTTCGCTGGCACATGTTAGCAATTCTTACGTGACTTCCTCCAGAGTCTTCCGGTCCTCGAAGAACTCGAGCGCCCTCGGCTGGCGTCTCGTGGCATCTGATTGCTTTTTACTCAAACAGCGAATGCTACAACTTCAACCAAGCGTTCGGTTTATATGCATTTCACCTATTACAACCCTTCAAAGCTTATTACGTATTAATCAATTAATTATTCTCTACAATCATGGAATCATAATATCGACCCTAAAATGAAGCAGTCTGGTACTTTAAAACGATAAACTATGCTTTTACATTCTTCTTACCCAACAATTATAGTTTAATATATTTTTGTTTCAAAAAATTTATTTCAAATCGGCAAAGAATTCACTCTGTTTTTAGAAATCCCTTTCTTTTCGCAAGCGATAAGTTTCTTGTCCATAAATCGTATTCCAAATCAGCAATTTCTTCTGGTTTTCGATGTACCAAATCCTGACCTCGAAAATTCTTTTATTTACTTTCCAAAACACACAAGATTATTTATATTCTATCTTCTGTTTACACTTTCAATACGGTCTAAATATTGCCTGCTACAACCGGCCGTTTTTATCCATACAAAATTATTTCATAACATAACTAATTCACTCATCATTTTATCAGGAAAAAAATTCTATTTTTTCCTCAGTTCATATTCCATTTCCTCGTTCTCACTTCACGTTTTCTTGTTTAACGTTTGTTTTTAACCCTTTCAAAGCTCACAGTTCTATACGTTTTTTGTTTTACATGAACTCTTTCAATCTTAATTCCAAAACACCAGTGTCACGATAGTGTCACATTCCTTTCAACTGCCACCAGTGATCCTTTATTGCGTCATTGAAAGTTTCGAATAACACGGAAAGGTATTAATGTATTTCTAAAGTTCAACGGGAATGGTCTGCATGAAGATCGAAAACAAGTTCAACAAATAGAGAAAAATAGAAAGATGTATATGGCAAAAATGGCATTTAACCAGTGTATCTAATGTATCATAAGAGAGCGAGGAAAGCTACTGGCTCTATTATCAGCAGGTATAGTTTTCCACTACATAATACATTGATAAGACTTTTGATGGTAGTCTATGAAAATAAGCTGTAAAAACCTTTATATTAAGTAATAAAATAATTTTAAAGAAAAATAGGAAAACTATTAACTATAAGAAGTTATAATACATGGACACCAGCCCAAGATGTGAACCACATATTGCATAAATAATTTTTTGAAAATTAAATTAAATGGTTTAGTAAAATTTTTATGATTTCGCCCCAGCATGTTTAAAACGATTGTGTTTATTTAGAATGATTTATTGTTTTTGCATTAATTTTTTAACTTTAATATCTAAATTTAAAAGAAAATATAAATTTCAATAAAATGGTAAAAGCGTGGTAAAATTTTCCAATTAAATATATAAGAAATAATGACTTATATTTTTGAGGAATATTTGACTATTAGAGCTACTGAAAATTCACACATAAATATATACGGAAGTATATTCTGCTGTGTTTTTACAATGTTTATTTCGAACATTTGAATAAATAAATATTACCCATTTTTCAAATAATTGTATTTAATATTCTTCTTTTAAAATAACTCTGTTGTTTTTAATATTCGTTTTTTGAAAGTTACGCTTTTATTTACTTTAGATATGGAATTTTAAAAAAAATTTAAATATATATAGCTTTTCGAAATTATTAGACAAATTAAAATGCAAAATCGAACGGTAATAATAATTTATTCCTGTTCGTTTTTACTTTTTATTTCTAAGAATTTCGAAACGCTAACATAGTTAAAATGCATTCTAATGCAGTTATGTATTTTTAAATTTAAAATATCTTCACAAGTGTAAATCATATTATGATAATTTTTTGCAAAAAAGGTGGGTTGGGATACTGATACTATATATATATATATATATATATATATATATATATATATATATATATATATATATATATATATATATTGTCCTTAATTATTGCAGTTTATTAGTTTTAGGCAGACCCCAACGACACACACGCAAACACACATGCAAACAACTGCCCTATATATCTATATAGATAAATTCTCGAAAAATGAGAAAC
The DNA here is from genome assembly GCA_903632075.3 of Acanthosepion pharaonis. Lineage (NCBI taxonomy): Eukaryota > Metazoa > Mollusca > Cephalopoda > Sepiida > Sepiidae > Acanthosepion > Acanthosepion pharaonis. The sequence continues at coordinate 1,077,368 of CAHIKZ030001125.1, read as the reverse complement.
AGTAGGTAATGGTAAGAAAAAGACGAGTCTTATTAATTATTTGGTTGTTATATGGTGTTGGAGACACGGGAGACAGTAAGACTGAATAAAAGTGTGAATAGGAATTCGACAGAATGGTAAGATGAAGAATGAGTAAATTGTATACAGTCTTTCTCTTAGTTTTTATATACATATATGTAATGAGAGTCCAAATAATTTAGTTGGAAAATAAAAGAAGTGTCTGGAATTTTCGTACCTCCATTTTATTTTATTTTATTTGGGGGTGGGTATTTATAGACAAACGTTACCATTGAACTCTGCAAAGGAAAGAGAGCCGAAATTTTTGTTAACCCAGCTGTTCCTGAGAGTGTCACGTGTTTGTATGTGTAGATGAGAAAATTGGGAGTTAATTCTTATTGGTTTAGAAAGAATGAATTAATGATAATTAAAATTGTTATAATTATTTTATTATAATTATTTTTATAATTACTTTGCATGCATTTTTTTATGTAAACGACAAAGTTGCAGTATAATTATTTTTTTAATCAATTTATTATTATTTTAATAAATAAGTAATTTATTTTAATGCATGTTTTTTTATGGATACGATACTATCAATCACTTACCATGCTGCGTAACTTAGGACTGCTTAGAATCAAGCGCAAAATCTATAGAGGTAAAACTATTGAAATATCAAGGACAAGAGATGGATTAATATATTGTGTGAAATTATTAGATTGTTTCGAAACACCAATTACAGAATAGTATCCAATTATTACGAGACCACGCACATTCGAACAATCATTGAAACTTTCAATATTAAGAAAGATTAACTTAGTAGACAATTCCTTGATTTCTGTCTGAATTGCTGGGTGAGGAATCTTCATTATCTATATTATTTACATACCTACTATTGTCATCAGTATTGTCGTTGTTATCACAATGTTTCACTCTCTGGCTCCAAAGGGACTAAAGCCGAGTGGATTAAACGTTGGTCCATTAATTTGGTGATATCGTAATTGGGAATTCAATACTTAAGCCGACTAGTGTGTACTTGGACTCAGTGGAGATAGGGTGTACAATTATCAGTGTTTTCTAGATAAAAACTAGACGAGATATCTTTAGACAGAAGTGAAGATAATATCTACTCGTAGATTAAATAAAAGGTTTAGTTCGAAATGCCCTGAAGGTTAACCCGATTGTCGAGCATCTGATCAAGGCTGAAGAGTGCAACAGCCGATATACAGTATTATGATAACGACAACAGAATTGTCTGACTATATTTCTGAGATAAGGTATTGTAATTATTTAAAATACTACATTGTTTAGAATGTTATCTTCATTTTCTTCACATATTCACGACATATTGCCCAATGGATAAAAGCGTTGTTTGAATCCAGTGACTTAACCCAAAGAATTGTGAGTTCAATACCTGGCTACAGCAGAGGTAAACAAAAACTGTGAGAGTTATTAAACAGGTACAGTTTATGGTAAACACGTACACAGATGTTGAAATGATTAAAGATGCCTAACAAAGCAGACAGAAACGTGATATAACAAATGTTACCGTACATATTAACTGGATATTAGGTTGCAGTAGCAACGGCGCTACACATTACATATACAAGCTTAGGGCGTGAAAAAGATTTCATCAAAATCTGAGAAATAGGGAGCGAATATAGCAGCCATTTGTATAGAAGTTCGTTTCTCTGATGGTTGATTAGATAGGAACTGTGACTCACGATAGCTGTCCATTTGCTCCGATCTTTTGTCAAGCTTTGTTAATAGGCTGACAACTATATCACATCGCAACACCATTTCTCGTACGATCACCGAAGTTAAGCAATTTTGAACCTGATCAGTATATAAATGGGTGACCACTGGGGAATAGCAGGAGTTGTACGGTTGGTGTAATATGTAAAGGCTCAGAAAGTGAAATTGAACATCAGTGTTCGAATTCCATTCGGGTATATTATATTTACTAACGTGCAGTTAACATTGAAAAGTTATGAATTCACTTCTTTTCCTCCCAGGTATGGGTTGAATATTTTCTCAAAATAACATTATCATCTGCAAAAAATTCTTACAATGCCAAATTAGGTTTCGAGTTTAAATAGCCAAAAAATGGCGTAAAAAATAAACCTATCAATGAATAAATTTAATAAATTATCAGAGTTCATATTGTCACGTCATATCAGGTTGAATCACCGATCCAATCACTCAAGTTAAGGTACTTTGAGCTTGGTCACTACCTAGATGAGTGAACGCCCGAGAATACCAAGTGATGTGAACATGGATGTGCAACTCGGAATGAGAAATTGGGAAGAACAAAATTCGAATTCATATTAAATACGTTACAGTCACTTACACTCAAATATTTTTTATGAGCGGTTTAAATCTATCCCTTCCCAGCTACGGGTTAAATAGTTGGACAGACTCTTAACTTCGTTTCTACAACACGTATCGAGGTTAAGGCAATGAGCCATTCTTCTCGATGGTACGAGAATCGTGTCTAATTCATCTCCATGTTATGACACCAGAATTTAACAGTCTGTTCCTGTTGGGTTACCGGATTTAAATTAAAGTCCAACAGCTTCTCCTACCTCGATGATCAAACGTAGTACATGAACGGGACAAATGGAGAATCATGGTGAAGACCTACATTCATCAATGTACCTTCCCATGCTGAAAATGAAGGAAAATTAAAATTGACATAGCGAAATGATTAACCAACACTCACACAGACCTTTTCGTCTCGGCTACTTGATCATCACAAAAGGAGTTGTAGGCTTGTACCAATCCTAGCTTTTCTTAATAAAAAGCTAAAGAAGCACTTAGATTAGCGTGATGTATAGTTTGCCTGAGTAACAGACGTAGTTGTTCGTGCTGTCAGTTCAATTTCTACGAGATTTCACACTTTGTGACTGTACCAGAATCAAAGGAACTTATTAACTTTATGCTTTCCTCTGTGGCTGTGATAGTTGGATAATTCGAGTTATTTACTCGCTTTTGAATAAGGTCAGATTTGACAGATTAAATTGAGATCCACAGCAAGCGTGGAAAAGATTACATCTTATGTTAAATGGTCATTGATTTGAGACTAGATAAAAGTAATTTTGGAAAGTGATATTGAAGTGTAGTCAAATTCTTGACATTCGGGATATTGACGTAATATAACTTATTATGTTTCGTCAAACATGTCTATCACTCTATCATGTAAATCTTGTATTTTATTGATCCTCGATTACTAAATATAACCAGATAATCAATAAATGCTACAAAGACAGGTAGAAGTCGGAAATAAGCAAGGCTTTATTAGAATAATGCATAGAAAGCACTCATTACCATTTTAATATTAGTTTCTCTGTGTATTTACAAGAGTAGAATCACAAATAGATTATTGTTGAAGATGAACTGAGAGATTTAATCAGGGATTTGAATTCATTAAAATAATCAGCAGAAATCTTAGCTTCAAGACCAAAGGAGAAAAAATGGCCTTAAGGGAGGAACAAAAGTTACATTTTCTCGCAATAGAGATGCTGAATATGTCTTCTAGACCAATCAAAAGAACAAACTGAAATATTGTAACGATATCGAAGTTTTCCTGCGTTTTTGGTATCCAGGACTATGATGCACATATATAGAAACTACTCTTTGATAGTTTAATGACAAAAGGACGCAGGAGTAGGCTTTAAGAAAGCTTTATTCAACTGAGTATACAAGGTTCGTGTATGGTGTCCTTTTATAGTCTCAGTAAACAGAAATAGCTCTCTCAAAGAGGAGAATAACGAAATAAGGGGAGTCCACTCTTGGTTATTTATAACAGATAGCTCAGTCTAGTCTAACGTTTTTTTACAGCACAACACAAATGTATACGCATTAATACCAGATGGATATTCTACAATGCTGAAATAAAAGTATGAACCCATCAACGAGGTAATGAAAGGAATATATAACTTTACTCATAGCTGAGTGATTTGCATTGACCTTAAAATGGTTAGGTTTTTACTTGAGCGGAATCCAAGATAAACGAAGTTCTCATTCGTTCTTTTTATGGGACAGTAGAGCCAGAGATCAACACTGGAATAGAAAAGAATGGCTGGTCAGAGTAGAAAGTCTTTGAGAAATATGTCATAACAGATCCGCTTGTTCCCAGAAACAAAATCATCTTCAGTACTCTCAATATCCAATTAGGACTCATCAAACAGTTTGTGAGTGCATTTGACAAGGAAGGCCAATATTTTCATTACATTTGCAATGCATGTCCTGGTTTCAGAAGAGAAAAGCTGAAACAAGGCATTTTTGATAGACGTGAGATTCGAGAACCCATCAAGAATGACAACTACGTCAACGTTATGAATATTATTAAATCAATTGCTTCAATCTCGTTTGTAGCTGTAATAAAAGACTGGTCGACTGGATATAAGCAAACTGCCGGGAGATTGGTGCTTACTTGAGTATCAAACTAAATTTCCTTCATAGTTATTTGGACAGGATAGAAAAGTCATGGTGGACTGATATCAAGGGAAATGAGATAAAAAAAAATAATGTCAAATTATCGTTGAGGCCTGAAAAGAGACTAAACTGGTTCATTCGCGAAAATAAAAAAATAAAAAATCTTACAATAATTTTCGTTTTTAATTTTTAACCTGTTTTTTTAATGTAATTTTCTTGCTACCTCATAGTATATTCCATACGCATAGATGTTCATTTTTCGATTTTCAGAAAAAAATGTCTTAAAATTAGCAATTCTTTTGCTTTTTGCTCATCATCTGAATCAATACGACTAAAGCTTACTGAGAGAAATGTCTATAATATTGGGATTCAGTGACATGAAAATGTTTAAAATTAAGTATGATATCCCTCGTACCATTTCGAAAAAAGGTTTTTAGTAAAGTGATATCAATATATATGTTTTGCTTTTTTCTATCTCTTTAAAAAAATTTTTGGCAATTTTTCTCACTTCGTAAAATAGTTTCTTCTTGAACACCCACTCGTTTTCATTCTTGCCATTTTAATTATATTCAATAGAATTCTTAGAGAATTTACTTGTTCTCTTGCCAATGTTTTCAATACATTTTTGATAATTCCTTGGTATTTGTTCAAATTATCGCAATTTCTAAAAATGAGTTCCCACATTAGAACACACAACAATTTTATATACCTTCAATTAAAAAAATAACAGCAATAAGTATACATTAATGTATTTATTTAAAATCTAGGGAAAAAAATCGTGTTACATAATAAAAGCTTCCGATATACTTTTGTAAATATTTCTAATGAAAAGAGATTTTCTCTAAGCTGAAATTCCATCTTTGATATCAACACATTCTGAAACGTTTAACCACATTCAGTATTCTTAAACCACATTCATTATTCTAAAAGCACATTTATTATTCTAAAATCATTGATTTGCATCAGAAATGTGAATGTATTATTCCATTCGAAAGTTATTCATTTAGTAAAATAATCAGGAAGTATTCGACATTGATTATTTTACTATTTTACTTATTTTGCATTTCCAATCTAACAGTTTTATATTTCTTTTATTTCAAAGATCTTACCAGTTATTATTAAAATTTATTTTGTAAATTCATTCTTATTTAAACCTTTTTAAATACGCTTCTATTTTATTGACTTTTACCGTCATTTTCCTGAATCCGCTTCTTATAAATCTTCTTTACGGCCTCTTTCATTTTCCTTCCTTTTATTTTGATTTTTCTTCTTCATTACTTCCATTCTACGCTCCTTCTTTACAGCCATTTTGGATTTTATTTCTTAATTGCTCATTCTTTTAACATTTCTTCATTATTCTGGAATTTCGAATTTTGTTCACTTTAGCAGCCTTTTGTTTATATTTCTTCTTTTTTCAGTTTACTATGCTGCCATTTGAACATTTATTCTTTTGTTTTGTGATAATTTTTACTCTACTTCAGAGCATTTCGATTTATTTTTTTATTGTTTTTGACTTTTATTTCATTTCAGTTTTGACATTCATTCTTTTTCATTTTCATTCTCTCTGTTATTTCATTTATTTCTTACTTTAAATTCATCGACTTTTGGCATTCTTCGTTATTTTTCTTTCTTTTCTTCTTCGTTATTGTCATTATAAATTCTTTTTTTATTTAACCTTTTAAATGTGCTTCTTTTTATTTCCTTTTAGTGCTGAATACTGGCCGTATTGGAAACATTTTCATTCCTAATTATCATATTTTTAGAAAGGGTTCTGAATGATAATAGAAGATGTGAAACAGCAAAATAAAAACGAACCACTTATAAGATGGCAATTATTAGAGATGTATATTAATTTAAAATGGCCAACAACTTCTGCATGATGTTATATCTTTATTGACATTCTACACAACCTATTTTCGTTATCTTCTTCATATTTTTCATTCCTTTTCTACTATTCATTCTTCTTTATCTTATTTTTTCATTACTTTTTCTTTAGAACCTTATCAACATGTCTGTCTGCCCTGTTCCTTTGATTTCGAATAGCTGATATAATTTAATTTTTTAACATGTTAAACGCTAAAATGGCTCATTTTTTCCATATTCTCCTGGGAAAATAACTATATTTTTTTCGCAATTTTTCTCATTTCTTGACTCCTTAATATTTGATATCATGATTTCTTTAAAATATTCATTAATCTACTGCATAATTTGAGCATTTATTTCAAAGAATTTCAAATGGCGTAAAGGGGTAAGCAAGACAAATGCAAATGTCAGATAATGGCAAATATCTCGTCTTATCGATCTTCTAAGCCAATCACTCATTTTCCTTTATCATATTTGTTAACACAAAATCTATCTCCCAAGCCTGAAAGAGTATCGTAGTTGATGTGACTGACTTCATCACCAAAGCAATTTCCTCTATTCTTACTGGATTTCTTACTTATCTTCGATGTTCTCGTCTTATAAATCGATCCCTTTACTAAATTCGTGACGAAGTCCAGTCGTTATCTTGTTTTGAAATAAAACTAATAATTTTATCTATTTTACAAATTATATTCATGATGACGGTTGCTCACTAGATCGATTGAAACATTTTCGTAACAAAACAAACAATCATTCAAGAGAGAATAAAGCTTGAAATATAGAAATGTTCTAGATTAGAGTAAAAGTCAAATTCATAATATGGAGAAAAATTAATACGAAAATAATAACAAATTGTTTAATTTAAAATTTACAGAAATGTATCTAAAAGATTATTATTAATTAAAAAAAAAAAACTTAACAAATGCAAAACTATGAGAGTCCGAGTAAGTTTCGATTGCCATGATGATCAGTGACGTCGTAATTATAAAATCACGTGACAGAAAATTAAATTTAAAATTAGGTAATAGAACCAGTAGTAAAAAGTAAATGAACGACGGTTTTTTTAGTTGCTTTGTTTATATATAAATACATAAACACATATGGATAGATATTGAGCAGATCAGATTGTCTGATGATCGGAAAAGCGTGAAAACCAAGATCAAAACTCATATCCATACAATGTGTTAGCTCTGTCGCTGATATTGAGCACTTTCCAAAAAGTACAGCGCATATATATATATATATATATATATATATATATATATATATATATATAAAATATATATATATATATATATATATATATATATATATATAAAACGCTATTTTTTTATGTCTACTGGCTTGAATATTTGAGAAAAATTATTAAAGAAAAATATGTAGTTTCCGACAGGATTCGAACCTGCATGACTTTGGGTAGATGGCAACATCGTTTGATCCGACGTATTTTAACAGTTTCGGTCACGAAACTGTTAAAACAGTCGGGGGTAAGGATAACATTTACGTTTACTCTCCAACAAACAAAGCTAAAAATATTACCTATACAGAAGTCCTATAATCCATGGTCCGTCAAGTTTAAACGCAATGTACACATCTTTATGTCAGCTGCATCGTAGGTTCCTTCATTTTTTGAACCCGGTTTATTTTAAGGTCATCGTAGTATCCACTTGCCATTACTAAGACATTTCATTAAAGGTTGTCTTGCTCACCAGATGCTCCCTTATCACTTAAACCCCACCATAGCTGCATTCGAACTTACATGTCGACCACGTAACCATATTCAGTTGCAACACAAAACCAATATATGCGAAGGTGGATTCGTTTAATTATCACAGAAGTCGAGTGGCATCCACGCAATTCAGGCCTCAGCAAAAAGAAGTAGGATAATAAAAGAATAGAATATTGCAGAGTTATAATCTGCATTCTCTGCCATACACCGTTGGTGTGTTTCTCCCCTTACCATAAGGGCTGCTTTAGGTAATGCTCCGTGCGCTTCATGTTCGCCTCAACTGGCTATTAAAAACTACAAAAAATTTGTACCACATACAAGTACTCGCCTCTACACCTTCCATACTTGTTATGTGGTTCTGTTTGCGGTAGTGGCAGCGCCGTCTTTTGGGCAAAAGACGTGCCTAACTTTCACGCTATTGCGTTTTACTACGTTGCAACTGACACAGGTCATCAGGTAATGTCTTGCCCTCAGGGATAATAACATCATCCAATTGGAGTACAAAGCCATTTGTCAAAACTCACCAAAAACTTCCTAAGGCCCGTGTTTGTATTGAACTTAACGACTTTTGGTGGTGTCTTAATAATGGCAAACGGCTGAAGCTGCCATGGCTCTCCATTGCTTCCTTTTAAGCCTTACAATTTTTTCTTCCGTTTTACTGATGAATACCGACAAATTGTCTACATTGCGTTTTTTACGTTCTCGGCCATCAGTTCTACTAGACTTCAGCCTTACATGCGTGTACAAAATGAGTATGGCGGTTCTGACCTTCCATTCTGAGGAAGTTTACTCCCGGGCAACATCGGATTTACTTCTAGTAGATAGATAGATAGATAGATAGATAGATAGATAGATAGATAGATAGATAGATTTAACAAAAAACCTGAGCGCTACGTGGGAAATTTGAGCTGATAAATATTATGAACAGCAGAACAAACATGAGAAATGCTGTTGATAATGCGAACCTACTTAAAGTTTGCTTTCAAAATTACACTTTTTTATGTTTTTACAGAATTTATTTTATAAAAGAAAACAGCAAGATTCGATTTCCGAACTTCGTGAACATGTAAGAATCTGGAGTGATGGATAATTTCATTTTCAATTTGTCGACAGAAGTTATTTTGCGGGTTCGGGAAATCTAATACATGCCTTACTCCTTGGCAAAATCAAATTACAATTTATTTAGCTTTTCTAACATGTCTTTAGGCAACTTTGTTATATTGCAAAATGAGACAGCAAATATAGTGATATTCGAGTCATGTAATCTGATCTGAGTGTCCTGCTTTCTTTTCATGTGTCCAAACATAGATGAAGAGATTTTAATCATATATATATATATATATATATATATATATATATATATATATATATATATGTGTGTGTGTGTGTGTGTGCGCGCGCGCGTGCAGAGCTCGTGTGTGTCTGCGCGCGAGTGTGTGTGTGTGTTGTCTGTGTGCTTTTTGTTTATACGTTATTTTTATAGATATAATCTATTTAAGTAAATGGTCTTTTGATTCTAATTTTTATCCGATTTTATTCCACGCTGTATTGTTGACATGTCATTTACAACAGTCACACATTTCACTTATCTGGATATTCCTTTATTAACTCCTTATCAGATTGACATGGATAAAAATTGTCTGCAAAATAGGATCTGGTTTTGAAATTAAACACACTTTAGGGGGCATACATCTTATATATCAAAACAAGAAAGACCCTAAGTTTCTTACACCCGTGAACAGATATATCAGGTTACCAAGGGGAAATAATCAAGGTTACAGTTTTACTCATGATGGAACAGTGGCGTATTTGTTACTTTAGGATGCGGAACAAATTCTTATTTCATTTCCAGCGAATGCTCGATAGATATCATTTAAAGGATATTGTATAATTGCAAATGATCTTTCGTATTCCTATTTGTCATCTCACCTGAACCAACTTTTACGATCAAAATATACAGTGGAACAACATTATGATGAAGTAATTACTATATATATATATATATATATATATATATATATATATATATATATATATATATATATATATTAGGTCACTCTATTCAAACATCAAACACATCGAAGGGCTAACCGCCCTTCAGGAAACACTTACTAAAAGAAGAAAACAAGACCCTCCCCACAGAAGTCATCATAAAACTCATGGAGCATGTCCTTAAATTGAATACTTTCAACTTCAATGGAGAACACTACCTTCAAATAAGAGGTTGTGCCATGGGCACCATTGCAGCTCCATCATATGCTACAATATTCTTGGGAAAATTTGAGGAGACCCATATCTATTCCATCATTGGTAGTGACTGCGTATTCTATGCAAGATATATCGATGATATATTCTTTGTATACACGGGTAGTGATGACATACTCACCCAATTCCTTATGACCCTAAACACAGTGCTCGGCTCAATTAAGTTTGACTATGAAAAATCCACAACATCTAAATGAAAATAATAATAAAAAAACGAAAGAATATTAATCTACAACGAAATAATATAATCTACAACCCAGTGTGTCTAAAGATTTTAATTTTTAATATTTTTTATTGTTCAATATATATATATATATATATATATATATATATATATATATATATATATATATATATATATATATATTCCATACTGTAAATATTCGACATTTATTGAGGTAACAGGTAACGTTATTCTCAAGAAGATTCATCAGATCTTAAACGTCTGAAGTCAATAACAAGGGATTGATCTTTCCAGTAATTATGGGAGTTTTCTGCCTTACATTTTGCTTTTGATCATGGATGAATTTTATATATTGTTTATTGCTTCCCTTTTATTTCAATGTAGTAATCGTTAGTGGTGTTAATATTAGTAGTAGTCAATTACTGTTGGTTTTCTAATGAAATAATGCACTTCTGAATTCGTGTGATAGAAAAAATGGCTTGTCGTCTTTAAGACCTGCGAGATTCAATTGCTTGGAACCATTTTAATCCGCAATGTTATAGGTCTTGACCTGGCATTTCGGATTCTGACACTTTTTCACCTCTTTCTTGTAGCGTTCCATTGCATTTTCTATAAATATTTTCATGATAATTGTTCTGATTAACTTTCTTTATGGTACCTAGACTTTGTGAATTTGTTATGGTGAAACACTCCTATTCTATAGTTAATAGACTCTCCCACCTGATATAAATAGGAGTAGTAATAGAAACGAGGGTCAGTCGATGGCGGACGACCGGCTGAAAGGTTGAACTCTCTGCCTTCGGGCGGGGAGGAACCCGAACGAGGCTATGCCGAAGGGCAGAGTCTCGTTCGGGGAGGTATACCGACCCTGAACTCGTTTATACGGGTTCAAAGGATATATTTTTGGACGAGCCAACGGGCTCGGAAATCCCACGTTAAACCGGCCTTGTGCCACATGATACTCTCATGGGGGGTGACTAAATTCTAGTCGATGTCGGACGACAGTAGTCGACAGTTAGTCGAATAAGAACGTAGTCAGCGACCACAACAAGATTACTCTGCGTAATACCTATTATATCAAGTTCCTAAAGTTTTGTACGTCGACTTATTTAGGACCGATTTAGTACAAATACAAGCCTCCACTGCGAAATAACTCCACAACAGAATTTAAGCGGAGTACTAGATTGGCAACAAGGTCTCACCAATTTAAAGTTGAATTAGTTAAATGTAACTTCTCGCTTGTAGAAATCTCTTTCTGCTCCCTGCTTTCCGGCCGGTTTGAACCATAACAAAATAAATGCGACGTCATCTTTATCTGATCTCTTCCTGACTCCGCTTCTTTTATTCTTCTCGCTTCTCAATAACCTCTTTTTCTTAGTGGCTTTTCTGCCTTGCATGGGGTGAAATGATTAAAAAAAAACATTGAAAAAGTTACAGCTTAGATTTCTGGCAATATTTCTATAAGCAATGGTTGCTTTCTTACCTATTTCCATTAATCCCTTCTATTCTGAATCCTGGCCGCGTTCGAAAACCGAAGCACTTCTGGCGAATGACCTACTTTATGAGTGGATGAGTCTGATGTTAATATATTCATTGGAGTGAATGCTTATTATGTCTTTTTCTTTCGAAAATAGAAAAGCACATATATTTTCTGATTAAATTTCATATACATGTGTTGTTATTTTTCCTTATAAATCTTTCAGCGTTTTAAGTCTTCGGTATTTTAAGCATTCGGGAGAACTACATAAACATTGTCTGTCAGTATTGACTTTTATGACATTTAAATCCGCTTGCTAGACTAAAGTATGTAATTTTTGCATCGTAACAGAATTGATCGGTTTATAAAATATACCGTATTAGATGGCATGAAATACTGAATTCTTACCCCCGCCCCGCCGGAAAGGCGAAGAAATATTCCCTGAAGTTTAGCCATTTCGTAGTGTCTAATGTGTATCCAGACACCGTACACTAGCAATACACGAACTTAGCCCAAAGTTTTCTTAAATTCTCCATTTTAAAAGTATTTTTCTTTACAAGACAATAAGTATTGTCAGCAAAACCGAAAATTCCAAACGGAAAAAAGAGATATTTAGTTAATAATTAAAGAATGAACGGGTAATTAATTACAATACATTATCGTAACTCTCTATTTTTGAATTCTTAAAACGCAATATGATATTGTGATATTATTTTCTGAGATCTCAAGTAGTATCAACGCTACTATCGTTATTTTATTTCCTTTGATTATTGGTGTATACTCATTTCTTTCCGGGTCCCAAACAGAGACCTAAGGTCAGAACTGACATCTTGACACTTTCCTCTATGCTTTTGTTGAGGAAAAAACAAAATAAGGTCACACATATTTTACATTGATATAGCTCTTTGTAATGCGTGAGTGTACGTGCGATTACAATTTTTGTATTACGTTAAGTCTTGAGCTTTCTTTAAGGCAGGGGAGCCTTCAATAAGTCTATCAGAACCTTTGACAATCAAACCGAGAGTCCAACCTACAACTGGAATTGTTGATGACATCACGTATCACATTTTTAAGATTTCTATCTCAAGGTCCTTGCATTTTAATATTTTCAAAGTTACATTATATTGTGCAGTTACTGCCATATCAATAATTCTGTTTTGTGGTCTCTGGGCGACTAGCTTTGATTATTCTGCCTGTGTGCATTGTAAAGTCGAATAAAATTGTTACAGGTCCGATGTCTTTAACCTGGCCTGGATGGTACTCTTACTATATTCTTGTAGTTTCCTTTCTGTAAATGTTGCATAGTTTCTATTGCAGATATTAACCAACTCTGTCGTGTCGGGTTTTATATTCAACGGGTGCAAATACTTTGCAGATTGATGCATCATCATTCTTCGACCTCCCTGTGGTTAGTCGGAACTCCATTGACAATAATTTTACACAATCTTTGGTCATACATTGCTGTTCCCAGATCAACAATATCCAATCCTGAGTCACAAGCTATGGTGTCTTTGAAAGTCCATGTTCGTCAGAAGACTCTTCCAGAAGTATGCCATAGGAGTAAAGAAGTGACGATTTCTCTACCCAGACGATGGCAGTGGCCGGCAAACTGTAATCGTTTTTGTTTGAGCTTGAGAAAAATTGAGAAAAATTGGCCTCACTTCTCAGTAAATTGTGTTAAACGCTGCATGGGATGTCAAACTAATGTTATGAATTTTCTAAGTAGATTTATATATGTTCCATCAAGTCGTCTTTCAAGACGAATAGATAATATCCAAGTTTCTGATCCATAGGTTGGGACTGGTTCAATCAATGTTCGAAAGGTTGGGACTTTTAAGGAGGATGGAAGGTTCGAGCGTCAAATGTTGCGAAATTTGTTAAACGCATCTAATGCAAGAGCTTTGTGGATGCTGGAGTCTTTTAGGGAATCTATTATGTGAGATCCAAGATATTTGACGTTCTCAACACTTTTGATGAAATGTATTAGTGAATGAATTCAACTTGAATGTATCAAGAGATGTTGTGAGATATTCTGTTGCAATAGAGATATCCATGATTCGCTGCTTGCTCGACTGATTTCATCAAGGAGTCTGCAAAGTCAAGGCCAGTTAGGTATTGTAGAATGTACCGACTACTCTGGTGATGTTTCAAAAGGAGTCTTTTCCCTCCATATTGTTGAGCGAAATATGGAGAAAATAGCCCAGAATAACTATAAACAGATAAGGAGTAAGTGTATCACCCTGTAGAACTTCTGCTTTAACTTCAAAGGCATCAGTCTCGCCATTAGCAGACACAGTGATGGCAGTAGTGTTACAGAGCTCTAATTGCCTCAACAATTCTAGAGGGTGTACCATACAGTTGGAGGATTTTGAATATGAGTTCTCGGCCGATAGAATCAAAAGTCTGCGAAAGTCAACAAAGCAGATTGTGACATTTTGTTGAATTTTTCATCTCTTCCAGTATGTGGCGAATGTAGAGGATTTGAGCAATTGCCGACCTGTCTCTTCTAGATCCATTTTGATTACATAGATGGTAGGGAACCTGATATGTGATGGTCAATGGCTTGTGGATGTTTATCACAGAATCTGAATTTTGGGCTAACACTTTTTTTTTCATTTTGTGATCTTGATAATTTCTAGTTAGCAGTCATTGCTCCTGATCAGCAAGGATAAACCCTTCGGTTTCAGATTTACCCTTGAATTATGTTAACACTGATTGGTATGTGGATTAACTAGATCAGTTTAGTATTAGTAGAGTATTGACCAAGAAGTTTCTTATTTTACCATTGTTTTTGCATTTGGGATACTGCAATAGGTTTTGCTTTCTTTTTTATGTTCTTTGTCGCTGCAGTGGGTGTATTATGGTTCAATTTCACTTCTTCACACACTTGAAGTTCCCTTTTGAATTTGTTGGATTCCTTTACAACTGAATATATTTTATTAATTCTTTTATTTTATTTTTTAATCCAGACAATCATCCACACTTCTGTAATTACCAGGTAACTTTGAAGGCCAATTATTGTAGTTTTGTTTTTTTTCTTGTTGAACAAATATTCTGCCTCCTTCGGATCTGGACACATACAGACAATCAACATTAAACTTGGGATGTTGCATATGATGCCAAATGAGAAGCTTTCCTATTTCGGCATCTATTCGCTTAATGTTAGATATGACAAATTAAGGATATTGAAAATATATTGCACCGCAGGAACAGACAATGTGTTTATGGTGGATATTTTATTCTGTGAAGTCAGTTCGGTATTCAACATCAGACAAACACATCTGTAGTATTCTTCTCTTAATTTCTTCTTCATTTGGGTCTGCTGTATTCCATCTCCTTCGCTAATACCTGGGTATCTATCTATCTTTCTTATTCCACTTCACTAATCGTTGTGATAAAATCAAGATTTATTGAATGCGTTTCTGTAATTCCCCTTTTCTTGAATGATACATTTCCACATTTATCTATCAAAGATCCATACCTATGTCATCACTGAAACATTTTACATTATTGAGGATAACCTTCTATTTATTGTGGTCTTTAATAAAGAGTTTGCTATCTATGTAGAGTAGCTGTTGAAACACTTTCTTTTTTATTTTGTATCCATAGTTATTAATGAAAAACGAAGGGGCGACAGGAAGTCTCCTTGAAAGATACGTTGTGAGTTATTCAAACAACCGGAAGTGACAGTAACTTTGGTCCGATTTAGATGTAATTTGATTTTCCATAGCCCTATGCTAAATTTAAGGAAATTTACGATCACCGAGGAAACTTTATATTTACAAAGCCTTAAAGATCCACGTGTGTGGAACGCTATCAAAGACTTTACGGTACTCTATCCAAGTTCTAATGGGAGTTTTACATTTTTTTCTCGAATTATTCGGTATAATTTTGTTTATCAAAAATTAATCTTTGCAACCATATTAACCTCTTTGACATCCCTTCTGTTCCAGAGAAACAATGTTGTTTTCTTCGAGAAAATAGTAAGTACAGTTCGTCAACAAAATTGATCAATTTATATTTGATGGAAAGACATGTTATTAGCAGTTAATTTTTGGGATCATCTGCTCCACCGTTATTGGTAAGAGAAATGTAATAACTTCAGCCATCCGTCCTGGAATTTCATTTATGTTACTAATTAGCATTGATATAGATAGTGCAAGAGTTTTATGAATTGATTTTCTGGGATTTCCATTTTTCATTTTTTATTACAGGTTGTCTAATATTATTATTGGTTATATTTTTCCCTTCTTACACAGGCTTATCCTTCATTCCTTCTCTTTTCATCTACTCTGCATTGGGATTATATTCTTTTGTGTTGCTGCAAACATTAAGCTAGATGTGAAAGGGTGCTGCTCAAATTTGTCTTGAACAGGTTAACTAGCGGGTTGGATCCTAACTAGTAGCCAAACAATTGTGACTTTATGCAAGTAAATATAATTTGTATTAGCAATCCAGTATCACAAGTTGTAACTCTTGTAAGCATTTTGACCATTAGCTTACTTACTAAACCACATGTTTAGTAGGTAAGCTAATGGTCAAAATGCTTAAGTAAATTAATTTCAATTTTGTACATGTTAAAATAATGATTCAACGTTTACTGATAGGTAGCAAATTTGATCTTGTAGATCAATAACTTTATTAGCTGCATCATTACTGGGCAATTTTGGTAGAAAAATAAACCCACCTGAAATACTTTATCGCACGAATCTTCATAAGCAAATAAAATACTAAATATTCTTCATAGAATAATATACAATTTTACGGATGAAATGTCTTAAAAATAGCAAAATACTTTTTTTCAGAAAAAGTTGTGAAAATGTTAACGCTCGATGCTAAACTCTTTCCAGTTTTTTTGTAATTGTGTCGTCTTTGTATAAATTGTTCTTTCCGCAATGATTTCATTAGCGTGGCTGTTTAATAAAGTGAAGCTTTTTTCCCAAGTCTGAAATTAACTTCGTCGGCGAATATTTAACAAGCATCTCACACATGTCACGTGATATTCACAGGAAAAATGTAAATAAATCAAGTACATTTTTCTCTTACAAACTTTTTTCTATTTTTCAATTCACGCTTACAAAATGGTTGCCAAATATATATATATATATATATATATATATATATATATATATATATATATATATGATTAATATTTATTGAACTTACCTTTAGACTGGTACAAGGCGGTAAATGAAGACAAATAGTACTAACAGAATTCTTAAAGTACTAATGATCTGTTAGGCTATATTTCTAATAAATTCTCAAAAACACGATGAATTTATAATATTTACAAGGATTGGTCTTGTGTGACAAAATATTACGATTATTGATCACTCTCCGGCACTTAAAAGAATAATGATCCATTCGCATGAAGTATCACCAATACATTCATATTTTCTACTTATTACTCATCTAGCAAAGACCGCCATTATAAAGACGCCATGTTTAGAGCGAGCTTAACCTTCGGACAAACTTTTTATAGTAAAGGATCTTGAAGTAGAAATCTCAGAAATGTGGGACATGAGGACATCAATAATTCCAGCTATAGTTGGAGCCTTAGATTAATTGTAAATGGTTCCGATAGACTAATTCATTCCTGGTACGCCCTGTCTTAAAGAAATACAAAAATGGTACTGACAAGTAGTACATCGCACGCCTTAGAAAGAGCTTTATATATGTAAAGTATGTGTGATCTTAATTTTGTTGTGAGTTTTATTTTACAAAAATTATCAGTGGAAAATATCATGAAACCATATCTGATCTTAAGTTTCTTGTTTGGACCAGGAATGAAATGAGTTTACAACAGAAATGCATGGAAAAATATAATCATATTATTATTATTAGTTTTATTATCTTTGATTTTTGGCGTATACACATTTCTTTCCGGGTCCCGCCCAGGGACCTAAGGTTAGAAATGGCATCATGACACTTTCCACTGACAAAAAAAAAAAAATAAATTACATAGATAAAGCCCTTCGTAAAGTGTGGGCTGTACTTGTCAGAACAATTTTTTGTATCTCCTTGAGGCATGGACATCCAGGAATCCCTTCAATTAGTCTACTGGAATCTTTTCCAACCAGTCCTAGGGCTCCAACTACAACAGGGATTGTTGATGTTCCCATATGCCACATTTTCGAGATTTCTATTTCAAGGTCCTTGTATTTTGACAACTTTTTGAATATCTTCAAAGATACATTGCAGTCAGCAGGGACTGCCATAACAATAAGGAGGCACCGTTTTTGTTTGTGGTCTTTAACAAAAATATCTGGGCGGTTGGCCTTGATTGTTATATCAGTGTGTATTGTGTAGTCCCATAGAATTGTAACAGGTCCTATCTCTGTAACAGGTCCTATCTCCGTAACCGGGTCTGGGTGGTGTTCATACCAGTTTCTTTCAGTTTTCTTCCCGTAGAAGTTGCAGATTTTCCAGTGCAGATATTGGCCCACTCTGTCATGTCGGGTTTTATATTCAGTGGGTGTCAACACCGTACAACCTGCTACAAGATTATCAATCGTTTCTGGATATTTATCACATATTATTATTATTATTATTATTATTATTAAAAAGGTAAGATTACACTGAGGCGTTTGATAGTGTGCCACACTCTTGGATACTTAATACTCTGGAAATATACGGAGACTCCACGGTGATTGCAAATTTACTTTTTAAACGCAGCATGGCAATGTGGAAAACAACATTCTACCCGAATAAGATCAATGGCACTTCCATCCGCGTGAATATCCAACGAGGAATCTTTCCAGGCGAATCCTTTTCACCACTTCTGTTTTGTCATGCCTTAAGGGCGAATTGCAGAAACACACTCATTAGATTTCGATTTTGTCACAAAGATTAGGTAAATTGAATTAGTGAAGGAGATGGAATCCAGCATACCCAAATGATGAAATTAAGAAAGGAGTACCACATACGTTTGCGTTTGGTACTGACTACCGAGACAAATTCAAAAAACAAAATATCAACCATAAACACATTGGCTGTTCCTGTGGTGCAAGAGGTTTTCGGCATCCTTAACTGGGCCATAGCTGACAATAAGCGAATGGATGCCGAAAGGAGAAAGCTTATCAACTCCCACAGCATGCATCATCCCAAGGCCGATTTCGATCATCTTTATGTGTCCAGATCCAAAGGAGGCAGAGGATTTGTTCAATTAGAAGTGGTCTAGCAAGCTACAACAATTGGCCTTCAAAGATATATGTTAAATACAGAAAAGGAACGCAACATATTCAAAAGGTAATTGCAAGTGGGTAAATAATGCAAGTAATACATACTACAACTACTGATGCAGCAAAAGAAAATGCAACGGACCAGATGCAGAAACGATGTAAAGATAAACCTGTTCAGGGTCAATATTCTTCCCTTACCAGTCAAGTTAATGTAGAGAAACCCGGTATCCATCAGTGGCTACGTAGTACTGGGTTAACATCCTTAACCGAAAGTTTTTATCTTGCTGCACAAGACCAATGTTTGCTAACTAGAAGTTATCAAGCACACATAGTGAAAATTGTGTTAGACCAAAATGCAGATTATTTGATAAATATCCGCAAACAATTGACCATCTCGTATCAGGTTGCGCGATAATTGCACCCACTGAATAAGAAACCCGGCATGAAAGAGTGGGCCAATATCTTCACTGGGAAGGAAACTGCAGCATGAACACCACCCAGACCCGACTAAGGAGATAGGACGCGTAACAATTTTAGGAGACTTTAAAATACACACATACAGAATAATCAAACCTAATCGCTCTGACATCGTGATTAGAGACCGCAATGATAAAATATGCCTTCTTATTGATATGGCTGTCCCTACAGACTGCAATGCATCTTTGACGATCTTCAAAAATCTATCACTTACCAGGACGAAATCTCAAAAATGTGGCACATGGGAACATCAGTTGTAGGTAGAGCACTCGGATCGATTGGAAAAGATTCCAATAGACTCATTGAAAATGTTCTCACGAGTACAGCCCACACCTTACAAGGGGCTTTATGAATCTAAAGTATGTGTGATTTTTTTCAAAACTGTTCAGTGTAAAATATCATGATCTCATTTCTGACCTTAAGTTTCTGGTCGGGACCCGGAAAGAAATTAGTATACACCAGAAATCATAGAAATTTAAAAATAATAATAATAATGATTTAGATGTCTTTAAGTATAGACAACAGAACGAGAATAATATGTCATCCTAGATTAAATAAAGTGTGCAGTGCGAAAACTGTAAACGCTTATCTCAATCTCCTGAGGGACAGAAAGGTAGAAAAAATTGCGATAGTAACAACGAAGGTGACGACTAAAGGAAATAACGATAACTCCCTATATCACGAATTTTCTTTTTTTTAAGTTTGAAGGATCGAATTTATTCTCAAAAAATCTTAAGGGAAAAAATATACTTTGAAATAAAACTCAAGATATTTCTTTCACCAGATTGACTTCAAATTAAAGCAACGCATTTCTAAAATTAGTTTTCTTCTTCAGGATGTTATATTTTTCCAGCTTAATATTAACTTTTGAAAATTTATTTTAAAATTCATAGAAAAACTTATAAATTGCCCAGGCGTAAAATTACTTTTCTAGTTTGTTTGATGTCAGTGGCTAATATAATGTATTGTGCAATCCATTATGTGTCTTATTTAAGATAAGTAATTTTCTTTATTATCAACGTTAATGAACATACTAATACCAATAGAAAAAGATGATACCAATAACATATGCTTGTTCTTAGTTACTAGACTTACTAGCTTCTTGAATGAATTATCTCAAACTATTTCGACGTGTGTTAAAGAACATTTAAAGTGTGGTTTTAAATTTGATTCTATTTCAGAAATTTTGAGTATATTGCAAAACAAAATACTAGTTAATCGTAATAAGCTTGAATATAATTTTCACTTAATTTTCAAATTGAAAACGTGGCATCGGCAGCAAACTTCAAAACCTTCAGTTCTCTGTTTTTTGTTTCACCATGAAACAGTTTTGAAGACAACATAATGCTTTTTTTCTCCGTGTTTTAAGTTGCGGTTAATAGTATACTTTTTTTTAATAGAGATTAAAATGGAAATTTGCATCACGATATTTGAGAAGTATATGAAATATGAAAGTTAGTATCATTCTGAAAAGAAAAGGCGGGAGTAAAACTGTATTAAAAACAAATCATGGAATTAAGATTGGAGGAGCAGGAATTACGAAAAAGTGACGTCATAGGAACACCAATGCGAAACAAAAAAACCCTGACAAAGACAACTTATCAGTAATGAAACTAATTACAAATATTTCAGAAAATAAAAGAAATTATAATAGAAGCGACATGAAATTTGGTGTTCAAGGAAAGGGTTACGAAATAAATCGAATCCCTAATATTGAAGTTCTAAAAGAACGCAAAAATAAAGTAGATCCAGAAGATTCTTCCGTAACAAAAATGGGGCAACGAAACGGCATTTTTCAGGGCTTCCTTGGGGAGAGTATTAAAATAGGTGTGATTAGTTTTGTATGGTTTCAAAATGGGTAGCGATTTAGTGGCTGCAATTAGAATAGAAAAAAACAATAATATATAGAAAAGAACCAGCTAGGCCAAGGATAAAAATGCCTGTGACGTTTAAGTGGATCAACTGATCCAATCCTAAAGACTGGATCTGATGATGCTGAAGAAGGTTAAAAGAATTACGAGAGAGATAGAAAATGAAAGGAAGCAGAAATATGGTAAGTAGGAAGGCTGGTTGTAAACATCATTGGCTGAACAAAATCGACTCTAAAGAAATTTGGCTAAACGAGATTATCTTCTAAATTCTCCCTTCCCGTCCAAAATTCACAATTTTGCGTTGTTGTACGCCATCCATTAATGTAGCAACCATGTCAGCGTGAATGTCCTTGGGTATAAACGCTTTTACTGAAAGATACTAGATAACACCCCGATGCCGAATTATGTCCGTTTTCAAATAGTTATATTTAAATTCTTTGTTGAACAGTCGGATGTCAGTTTACCTTGGAAAAATATTGTACTTATTAATAAGAAGAAATGAGATTAATGCACGCAAGATTATCCCACACTAACATCCCTCTATCAGAGTCAGCCTATGAACTTTTCATCCCACCTTCGGATCTGAACTTGAGGAGAGAATTGAAATTGTACAAGATAAATATGAACTGTGCCATCATTATTAGAACACTGAACATTCCGAAATATTTTGCAAAAAAAAAAAAAAAAAAAAAAAACAGGAAGATGCACATCCTGAAAAACAACTGTAAGAGAGAATTGCAGAACAACGAGACTTGATGTTAAATAATTTCAAGTGAAAAAAAAAAAAAACAGCTGGTAACGGTGTTAATATCAGGCTAAGAATAAAAAGTATAACATAAACAATTGATATTTTATTGGTTATCTAATGATAGAGTGAACTGATATGATTTGGGTTAAATAACGATAGGAAAAAATGATATAATTTTGCTTATATGGGGAAAGTAAAAACTGATATCGTTTTGTATATACAAGAAGGGAAAGAACTGATCTCATTCTGGTTATACCGTTTTGCTTCTAAAGGAAGAGGGATAATTAATATTATGGATAAAAGAAGCAAAAGTAGGAAGTTAAATAAGACGCGGAACAAAGTTGCAATGCTTAAAACAAATAAGGATGAATAATAACTAGTAATTATAAGGAAATCTAAAGCAATTTAGAAGAAGAAGAACAAAAGAAAGTACAAGAGAATGTCAAAGAAAAAGAAAAATACAAGAAAGAAAAGTAAAAGATTTGAGAAGGAAGAAAAACATGAAAAAGTTATGAGAAAATATTATACAAAGAATAAATATCATAGAAGAAAAAAATAAACCTTACGTCAAAGAATGGTTGACTCAGATGGCAGAGAAAATGGCAAGATAAAAATGAAAAACTGAAAGATGTTGAAACAGAAAGCAATTGGAGAAGAAGTGAAATTTAAAAATAATCCCACAAAATTATGTAGCATGACCTTTCCATCCGAACCAACAATGCGGATATAATCAGCACCAAGAAAAATTGTTTACGTGGGAAAAAAATAAACGTGCAATCACGTATTTCTTTCTGAGATATGAAGGAATATAACGTTGCACTCACTGTCATAATCATTGTCGGAAGGAAGTTCTTCCGGATTCCACGAAGGAGAAAGAAAAACGAAAGAAACAAATACTCAGGAATATAGCATCTATTTACACAGCGAAAAAAGACAAGAATTGTAAAATGTCTTCAGGTTTTTAATTTCATTTTTCTTTTTCTTCTCTATCCGAATAAATCCTATTAGGATATTTAAGGACTTACAGTTGAAATGTTTTAAACATGACTTAATGAAGAATACTTAAATGAAAACAAATCACCTTTGCCATCGCTGCCAAGAGAACGAAAGTCAAACCAAAATTTCTTTTATCTCGAGATGGTGGAAATGAATTTCTGAATAACAGAATATTTTCCCCGAAATACTATGAAAACAGGTGAATGAGTTGGAAGGACTGTTTACGGGAAACAGCGCAAAATACCCGCCCATTCGGATAATCTGTTTCAGCACAAACCTATCTATTTTATAGAGAAAAGTAAATGTAAATTTCTTTGTGACTCTGAAATTCAAATTGACCAAACAGCCTAGAATTAAAGACTGTATACAATGAGGAGAGTTTCCACTGTACAGTGCTCACCGCTGTGGCCGCAGACCTCAATAAATCTTTGGATGCAATTGCAAAGAAATATCTGAGAATAACATGTATATTATTACTGGAGTATTTGGAAAAGTTTCATCAAATATTGCAAAATGGTGAGAATTCCACGAGAGAATCGAAAATATCATCTAGAATATTTGAAAAACCATTCATGTGGAGACTGCATGTCATTATGTGAGTAAAAGATCACATATGTTGGATCATGGCGGGCTAATAGATATTCGGGATCCTTCTTCAATGAAGCAGAAATTTCAAGTGATCAGACTTTCTTTCTCTTCTATTTACAAAATTAACAATAATGAAAATGTATTTCTCATATCTCATAGTAAGGATTACACACGAAAATATTATATATACTTAAAAATGGGTATGGTTAAGAAATTAGACACACACGCACAAACACACACACATAAAGAGACACACACAACACGCACACACACATATATATATATGATAAAATATAGTATTATGGTATACTATATTTATAGGTTAAGTGCTCAATATCAGTGAAAGAGAGCGTATGCAATTATAAATATCTTTCACCCCCCCCCAATCAATAATCAGCCAGATCCCACAGACCACAGATTATTTGCGAATTCTTCCAATGAAACCATCTTCAACAAAGATAGGAAAGTGCCCTGGATGATAGTGGATTTCCAGTAACACTTTCATACACATGACAAAGGAAAAGAGAATGAAAAATGGAAAAGAAACATTATATTTTTCAACCCACTGCATAAAACTTAAAAACAAACGTAGGAGAATGTAGACACGAAAACAAATTTTAATAAGTTACTTAAAAATCGAAAACTAAAAACGAATACCAAAATAAATAAATAAATAAGTAAATAAGCGATATAAAATAAAATTAATAAAAGAAACAAAAAAATCTAAATCAAGAAATAAGTAAACAAATTAAGCCAATAATCAACAAATTAAAAAAAAAAACTATAAGTAGTTTGTTAATTTTTTTTAATATCTGCACGTCTAAAAACGAATAAATGTAATAATAACAATCAATAGCATAATGAATAGAACATTTAACAAACAATATTATAAAAAAACGTTACACATAACTGCATTCAGATACAACATTTTTTTCTACTTAATAGGATATAGAATAATTTGAAACATAAACCCAAGTAAGGAGAAGGCAATGGATTTTCTGCTCCAAATGCACCATTTAGCAGTAAATATAAATAGTGACGCCAATACACAACACACATTGCCTGCAGATTGCGTTTAAGCATAAATCAGACTGTCACCGTTTGCTATTGACCTTAATGTCCATATATATATATATATATATATATATATATATATATATATATATATATATATGCTACGATTGGGCCTAGCATGATACAGCCTGTCGTCTCTGGCTGTTCACTTCAATGTTCACTTTTATATTTATATACGCTCTATCTCTGATATTGAGCACTTTATCCCATAAAAAAGCACACTTTAAAACTATATTTCTTTATATATATATATAAATATATATATATATGTGTGTGTGTGTGTGTATGTATGCATGCATGTATACATGCAAGAGTGTGTGCGTTTAAAACAGGCTGAATGCTTCGTATCTCGTTTAATCATTGACGTTAAGCAGCATCAAGCCTGCTAACTATTTAGAAGGGGGACCGTTCGGTAACATTCAGTACTGTGAACAATGTCAGAGGTTATATAATCCTCATATGATTCGGACATTACGGATCATGCCATTGAGTTACCAGAGATTAATAGCATCCCAAGCTGCACAGTCCTCAATTATATTGACTATAGGATACTGAGAAGGATTATTGCTATTGATTTAATCTACAATGTCAAGAGCCATCACTTAATCCGCTTTATTACAATACATTAATGCCATTATTGTCCAATTGGCAGCAAAATGTGAACAATATATCCTGACAGATTAAAGAAAGTTCTAACCTTCTCTTTTGAATCATTCCACCATATATATAATCACGCCAATAATAGCAGTAAAAGCTTTTCTACTCATTTTCAAACTTGTGAAAATTTAATTAAATTTTTAATGTCATGTGTCTTCAGAATATAGAAGACCATAGCTCTACCCAAACACCTTTTGTTTTATTATCTGTGAATTGGAAAACATAGTGGAGAGTTTTCCTTTTATGATCTTCACTGTTTGAATTTGGAGTTGCCCCTTTTCTTATACTGGTTTAGACCCATAAATAGAGAATTAGACTGTTACCCTATTTAACGCTTAGCTTAGTAGTGAAAAGTTGAAATCTTTTCCAAAGAGTTTAGTATAAAATCAACACAAATGAGTCACATATTTCACTTTTAGAATCAATAATACCTACGCTAGACGCATCTGCCTAATTGAATAAGAGTTCTAAGTATTGTTCCTGGGTGTTCTCAAAGTTAATAAGCTATTTTACGATATTGAAAGTGACAAAATATATTTTCTTTTTTCAAATTGACTAAAAATTTGAGCAGGTATGTCACCTAGCTACAAGTAATGCCCGGATATTGAAAGATCATCTAATACATGTTTACTTCGATTCCATGACCGCACGTTAAGATCAAAAAAGAACACCCCATGAAATAAATTCTCTAAAGCAACAATTGACTTGCTTATTTATTACTAAGTTTTGTTTCGACTAATGAGACAGACGGCATGACACATTTTGGAAGAGATAGTTCTCAACAATTAAGAAAAAAAGAAACAGAAAAATAAAGCCAATTTTATTAAAGAGAAAAAGTCAAAATATGAACGATAAACTGAAAGTCAAAAACACAACACAAGGTGTATTGTGTTTGTTAATATTACAACACTGAATACTTCAATAGAAATTTTAAATAATATTGTGTAGATTCTGCGAAAACAATTTTCCACATATGGCATTATCCTCAACCACAGCATTGTGACATTGCAGTTGTTAAGATAATTAATATTAAAATACAATATAACAGGTGTCCTATGGCAGGAATTTTGGGAAACCAACAAGAAAAGAAAGAAACTGCATTGTAATAATAAACTAGTTGTGAAAATGAATCGAAATATTTATGATTTTTAGAGTTTATCTATTAAACGTATCACAGATTCAATCCATTTCACTGTGAGAAAGATATAATATGAATTAAAACTAATTAAAGTCTTAAATAATTATTTGTAATTGTCATGTCAAAATTTTTTACTGCTACTTCATTCTAAGAACCTTCTTGCATATAGAAATAATTAAATAAATATTTTAGCACAGAACTCAAGGACTAGAGAATCATATAATATTATCCACAATAACAACCAACTATTTAGACAAGTGCCAAGTACACACGAAGAATATAAAATGAACAAAAGCAACAGACACACAAAATCCATAAAATCCTACTTACCAGTGCCAAATTACCCACCACAATTAAGGTTGTTCGAATTGCAGGGCTTGCAATAACATCATTGAAGACACAATATATGAAATTAAATAAGCATAAAGATTCTTTTAAAACATCATTTCAGCTTTTGAACAAAAAAATCTAATCTATGCTATTAAATGTAAAAGATATAACATGAATTGTATTGGGCAAACCTCACTCACCCACAGACACATAAGGACAATTCATCTCAACGGGAAAGATAATAGTCAGTGGGTTTTTAGACGTACGTTGCACGAAGAACATGATCACATGATAATAATCAACCAATCAGATACATTTTAAAAAGATTGTAATCTTAGCCCTTTTTTAGCTACACGTCTCTCCATCTCAACTTTTGAAAATTATAGGACCCTGAAACTAGTAAAATTACTCTAAGTAAATAGTCTTAATGACTCCAGATGCATTTTCAAATTGTTTTCATATATATATATATATATATATATATATATATATATATATATATATATATATATATATATATATTTTTGAAACAACCTTATCCCTACTTTATATTTCTAAGATAGACCTTTCCATATCCTCCCAACACCTCTGTCACCTCATATCAATCTAAAACTATCCCTTAAAAAGTTTATTATAAATAAAAGAAAGCTAATTCTCTTGTAACTAGAGTTATGACCTGATGAACCAGGAAAATATATTTTATTGGGAAATAAATTATAGTCATCGAACCTTAAGGTTGTCTCTTTCTTAAATATTTAATTAATATATATATATATTAAGAAATGGACAAGGTCCGACAATTTATTTATTAAAGACATATTTTATGTTTAACGTTGTTATTTTATAGATACAAGTATTTAAGCAAATGCTCTGTTTATGATAAACAGTATTAAATAACATTTACCGGCCTGAATGTCCGAGAAATTTTCATAGAAAATATTCGTTCTTTGACAGGATTCGAACCTGCATCCTATACGGAACCGTCATATACGCTGACGTGCCTTACCGCTTAGGCTACAAAGAAGACATAATTATTCGCCCACGACTGAATATTTGCATTTTTTTTCTAAGAAAATGCGAATATTTGTAAGGACTTACTGAATTTATCATAAATAATTGATTCCATATTTACTTTTGAGTAATACGTGACATTTATTATATTTCTATTCTATTCATAGTTATAGATTTTTCTAAATTTGAGCCAGTGCAAATTTACTCGTCATCCCATTTATGAAAATTATGAAATAATATTCCTATATGGCAGCAATGATTTTCTTCTAATTCGACATTTAATCAAATACCCTTTGAAAATGAAATGGTATTTTCCTGATTACATAATATTCGAAACGGTAATGAAGAAGACAAAATATAAGTTCCATGTACCGCGATGACTCATTAGTTCTGAAACCATGACGACGACTGCTGTATTGGACAAGAAGCTTCCATTACTTAAACGAAGATGATGGAAATACAACACTTTCTAAGTGTTTAAATGTCCCGAGACCTACAATTCGTAGCATTTTCCAGAAGTACTAGGAAACACATTGTGTGGAGAATAAATTAGAGACTGGCCGACAACACTTACATTTTGAGAGAATTGTTAGAGATGTATCGTAAAATCCTTACTTAATGACAAGTACATTGTCAGTGATATAAAGACATCAGGGTCGAATGTATAGACGAAGACAATCATTAGATGTTTTCAACGTGCCGAAATCCGATCTTGTCGCCCAAGGAAAACTAACTTGCTTAAGGATAGAAGCCATCTACATCGTAGGAGGATATATACGAATTCTACTTTATTGACAGATTCAACCAAACAAAAATTATTTCTTTACATCTACTCACGTTATGTATGGAGGAAATTGAATGAATCTCACAAAAAATGTCATCGCTACAACTAAGCATAGTGGTGGGTGGATTCTGCCCAGGGTTTGTTTTGCTGATTCTGGAATAAAAGCAGTATTTGGATATTCGGAAAAATAATATAAGACTAAATGCGTGCAAGCTGGCTTTGGGGCATCGCTGGATGTTCTAACATGACAATGACTCAAAGCACACAGTACGAATTGTTACAAAATACTTAGAGGACTGTAAAATTAAGGAAAATGGCGTACTCTGAACAAAGTCTTAACCTAAATCCCATTATAAATTGATGGGCATATTTGAAGAAAAACGTAAGAGAAAGAAATCATTTGAATTTGGAGGAACTGAAAGCTATTACCAAGGAAGAATAGAGCCAAATACCAAACCGTGTGTGTAGTGATCTTGTAAGGAACTATCAAAAATGATTAAAGGCAACAATGAAGAATAAATCTAGAGAATTGATTATCGAGGTAAGAGGGCTAATATTTTTATCCTTTGTTAAATGATTTTTTGGCTGTTTTTTGTATTACTGCTTGACATTAAAATAAAAAAAAATGTTGTAAACAACACTGCACATTCTTTCAAATCCATTATTTAATATATAATGGTGAAAAACGAAATATTGTATTAGAAAACAAGATAAATAAACATAAAACTGAAATCGATATATTCCAATCTTTGAAAATATGTTACTGATTGAATCTCGGATTGTAATATCCCAAAACACATTTCTACTGAGAAAAACATTATATTATTCTCTAGAAAAATCTGGATATTTGCCAGAAAAGAACATTTGTAATGATCGTATAAATGTCATAAAAACACATCTTACGAACAATTGATGGAAACTTGTGGCCCATTTATTATTTCGGCCAAGTACGAATATTGATCTGCATATCTTGAAGATGATGGCATCATTCATTCTTCAAATACAAAGGAAAAAAGGAAGAATGAAAAAGGAAAAGTGAAAATAAGGTTGTGAGAAATAATATCATTCAGATGACGGGATGCTGTAAATACGAGACATATAATATGTCGTTACAGAAGCGTTAAGAATATAGAAGCATTTTTTATATACTGAATACGTAGATTCAAATCTCGAGTAACAAGAAAATTATCTAATTATATGCTCAACAGCCATTAATCTGCTACGAAGGCATACAGTTAGGCCAGCCTGGTAAAGGAATTTCTTACTTAAAAGTGACTTGTTTTGGTAACTCTAATGTAAATTGCTACTTACACTAATAAGATGACACATATTTATGAGCTTCTTAAGGGGACTGGACATGTTTTGTCCTTGGCCACAGGGCATGCGTTGTTGTTTATCGGGATTAAACCCGAGCTTGTGTTACATCCCGTATCAGTGGGGAGACTGTGGGTAAATAACCAGTTTTAGGACATTTTCTTCTGTCTGAATTTCTGTGATCAGGATTTATGTTATTTACACGACGAATATGATCCCCAACTTTGTTGATGCCATCACAATGTTTCATCCATTGTGCCCATTAGGCTTTATCAGATAATTCTAGTTCCGCTGTTCACTAGTAGATTAAAATGTTACTTCGGGAATTTGGTATCATAGTAGTCATGATTTCAATCCATTGGGCAAATATTTACATAATGTTTACTTGGACTCAGTGTAAAAGAAAAAGATGAGAAATGACTTATCTGTTTTATATAGGCATTACAGGAGATATCCGTGTACATTGACAAGTAAACGCGGACAATCTTCCCCTGTAATTGTGCTGCATATTCTTGGTGATTAATGATGACACGTTGTTGGGGTATTTTTTTTATAGGGGGTCGTTGTTTCAATCTTTGGTCAGTTCAACAAACCATAAGACGTTGATATCTGATGAAATTTTCCAGCCTCGATACACGTCTTCAGCTACATATATTTTCCACCTATAATATATGATATGTATAAAAAGTACCAAATATTTATGTAAAATATCTAAGCGGGACGAGAAATATGAAGAAACCACCTTACGCCTTGAAAGATTTCATTTGATGATTCACGTAATGTGTAATTAGTTAAATCGATTGCTCTTGGAAATAAAGATAAAGATTTGTAAAAATAAGTGCTTTAGTTTGCGGATATAATCATTTTATGATTTGACATTTAACTAAAACGTACATCTTTAACTAATCAACATTTTCTGATTTTTTTTCGGATGTGGAAAAAATAATGACATAAAAAAATTCATGTACAGAAGTTGTTCCATTCATTTTGAGAGAGAACGAATAATTCAATTTTGATGTTCCACAGAATCTCCTGAGACAATAATGTGTATATTTGTATATTTAGGCAGACTTGACTTGTTAATAGGAATCTAGTCAAAATATCTAAATGGGTATTATAATTATAGTTAACATAATTTTCTTTCGCAACTTAAGAGGACACACATTTATGAATGTAAATATTGTTCAAACAATTGCGATGTGACGATTTCCAATATATTTCCAGATTATATACGAACGTGAATATTATTCTCTTTATAACTTTCAAATATATCGTTTATATTTCCCGATTGTTATTTCTATATTCTCACCTACAAGATAAAATGCTAATTGAAATCCTCAGTAAGGGAGGTGTATCAGTTCGTCAGTGAAGATATTTAAAATGTTACTTCCTAAATAGAAGATGTTATGTAGTTTTGCTTTACTTTATAATATCAGAAGAAACTGAAAACATTTAACAACTAATTTTGTATATTTGATTAGTTCTGGCCTAAACTAATGAAAATCTCTGTTTAGCAATGTGTGTCCATTGACAGGTGTGCGAGATTTCAAGAAACGATGTCTTTCACGTAAACAGAATTCATTCGCTTTCAGTTCACTCGCTTATTATTTTCCTTTACCTACTCTCTCCCTCTCTTACAATTCTAAAAACTGTATTTTATATATATTTAGAATTCCACAAAAACATGCACACCGACAAGCATATCTCCACAAACAATTACGCAAGAACACATGTCCTGGCGATGAGAGCTAGTACTGTCAAGCAAACAGAGCAATCATTTTTTTGGGGAGTATTGGCCTGGAATAGCCGTGGAAGTATTTCGCAGTCTTACTTCACACAATCAGTCTAGGAGAGTGAAGACTTTCATATCGAAACAAAGGAGAGCAATGTTTGAGGACTAAGATGCGCACTGTCTGCACTGTTTTATGTACTCAATTCTTACAAAAAGTTTAGATATAGTTCTCCATAGAACATTCAGAAATATATAATGGGATAAAAAATTATATGCAGGATAAGCAGACTGTTCTATTCTAGGAGCTTTGATTATAGTAGTGAAGAATTTGTGCAGAACGTTTCGAAGGGCCGAATACAGAGACCTGATGCACTATGTGCCACAATGTCGCTAAACGACCCTCCGCAGGTTTTGGATTCAGAGTTGTCCTTTTCTTAGACCAGTTGCCATCCAAGGCTATAGAACCCAGTCTGTCCTGCTATTTACCCATAGCTGGCGGGAGAAGAAGGGGATTCACACCTTTTCCAAGGGTATTAGCACGAAAGTGAATGTAATGGATTCAATGGAATTTGAACTAGGCTATGTATATATATATATATAATTATTTTATATTTTATAATTTCATACGCTCTATCTCTGATGCTGAGCACTTTATCCCATAAATATAGCACACCTTAAGACCATATTTCTTTATATATATATATATATATATATATATATATATATATATATATATATATATATCTGTGTGCGTATATTGTTAATGAATTCATACATTAAATAATCTTTTCTAAAAGCATTTAAAATGAATACAAGTTATTGTTCTTTTATATGATTTTTATTAATTCCCTCATTATTAAATTTTTCTTGACGTTTGTGAATTTTATCCTAAATTCAGAAATCCGTCAATCTTTTTTGATTTTTTTTATCATTCTCTTTTTAGAGATGCAGCAGTATCTCAACATACGGCTAAACATTGACGACTGTGAGTTTACATCTGGAAGTTACAATCTACTTTCGACATAAAACTCAATTCATTCATTGCGTCGATGTCTATTTCTATTGTCTTCTTCGCAGTTATTAATGTCAGATAGCTTCAGATATTTACAACTCGGAATAGTTAAAAAAAAACCCCCCAAAAAACACTGAAACTTTCTCAACATCACTGCACCCGATCTCACAGTGTCGTCATTCATTCTCTGGCATTATTGTTTTTCATAAAATCTATAAAGTGTGCAAAGGTTAGACTCATCAGTTTTTTTTATTCCTCGTGGATTTAAATCAGACACTGCGCACAACTCGCTAGGAGGTATGTCAAACTAAATATAGTGTATTATAGTTACATTTAAATGTACTATTTCTTTCCAAATATAAGCGAAAGAACATCGATTAGACGATCAAAATTAATTCCTGAAAATGATTACAATGTCCGCAATTAACCGTTCTGATTTTCAAAATAAAAACATTTCAAAATGCCCAAGGAAAGGAGACAATATAACAATATCGTCATTGTTCAATATTGCATGAGATTTAATTCGGCAGACGATTAATTTAAGGAAATACACGCACAATAGTGTCGCTTTTTAATGAAAAACTGAAAATGCTAACCATGCAACAGTTTTATTTTTCTTTGAGTTCATTCAGATCGATCAAAACATAAAGATCACAATTAGTCAGATTTAAAAGTTTCCTTACTTCAGACTAATACGTTTTGTGGAACTTTCTTTTGTTCTTAGGAGGCGGAAAGAAGTATCCATTGTAGTATGTTCACAATGAAATCAAATAAAAAGATATTACACAATGCTGCTCGATTTTACGGGGATAAAATTTGAATAAAACATTTTATTCAGAAAGTATCAATGCACATTCCCTTCAATTCTCTTTAAAATAGACGAGTTCACCCCAGAAAGTATATAACCTTTTAATATTAACGTAAATATATCCTTCCTAGGACAAATTTTTCTTTTTCCTCTTTACAGGGTGTGGAAGAAGTAGGAAAAGAAACATTAATAATGAGTGGAAAAGGTAAAAAGTAATCAGCTGAACAGTTGATAGTGATTGACATTGCATTTACATTTTCGCACATTAAAGTAAGCTGGAAGGTTGGAGCCGCAAGTGAGTTCCTCAAGCGAGAAGTGCGAGAAAAGAAACATTTCGGAAGTTATCCACCTATCACAGCATCCTTTCCAGTTTTTAAAATCGTTTGCAAATTCCTCTTTTGCGATCACCGGAAGCTGCTGATTCAATAGCCGGCAAAATCAAAGATAGGTCTGCACTGGAAAAGAGCTCCCAACCCTGGTTGATGCAATATTCTCTCGCCAATAAATAAAATGACTTACAAGAAATATAACTATCTACTCATTGGTTTCTTACGCAATCAGTCTGCCATTGAACGAATTAATGCAATGGCGTCTCACTGAAGACTTATTAAACCCCACAGGAAAATATAAGCCCATACGCCCTACTATAATACTCGTATGACAGATCAAGACCGCGCCTCAATTCTTGGTATATTTAGAATTGCTATATAAGAGCTGCACACCTAAAGTAATAAGGATAATAAAAATACATAAGAAACATTATACGAAGCAGTTCAATCAAAATATATCAATAAAACAAAATATAAGACGAGGAAACGAAAAGCGTTTCACTAATGGAATTCATATGATA
Source organism: Acanthosepion pharaonis (assembly GCA_903632075.3). Taxonomy (NCBI): domain Eukaryota; kingdom Metazoa; phylum Mollusca; class Cephalopoda; order Sepiida; family Sepiidae; genus Acanthosepion; species Acanthosepion pharaonis. The sequence goes on along the minus strand of CAHIKZ030001125.1, from coordinate 1,042,845 downwards.
ATTTAATGATTGGTTAGGCAATAAATATGTTAAAATTCAATATGTCAGAGGAACCCGCCAATAAACTGGATGGAGACCATCACCATATTTCTCGTAACCTAAAGCGCATGTTTTTTTCCTGAAAAAATGTCCTTTAAAATCACCTTGCGTCTTATCATTGAAATATCATGTTGTAGGTAAGAATTTGCCACCCTAACGAAACCTAGTCACGAGATAAAAGTGACCAGACACATAATTTAAGCCTACAATTATCATTCATTTGGAATATATACTGTTATAGAAAAATATTGTATTTTCAAGCATTAGTGATAACCAGTCGGCAGCTTACTACCGGTTGTTCGGTCGTTCGTTCATCTAGACAAACCCCACGGTATTCCTAAAAAAAAAAAACCCCGATCCTCACCACGTACTACAGGCTGATGCTTACTTTTTATATGTAGGCGAACAATACAAGCCTTATTACCGTACTTTGTGTACTATTGAAACAAACCAGTTAGCTGAATAGGTCTACTGTTAATTCTAAATGTAATGTCAGTTCCCAGTATCTACTATCCGCCATGTTTGTTCATGGATCTCATCTGAGGGTAAATAAGCCAACTACCGTCATCGAAGCAGGCGACTTCACCAATCTTGATGACACGGTCGATAACCTTCAACGAATAAACAGAATGGCATCAAAGCAGAGACGACAAAAATAAACTGTTCATTTCAAGTCACAATAGAATTTTTAAAATAACATGGCAACAGGGCATGCTAGATGCGGTATGGCTCGCCATCCACCGAAAATAATGGAGGAAGCAGGCGGAAGAATGAAATAAAATGAGAAGGCAACAACATGGAATACGTCAAAGGCAATCAAAATTCTGACAACTCGAGGGATCATAAAAACATGGGTAGTTGACGAACAAAGATTATACCATCAGAGAAAAATGAACCGGCTAATAATTTTACTTGTTCATCTCGGGGCTATCATTTAAATGAACAATTTCTCTATAAGGATGAAGACCCGGATTACACGAAAGATGCCTGAGGAATGCAAGCATTTAATACTAGCATTATACAGATATGTTATCAGTGCTAGAAAGGATATATTTTATGTAATAGGAAGAACAGGCTATATGGATGAAATCTCATTAACATTCGATTCGTCATCAAACAGAATTGTTGGAAGTCAAGGCGCAAAGCGGATGACAATAAAACCCGGTCATGAAAAGATTCAGTTTACTGTTGTTTTTTCCGGCTGTGTAGATGGAAAAGACAAAAGGGAAATGCATTGAGTAAAGAAAGATTCACAGTTAGTAATGAACCCTTGTTTTTAGCAATTCATTCTTTCTTTGATCTCTGTTTCTCTCTTGCAATATGTAAATGATAGTATATCAAAGATAGTACAATATGATCTTAGGTAGAAAATTATAGTGCTCGTACTTATAAATATACCGAATATTAATATAGATTCTATTGCATTCATGAATTCTTTTATTCACCTTTTATAATATCATATTTCATTTCAAGAGATTTTTATAGTCGGGGCATATTATCATACCAAACATTTGCTTTTAATTACAAAAAGCTTATTTTTCATTTGGCTATAACGGTTCTATATATCCTAATGTAGAGCCAGTTAGATCAGGGCTACTGAAAATGTAGGACGCCCATGGCTAGGGTACAAAGACAAGCTGAAAAGAATAACTTGTCAGCTGTCAATATGCCACATAAAACCCTTGAGGGCTTAGTCTTGGAGTGGGTAGAAAGGAGATCAACATGTTATTTTGGACTCAGCAGTTTTCAATCTGCTTGTCTGAATCATCTTCAAGAAGCGAGAGCAAGAACTAAAAGGTCAGCCAATCTAACAGTGATCTCATCTCACAATCCTCACACTTGCTCCATATGTGGCCTCCTTTGTAAATCACTAGCGGGTCTTAAATGTCACTTAAGATTATCACACAAAATTTCATAACTGAATCAACTAAGCTGTCAAATCCTCATAGGTCGAAACTCACGGGAGAGTCCATTATTATTGTTATTATTATTATTATATATATAAAAACACAAACACACACACACACACACACACACACACACACACATATATATATATATATATATATATATATATATATATATATATATATATATATATATATATGTATATAATTGGTGTATACGGAATGAATTCCAATAACCAACAATTACTATAGTATAAGAATAGAATAGTGTAATTTCAACGAAGAAATAAATTGAATAACATATGTATTTTTTCTTTTCTCCTCAGTAATTTTATAGTTTTTAAACTTAATAGTGATTAAATTTGGATTTTAAAATTGGCAGTTTTTAATTTTAATATCAAATTTGATCATAAAATTTAATAATTATGTGTTAGAATCTTAATATTACTCGTATTTTAAAGATCTGAATAGCTATTATAACATGATTTCCTTGTCAAGCTTTTGAATCTTCCTATACTTGGGTTTTGATTGGTCATTCTAGCTTTTGTAACAATGTTTTCCCAAACGAAGAATCGTTAATTAATTTGAAACTTTTAAAACCATTTACTTTATCTTCAACATCATCACTTGTTAAGACACCGAGGGTGTTGAAACAAAATGGCTATTTTTGTAGTGATTTTATAACATATTTATATTATAATTTTTTTTTATAAAAGATAATTATATATATATATATATATATATATATATATATATACGAAATTTATCAAAAAAATATTTATAAATTTTAGAGGCGGGTTCCTCACACCAAAACCAGGACAAAAGTTCATATAAATATTTGTCCGGAAATTCTTCATTTGTGAGTTATAAAGTTTAATATTACATTAGGCGCTGTTAAATGTACAATCCAAGATACAATTCGAAATACTTTGGTGGCGGGATCCTAGCATCAAAATAAGGTAAAATGTTCATAAAACATATGTTCAAAAGAGCATCGTTGTACCTCAACAAAGCAACTCATAAATATTCAAAATTTCCTCCACCTTATTCTACACTCGCATGCACCCGTCGGATCATTAACTGGCGGACCCTTTCAAATACTCTCCCAGGGTGTCGAATGATTTCGCATACCCTCATGACACGTTGATGAAGTCTCTCTGCATTAATAATTTATGTTGCATAAAATATTTGTGTAAGGTGGCCTCATAGAAAAAAACTCCAAACGATTGAGCTCGGGTGGGGGACGTGCAGGTCATGGAACCAGTTCTACCCTACCTATTCATCTACTATGGTAGATATCAGCCAGTGCATTGCGAACAATGTGAATAAAATGTGCTGGAGCCTCATTATGCATGAACCACATGCATCTTCGTATTAGCAGGATTGCATCCTCTAGCAGTCCTGGAAGTGTGTTCGAAATAAAGTGCCTGTAAACAACTGTAAGATGTGATGGGAGAGCATATGGGCCTACCAGACAGTCAACTACAATTCCAGCCCAAACATTAATAGGAATGCTGGTTACTAGCTTGCAGATTCTGATCCGATCACAAATGTTGGTTGTTTAAATATGTTATTCCAAATATTATCTCATCCGTAAACACTACTGAAGATCCAAAGAATCGGCAGTTTTTGTAATAAGCGATCGGCAAACGTTTTCCCGCGGTTAGTGATCAGAGGGCGAAAGACCTCCCACACGTTGCAAATGATACAGATGCAGGAGCTGCTACGATTTTTAAACGAAAAACTTCTCATTTAATTCACTACTAGACACGTGGGTTAAGCACAAATTTACTTGAATGATAAACATAATGTAGTCTACATGGTAACACAGCGACATCTGCCGTAAACCTTCTTTAAACTTAGGAAACTTAAGTGTGAAGAACTCACCCTCAAAGTTTGTAAATGTATTCTTGATCCACCCAGTATATATATATATATATATATATATATATATATATATATATATATATATATATATATATATAAAAATAGAAAAATAGAAACGGGAAGGTAAACTAGTTTGTTTTTGTTGTTCACTGAAGATATTTGGGTTTAAGATCAAAAGATGAATATGAGACAAGTGTTTACGATTTCTGCTTTTATTTTCTGAAATTTCCATTTAGACGTGTTAAACAACTTAAAACCTACCACCATTTTAAACAACTTAAGTCTCATCACCTTGTGTTTGATCTCACCCATTTTTTATGTGAGCAAGATTATTGAGACACGCGACATGCAGGTATTTCTTGTTACCGAGGTGCTGCCTTTTAGGTCGCTTGCTTAAAACTTACATAGCTACGAATGACTACTCTTGGATATAGACTTGAATTTCACCTGTAAGGACTGAATTTCTTATTATAAAGTTCAAATCAAGATGAATATTAGAGGAGAGTTGTGGTCTATAGGAGACATGCATTCCATTTGTAAGCAGAGAAAAGAAGGAAAATCGATCAAATCATTAGACAAACATTGAGCATTGCCAACACAACAATTTGGAATGTCCTACTGGTGTACTGAGCAAAATACATAGAAAAGGTCGTCCAAGGAAAAGACACCTGATGACAGAAACATTGTGAGAGCTGTGCTAAAAAATAACAAAGCAACAGGCAGTGACATCGCCGACAACCACGGTGCAGCGGTGAAGATTCTCAATAAACCATTCGATGGAGACTTTGAAAGTATAAATAAAAAAGCTAAAACAAAAAAAAATTTAAGATAAATATTTTATAAATTTCAGCCGACAGCAAAACTGACTGGCAAATTTTTATTAGCCGTTAATATTATCATTAACAATATGTGTCGATAGGTTTGCATCTTTACGCTATTAATTCATAATGCTCCGTCATGTAAAGACGCGTAGCTTCTCAATACATTGTCCGTACTGATAACCTAAGATCTAAGTAAATATTTTTACGGGAGTCTACCAAAACACGTTGACTTATATCACAGAACTAATAGTTTATGATATACTGTTTGATCGCCACTACTGCGCCATTCTACAGAAGTAAACCATGTTTAATATAATAATAGGTGCCGAGCGACGAGTGAGAAGTATCGAGGAAATTTTGAAGACCATAAACTTGTGTAATGACTTAGCTTCGTATGATGTCTTTAAATTTTGGTCCCATGTAAGTTTCTATAGCAGAAGCAGTTGTAAGTCATCCGAGACCATAGATGTGCGCATAGAATATTTTCACTATTTACATAATTCGGAATATTTTCATCATCTTTGTCGCCATATTTATTAAAACGTTTCGGCCGTTGTACGCTCCGGCCTTCTTCAGGTGGTTGAAATGTCGAACTGAACCCTTTATTTTGCTCACTGAGCTAGACTGTCAATAGCACGTGGAACTAGAACAGTTTACCCCAGTGAGCGAAATAAAGGGTTCAGTTCGACATTCCAACCACCTGAAGAAGGCCGGAGCGTATAACGGCCGAAACGTTTTAATAAATATGGTGACAAAGATGATGACAATAGTCCGAATAATGTAAATAGTGTACACAATATCTCATCTCAGAAATATAAACAGATACTTAAAGGCCGAAACGTTGTAATAAATATGGCAACAAAGATGAGGAAAATAATCCGAATAATGTAAATATTGTACATAATACCTCATCTTAGAAATATAGACAGATATAGAATATTTTGTATTGCAGGGCGCAGACTCGGCGAAAGTCATAGGGAAGGTATACACTTGCCCATGCGTGGCAACAATGTCTGCAATACAGCCTCATGCAGATTTAGAATTTCCAGCTAAGAATATATCATCAGACTTTACACCCTTTCATAATTATCCAATATATTGTGTCAGAACAAATGGTCGCAATCATTATAAATGAATTTCAAATAGAAGATTTATATATTTATAAATCGAATTATTCAACTACACGTGTGCCATTATGCTCTACTAAGTTTTGCTATATTTGAGGCACTTATTCCATCTTCCAAAGACGTAGCATTTTCTTGGATTTTACAATTTTCCAGAGAAGTGAAATTTGTTCCATTACAAAATAAATTGCAGTAATCAAAATATTTGATCATCTGAACAGGCAAGAACTGTAAATAGATGTGCTTTCTGGCATTTTCCTTAAAAAATTCCAGACAATTTTCATTGATCTCTGCATTTACTTGGATCAATTGGAAAATGAAACGAGTCTGAATTTAACATCTGACTTTATGAAAGGATCTCGTAATATACTAAGCTCTTAATCATATAAAACATCTCCTTTTTGTATCAACTTCTTTAAAGCGATTCTTTGGGAACTTTCTCACTGCACATTGTTGTAATAAATCGGTTATGGTGCATTTAAGGAGAAAATCTCAGATGTACATGTGGTCCATTAAATTTATCATATGGCACCCAAACATTGTAGCGATACATTTATCCAAGCACTCTAAAATGAAGTATTATAGTCATGTGATATATCTGGAGTATTGGTGTAATGTTCTGTGGGCGAGAATATTTTTAGATTTGGTCATCATCGACGGTTGCAGGCCTGTCGGAACATTCTGGTTTTGTTTCAGACTAAAATATGCCCTCCTGAAACGAGGATAACACTTACAAACGTTACTCACTGTAAATCACGCTGTATGCAACAAAAACGATATTTGCGATTTGGACAGCGTTTTTGCCTTTCTGGAAATTAGAGATTCAGATTACAAAAATAAAGAGTATTTTCTGAAATTTCTGTTTTTAATAAAATAGCATGTAAAATTAAATAACTCAGAGCAATCACATGCAAAGTTTTATTGAAGTGTAACTATTAAGAATATGTTTATTTTTCAGGTGTTTTAGTCAAAGATGGAACGAACCTTCGTGATCTAACGGTGATTATTGAAAAACGCTATGAAATATTACTCCAGCACAAAACACATTTCCAAACTAATACCTATGTCAGACACGATGGAATAAATAGATAATGAACTGCAAAAGAGAGATAGATAGATATATAGATAGACAATGAGCACAGTAGATGAATAGAGATAGATATAGATAGATAGATAGATAGATAGATAGATAGATAGATAAATAATGAACACACTGCAATATATATATATATATATATATATATATATATATATATATATATATATATATATATATAGAAAATAGATAGATATAGATAGATAGATAGATAGATAGATAGATAGATAGATAGATAGATAGATAGATAGATAGATACGACCAGAGATTCTGATGTAAAATCCTGAGTTATTTCCTTTTGATACTTACGATAATTTTTTTTAAATATTTAGAAAACCACTTCAACATCCATGTCAAATAATTCCCTTATGTGTTCAGCTAATTTCGAAATTTCTCATGTACTTTATATGATGCCCACTTCAAAATGTCAATTCTTGAAAACATTTTAATTCATCCAATATCCTAATAAACGTTATATTGTAGGAATATTGTAAGGTCAACGATATAAAATACAGGTGCATATTGGTAAGAATGATTGCAGGATTTGGATTAAAAAAAGTTGTACTTGTTTCTTTGAAGTTACGAATGAATGTCATGTCATCTTCTATTCACTACTTTATAAATACAAACATTGTGAAATGAGATCTGTTATATCGTGAATGGATTTCACTTCCATATTTATCAAAGAATCTTGCTTAGTGTCAAATGGAATACATATAACAAAGATCATAAAATTATCAACTCATCTTCATGTATTGAAAGCAAGAGAATGAGAAGTAAAAAAAAATAAACGTGAAACTAAATGGAAAACAAAAGGAAGTCATTTCTGCAGCTAGATTAATTCGATCCTCAGAAACAGACTTTTCTAATTTTTCCATTGTAGTTCTATAACATATGAACAGGGAATATTATGTTTCAGGATTTACATTTTTATTCTTTTATGTCAACATCAATGTGGTAATTTTCCAAATTTCTAGTTTTAGTTTTCATAATACAATGGCTACAATACCCAAAGCGAAAAACAGAATTTTTGCTATATAATTTATTCAACCACAAACAGAGAATGGACCACTTAGGAAAACAAAATTCCAGATCTTAAGTTGAAAGGAAATTCATATAAGCATTCACACAAAAGCATACAATGCATATATATATATATATATATATATATATATATATATATATATATATATATATATATATATATATATATATATATATATATGTGTGTGTGTGTGTGTGTGTGTGTGTGTGTGTGTCTGAGTTGGCGCATGTCAGAGTGGTTAGAATAGCTTTCTAACCAAGAGACCCGGGTTCGAATCTAACTACGGTTGATTTGTCAGGAAGGAGACTTCATGATTTTGGGGGTCTGGAGAGGGGACGATCCCACTGAAAAGCATACCACGAGTTGACCCAATCCTTATGGATAAAACTGTGTGGATGGAACACTTCCGGGAATGTCGATAACTGAGCTAGCACGCAGTCACAATTCAGCAAGACCGAATTTGATGGCTTTGTTCAGATTGCTGGTTGTGCTAGAAAACACGCTACCTTCCAGAAACTGAACTTACGGATAGACTTTGATGGGTTTCCATGTATATTTAAATGTGACCTATGTTTAGAGATATGCAACGTGATTCTTCTTCTTAAACATGTTGTAGTATCTCCAATATATAATAATCATAGTATATCCAATATATATGAATATATGAATTTGAATTCGGAACACCATAAACGAATATTTTACAGGTCAAATGCACGTCAATCCTGATAAACAAAATAAAAAATATTTCTTCTTTTTGCACAATACATATATATATATATATATATATATATATATATATATATATATATATATATATATATATATTAGTACAGCTGGCTACTTGTATCCGTCTACTAAGGGGGTTAGCCTATCCCTGAGGCGCATTTGTGTTTATTCAACACCCACAGAACCCACCAGTGATTTATACTGCAGACATTAGTTACAGTTTCTGTGAAAGAGAGTGTTATCTAGCGTGATCAACAAATTGAACAAAGCCAACATGCTTGTGACTTCGTGCTAGCACAGCTATCGATGACCCCTAAGTTTGCCATCTTACAAATTGCACTCTTGGGTCAAACCTTGTTTTTCAGGCACTTTCCAAAGGTGCCGCATAATGTTATTGACAAATTCAGTCCTGAGAAATCGACAATGGTGAAACTCGAATCCAGTTCCCATGGTCAAAAGTCGAAAGTTCTAACCACTTGTGCTCGATATATATATATATATATATATATATATATATATATATATATATATATATATAAGTATAATCAATATAATTAGTATATATATATATGCATACATATGTGTAGTATTCATACTAATATATGTATATATATATATATAGCACTAATTATACAGATATATATATAAGTAGAATTAATATAATTAGTATATATATACATACATATGTGCAGTATTTATACTAACATATATATATATGAAGAAATATAGTTTTCATGCTAGACGCAGCCGTCAGGCCGCCTGACGATTGCGTGTAGCATGAAACAGCCTATTCACTATTCACATCTCCATATATATATATATATATATATATATATATATATATATATATATATATATATATATAATGGTAATATTTGTATATCATATCCGTATGAATAATTCCAAAGAGTATAAAATCCAGAGATACATATTGATATTTACATATATACATATATACATTATTTGTTTTATGTTATTAAAACAAAACAATTTTAACATGTTTTTGTTTTAATATCCTAAAATAAATAATATTTAGTTCTACTGTCTAATGAACATATTTTTTATGTTAAATGTTACAGTGGCAGTTATGTATTGATATGTAACCAAAGCATTCCGTATAATTTTGGGTAAAGTTATTTACTTGTCATGCTAATCTAACAACTTCTCAGTCTCATGATTTGAAGGCCCCCTTTTGTCAAAATTGAACTCAATTCTTTCTGAAAATATTAATTATATAAACAACAGAATTGTACTTCATTTCAATTATTTCGGTCAGGTTCTTGTGTACCTAAATGCGACCGCCTTATTCCTAACACATTTTTCTTCCCGACATTATAAATATTCAGCAACGCAATTTTTCCTCAATCATTCTTTCAGCGGGAGCGCACGGAAAAATATCAGTTGTTAATTTCATTGAAACGTGGAATTTCTAAAGATAAATGTCGTAATGGCCATTAACAAAGACGGAAAATGTGGAATCCAATTCTGTCGCTCCACATGAACCGATGCATAATAAATTTAATCACTTTTAGAAAGACATTTAGATGATTCCAAACAACTATTTATTTTATAGGAATATGGGCTAACATTTATACAACTTTTAAAATGAGATAACAGATCACATAGTGCACTAGTTCTATTTGCTTTTAATAAAAACAAAATGGAACCCAAAATTCAGTAATATTTTTTTGTTTCTGTCAATCAAAATGGTTACACGTCCTCTCATCAGACCTGTTTATCCGACCAATATTTAATCCAAAAGCTTTAATCCATTTCACTATTTCTTGGTCTTTATATGAATTAATCCTCTACAGGAACAAAGCCACTATCCTGACCTTCTTTTCATCCGACCCACATTTGACCAAAATGTTTTAATTTACCGTTTGTGGATTTTTGCCTTTAGATCCACACTACAGGTAAATGTCGTTTTATCCAACCTTCTTTCAATCCAACTAACATTAGATCAAAACGTTTTGTTTAAATTTATCATTTGTATGTCTAATATCTTACAAAAATATCATGTTTTTTATTATCTTTAATCTAAGCAAATTTTGATTAAAATATTTTATTAACTTTTGCTATTCATTTGTATTTCTATCAAATTATGGAACATGAAAACAGGTTCAACTTATAATGTGCATTTTAGAAATATTTCGTTCAATTGTTATCTTCTAATAGTCGTGCACCTAGATAAGAACAAACTCTTGAGCGACGTGTAGTACGAGTTTCGATTGAAACATTAAATATATTATGAAGGGGGCATACAGGGCACGATGGATAAATTGTTGTTTAAATTAGGCAAAAATGAAAATAACACTGACATCTCATTTTAAAATATATATTTACCGAAATTGCACAAAAACATCTTCAAATTCGAAAGACTAAATTTATTCAATAAATCGCTATTGGCTTCAATCACGATCTCCAGACGACTTCGGAATCTCCTGCATTTCTTCTTGGCAATCTTTTTTAAGTTGGTGAATGTTGCCGTAATCATTGCCTTCAATTCGTCTTTGGTGTCATAACGCATTTTGTTGGTCTCTGGCTCAATTGCGCCTCACACATAATAAACAAGATGGTTGAAAACTGGAGAGTTAGGTGGCCAGATGTAAGAGTTAATGTGGTCGGAGAAATTGTTTCACAGACATGACTGTATCCTCCTGCTTGTGTGCCATGGTGCAGAGCCCTTTTGTCAGACATATGGTCTTCTAGCAGCCACCTTCTTGAGACAAGGTAACACTGTCTCCTCAGATCACTTGATGCAGGCCTCTGTCTTGAGTCTGAGGCCGTCTGGGATGATGAATTGAGGCATAACGTCGCCATCACTAATGATTTCTCCAGACAACTTCATAATCACCACTAAACTCATAAAGCTCTTTCCAAATCCTCGGTAATGTTCTCAGATTGACACCAAAACACTCTGAAATATCTGTATTGGAACTTTCGGCACAAATACTAATCACTACAGTATAACGTTTCTCAATTTCTGGCGGAGTGAATTGCGTCATGCTTCTCTTTGTCGCATAGACGGTGCTCAACTGAACCTAATATATTGTCCAGTCGACAAAATATAAAACCAACAACGTATATAACATAATATAAACCACCAACCTAGATTATTTTATTAATAAATACATGTTAATATACTAATATCTATTACTGGACATTGTCAATTTATTTATGGGAATTATAATTTTCATATTTTTATATTCCTTCTGCCATTAATTCTGAATAGATTTTCTTTACTTTTGTTGTATTGATAATGTTTTATCAATTTTGTTCTAAATTGTTAAATATATATTGTATAAAATATTGTGTGCACATACGCCTATGATTTACTGGCAAAATAAAAGGAAAACTCATCGACAGCAGTGTTAAAAATGTTCTTCTTCATAAATTAAATATCGAAAGAAATTAGATTCTCCTTACTAAATGCATGATATATTTTATTTAGGCAAAGTGCCGTTTGAAATTGTTAAAGTCTTAATGAAATCCCAATATTAGTAAGTTTCATTCTTACACTTAACTCGAACGTCCTTAGCGTGTCCGAGGATTTTCCATCATTTGCCTATGCCCGGCACGGCATACTCTGTAACTTATACCCGGCTGTCAAACTGCCAAAGTCAATCAGCATTTCAGGTTACTTATCAGAAACATTTGCGCGACCCGATCACATAGAGATTAACGCTTACCTCTCACAATGACTGCCATCGAATGAAGTATCAGCTGGAACAATGCTATAAGTGTGAGTTTCACAGTGTGACGCGAATTCACTACACCGTAGTAATTATTGATCGAATTGTTTACTTAAACACCAACGAGGCACCATTAACGGTTATTAAGTTAGCCTGATACATGGCAAGCCAAGACAAGCAACAAACGAGGATCTCGCTTTTCTTATGTTTTGATCTCTTTCAGAAAACCATTAATTCAATGTCAGACATCTTCCAAGCCTATTGATATGTAGTTATTCACCTTAGACGAGCATGCTACAGAATCTCAAATGTCGGGTACAAAGTGGTGATCGAATACCCTCTGAGGATATATAAAGATATATACTAAACTCATTTATGAACCAATTCTACAGCTAACACGTGTGCAAGAAAAATGAACTCTTGAAGGGCGAACACAAACACGATCTTTATAAGAATGAATCCAAACTGAATCTTATAACATTATTTACATTATTCGGACTATTGTCTTCATCTTTGTTGCCATATTTATTACAATGTTTCTGCCGTTGTACGCTCCGGCCTTTTTCCGTTGGTTGGAATGTCGAACTGAACCCTTTATTTCGCTCACTGGGGTAGACTGTTCTAGTTCCACGTGCCATGTTTAATGGATGTCACTTATCAGTTATCGCCTGTTAATTCCCCTCTCCAAATTCTCCACTGCCTTAACCGGGTATTGAACTTACACTCTGGATATATCCAACGCCTTTATCCACTGTGCCATGTATCCTTGAGGACATCTGTGTATGAATTTCTGGGTATTATAGACCTAATGTCTCAGCAACCATTTTTTACCAGTGCTGATATTGCAATTTTTGCTGTTATAGAAATGAATATAATGTGGGATCCAGTAATAAGGAATGCCAGAGAAAAAACGATAATAACAGCAATATGAGCTCTGGTAAAAACATGATTGAAACAGCAAAAATTACAACCACCTAAAGAAGGCCAGAGCGTACAAAGGCCAAAACTTTGTAATAAATATGGCTACAAAGATGAGGAAAATAGTCCGAATAATGTAAATAGTGTACATAATACCTCATCTCAGAAATATAGACACATACTGAAACTTATTATATTTACAAAATTTATTAGAGGCAAACAGAAAACTACCAGATGTGCATATCCTGTGAGAATCTAAATTAGTTTAATGTTGAATACTATTTTGAATTGCATTTTTACTGTCATAAAATGCGTCACATGACGAAAGTATTGCACATTTTAGCATCTTGAATCAATAAAGAAAATACGCCTATTTAATCAATATTAAATAAATATTTGGTTCAGTTTCTTCCCTACATGTATAATGTAGAAGCACGATGGAATAATGATGTGTGGCTCGAGTTGAAGAATCGGAGAGCCGAGTTCGAATTCCTGTAAAGTTCATTTCATTTTCACCATTGGGGAAAATATGAATCCTTCACTTCTTCCTGTTATAGGTAAAATATCAGGACAGACTGAATCTTTTGTGGCAACCAGCCTAGAAGAAGGAAATTCTATATTCAAACCAGCTTTGTGCCTCTTTAGGAAAATTCTGAAAGTAGGTAACTTCAACAAAACATATCCAATTCGCGTGTTGACTCGTAGAAAGGAACAGATACACCCTATACTTCGAGCCGCGACAGAAAATAATGGAATGCTCGGGTTTCGACCAAACACAAGACTGGGATACCGCACGGCGTCGTGTACCTCTCTGATTTATGATCATTCGTCTTTGGAACTGACAACGACGGGAGAATATCTTTTTTGTTTTTATTTTATAAATCACGTAAAATATTCATCTCTTTTTTTTTATCATCGTGTATTGCGTCTATTTGAACTTGGAAGAATTTCTTTCTCATCTGAATTTTTGAAGATATTATGTTTTATTCCTCTGACACTTCACCATTCAAGCATCAAAAGTTCGGTTTGTTCTGCTTCCTTATGCTTTTCATTAAGTTCTAAGATTCTTTTGCCATTTTATATTTCTAGTTGCTAATTCTTCTAGTAATTACCTCAACGAAATGGTAGGCATTCTTTCTTTTTCTGCATTGTTTTAATATGCTTATTCGATGTTTACCAAAGTTAGTTCCAGAGGCTGTTTTTGCATCTTGTTTTAGTATTACATTCTACCCTGACACATCCTTTTCTTTATTTTGTTTATTTGATTCGTCGTATAAACAGATACTTCTTTTATTATATTTATTTACTTTTTCGTTTCGGTGGCATGTAGCTCTTGTTCTGATATTTCCTTTCCATATTTCTTAACATTTGATCTCTTGAGTCTTTAGGGAATTATTTATTATTCAAGTAGCGGTATATTGATAATATATATTTTTTCTTCAATTGTTCTTTTTTTTCTGGCATAGGGATTAGTTAACGGTAGTGTTTCTCCATCAAGGAAGTACGCATCTGAAATACTTTCAATAGTACGATTTTCCGTATTAGATCATCCGCTTAGATAGCTAGGGAACACGAGCCAATGGACAAATCTGATATGGGTTTCTCCTGTTTATAGACTTTATTCGATTTAAGAATGTTTAGTTGGAGTGTAATATTTCACCAAGCCCAGAATGATACATTAGTTAAATCTGATTACGAACAGGGAAATCTGAAGCGGCTCTTTCGACACTTACCACCATTATGTAACCGTCTTTCACGTGTATATGCGCAAAAAAGTATTCGATGAGACGAATATGCATTAATGGCACGTCTCGAACACATTTTAACTAGTAAACATTTTGTGTATATCATGTGTAATTGATTCATGCAATACTCTCACAGAATGTAAGTCAAATACATCTACGCTACCAATTCACGTGAGGAAATTCAGTTTTAGCTAACATAGGAAATTTTCGAGCAAACCAACCCTCCACTCTGAACGCATTTTTCTACGACGTTTTACTTTTATTTTCGATGGTATAATTAAAGTCTTCCACGTTAAAAATTTCAAATGAATTCTTCGAAATGCGTCTTATTAGGTATATTCTTTCATCGACGGAAAAATCCATTTCCTTAGACGTTATAAATCACCTTTAACCCTTCTGGGGTTAGCCTAACGTAAGTATATCTTCTATTCGTAGATGCGTGATTTCAAATGTCTAGATGTTTTACCTATATATTTTTTCTGGCATTGCTGGCGTTTCATACTGTAAATCCCAGCATTTGATGTAGTATTGAATCTATGTTTATACCTAACTAAATCTTTGATTGTATACAAAATGGCGGTAATGTTCTTAGTGCTGGAGATAACTAGTTGTTCTCAAGTTTTGTTTTTTGTGTGTTGAAGGATAAGATAATTATTTTTTTTTTGTTATCGGTTGATTCTTTTTTGTTGTAGATGCCTACTTTATTGTAATTATCGAATTTGTAAGCGCGTTTTTTTTTCTCTTCTCCATCTAGAAATTCCGGGCTGAATATTGTATGCGATTTGCGATAGGTCTGTTTTTATTTGTTGATTTTTATCGGAGTAGATACTGATTAAATATTTTCTGTTATTTACATTATGCGTGTTTGAGACGTGGAGATCCATACGTTGGTAACTGATCACCTCCAATAACCAAGATTCGATTTTCAATATCAATCAATGCAGAATTATCAATTTCTTGGCAGTAATTGACAAACATATGATGATATATCAGCTGCGCTCGATGGAGAAACTCGTCAGACATCATCTGCAGATTTTAATAAGGATACCAACAAGAGATCTAATACTTTTGCAGTATGGCACACTGAAATCTCTTGTAGTATTGCATCGCACTGACTATCATTCTCAGGGAGTCCTCTTTTATTGCATAGTTCTTTGTTTGTCGTTTACACAAATCTGATATTTGAATGTGTCTACCTTAATTTTATTTGATGTATTCCACGTATAATACGATGCAACCTGGTGGTAATATGATGTTCTGCCAAATGGATAATTTGAACAGTTTGAAGAAATCTGTCAAAGCTGTTTCCCTTGGATTCATTGTCTGTGCTGCAGTTAATCCAGATGTAAAATAAAACCTTTCTCCATTTTCTACGTGTAATGCGAATTGTTGGAAAGCTGCATACTTTTCATGAATGACGAAACTGAATATCCACCAGAAAACTGTATTGCTACTGATGTATCGATCTATGGTAATAAATGATTTCATCTGGATTATTTGGGCGTTGGAGAGAAAATATATCGGCATCTGATTCTTTGTTTACATATTTGCATACATACTTGATGGATTTCACAGAATTGCAAAATTCAACGTTGGTGTGAGCATCAAATATTTTGTAAGGGGAAACCAGCCTACTATAAAATTCATATTGGTTACCAACCATTGCTTGAAATCTACCATCTTCATGTTTTCTTCTCTATGATGGATATCTATTTTCACCGGTCTGCGTCTCTTGAAAGAAGTTTCTGGGATATCTCGTGATACACATGTTATCTTTCATACAGGGAGATTTGCTATTCACTGTAACATATGAACCAGATGCGCTTTCACTATTTCACGCAGTGACCTTTCTTCAGTTGAATGTGATGGTCATCAAAAATGTTGTCATTGGAATGAACTTTCTCTACCAACCAAATTAAAATGTGAGCATGAGGCAACCTACGTTTATGCCACAATAGTGTACATATGGCATCTAACTGAAGAGATGAATATTTGAATATATTCAACAAATAAATTACAAGAGAAAATGAACTTTTAAGGATTGCCATTAATATATATATATATATATGTGTGTGTGTGTGCGCGCGTGTGTATGTGCGTGTGTACACGCGCATGTACACGCGCGTGTGTGTGCTTAAATATAGTTTTAAGGTGTGAAAATGCTCAGTATCAGGGATAGAGCATATACAAATATAAAATCGGATATTAAAGTCAACAACAGGAGACGACAGTATGTTTCATATTAAACATTCGACGGGCCATGACGATTACGTTTAACATGAAACTGACTATCTCTTCTGGGCATTGACTTAAATCTCCACTTTCATATATATATATATATATATATATATATATACCGAAATCTTAGGGTGAATTACACACATTATATATATCTTACATAAGAAAGGATCTTGTACAAGGCTGGCTTTTAACGTGGGGCATTGCGAGCCCGTAGACACGTGCAAAAATATCCCGCCGACCTTGTATATACGGGGTCGGATTTGTCTCCCTCACCAAACGAGACTCTGCCCATCAGTATATCCTCGATTGGGCTCCACCTTGTCCAATGCAGAGATTTTGACATGACAGTTCCGAGCCTGACAGCGAACAACCTGCTCAGTTCTGTTCAACTTGCGATATTTTTTGCAGTAATTCATTATATACGATTTGCTATCTTATTTTCCAGAGACGATTATACGTTAATAGGACTATTAAATCGATTGTGTCACTGAACACAAATCTGACTTACTAATAACATTAATAACAACTAATATTACATCACATAAAGTGTAAGAAACGGTCAGATGTACTAGAAGCACAACAAACTACACGTCATCAACGGATTTTATTAATATAGTGTTATGGCGTCCACCCTTTTCGGATATAATGGACTCGTCCTGCTGCCATAGAATAGCCACAGTCAGGCAGAGAAGAGGAGTCGTACATGAGTCGTCTGTGAGTGTCGGTAGTCGGATAGAGTGAGGTGCCCTCTTGTAGAAGTCAGTTACAAGCATGTAGACTCTAAGGAAGTCCTACTTCGAGACTGTATATATCTATCTGTATTTGATACTAACCGGCGTTCCTAGATTTTACTAACAGCATTACCTTTTGTATTTTGTGTAAATACATTTAATTTCTTAGCTTAAATACTTGCGTTTGTCATTTATTGGATACCTATTTTTCACGCGGGATCCACAACAACTTGGCGAACGAGGATTCGAAACTCACGCGGAAAAGAAAAACTTTTCGTACGCCTAACCAACAACAACTTGGCCACAAAGATTCAAACCCAAGCGGAAAAGAAAAAGCATCAACAAAAGAAAAATACTTCCCTCGTCGTCCAACAACAAATTAGCGACAAACAATTTCGTGGAGTAAAAATCAGAAAATTGAGTTATCATGAAAGATTTTAAAAATATGTTGGTAGAACTAATAAAGCACCAAAATAAGCAACAGTTACAGCTACAAGAAATATGGCAAAAGCAATTATTACAAACGCAAAAGGAAAATCAAGATAGACAAACAGAGCTCCAGGAACTAATATTGAAAGTAGCAGGCAACAAGCAGTTAGATATTGAAAAAGAAGCAACATGTGGAATACCATAGAGATTTTTAAATATTCTCTAGATGAGGACAAAAATTTTGGAGATTACTTCAGAAGACATGAAGACATCTTTAATATAGACTGTCAAAATTGGACAGAAGCTAAAAAGCTACGACTACTGCTTAGAAAATTAGGAACAGAAGAATATACCAGGTTCGTGGATCATATCTTGCCAAAAAAGACGAACGAATTAAAATTTGACGAAGCAGTGAAAGGTCTTAAAGAACTCTTCAGCCCGAAAACATAACTCTTCCACAGGAGGTGGAAATGCCTTAACCTGGTAAAGGGCGATAATGAGGATTATTCCGCGTTTGCCGCAATCGTAAATAAACATTGTGACGACTTCAAACTAGCGGAATTAACCCCGGACATTTTTAAATGTCTCATCTTTGTTCAAGGGCTAGTTTCTACAAAAGACAGCGAAATGCGTAGAAGAATGCTGGCAAAATTACAAAATGAACCGGGTCTAACATTACAGCAATTATCAGAAGATTGCCAGAGATCTTTAAGCATTAAGAAAGACGCAAAGGACATTGAAGATCAGCTGTTTCTCATATAAAAACAAAAGTCTACGTTCTTCACCCTCCCCGGAAAGAAAACTAAAATTTTACGACAATGAAAAAAGATTCTCACCCTCCCCGGAAAGAAAAATAAAATATTATGATAAGAGAAAAACTACGACATACAGGACAAATTATGACAAATATCGAAACAAATATAAGCCCCCTCCAGCAGCATATTTTTTCGGAAACCAGGAAATGGTGCAAAATATACAAATTAAGAAATATTAACAAAATATTTTCCTTGGTCATTAACCAGACTTGTACAAACTTACACGTGCAAGCGCTTACGCACACAAACATTCTCTCCCTCTCTTTGACACACATATACACACTTATATTTATTCTGAAATCAACATAATAGACTTAGATAGACTTGAATATACTCAGATAGATACGTATGAATATAATGAGATAGATAGATAGATAGATAGATAGATAGATAGATAGATAGATAATGAACAGTTAATCATGTGGCTACATAACTTATTAATGAAAGAGAGAGAAAGAAATACGATCGAAAATAGACAGGTCTTAACTGAAATATGCATGACGACATAAAAAGATTACAATCCGAAGACACTCAAACGTCGAAAAAAGATATTAAAATTTTAAATGACATTTTATAGTAATATATAGATAAGAAATACTAAACTTGTGGAAATATATTTTTTCTGTAATAATCTATCGACTATATTAAGAAACTGAGATATATAGATGGTTAATTGACGTATAAAAAAAATCCCTTACTCTCTGCCAACGATAGCCTAGGGGTAGAATCTCTGACCGATACCAAATCGGTCGGGTTTCAATCCCAGCTTGAAGCAATCGGACGTCTAGTCACACTGGGGTGATGTTATACAGTGAAACAGTCTGTCTGTGGATGACAATAGATAGGCTACCTGGAAATCCGGTTGAGTTGTCTTGAGAAAAGTGAAATTTTTAAAAAGTGTCTCTCATACTGCTTTTAATGCATTGCTCTTTAACCGAAATGAATTGAGCTCACCGGGCCACTGACGTATTTCGCATAGTATACTTTGAATTTTTTTTCTTCTTCTCTGCGATAGCCTAGGGGTAGAATCTCTGACTGAAACCAAATAGGTCGTGTTTCGATCTCGGATGGAATCAATCGGACTTCTAGCCAGACTGAAGAGCTGTGATATAGCGAAACACTCACTCTGTCTCTGGATGACAACATATATATATATATATATATATATATATATATATATATATATATGTAGTGATGCATGTTTCATTAAATAATATAGACAAGTTTTGTCGATTTATTTTATGTAAATTCTTTTCATATCGTCAGATAACATTAATAACATTATCATTAAACGAAGAAAGAAAACCACAGTATTGATACATATTTTTTAATCCTATCTGAGCTTTCGACTTACATAAGCCATTATCAAAGATGACAATTACATTACAATATATTCAGCAATACACGGACAAGACAATGATGATAGTATGTTTCTGTTTACATGCAAGATTTCCAAGCAACGTCAATCTCGTGCATATAAGACGCTAGAAGCGAAAATCACACCGCAGGTGATGACATCACACATGACCGTGTATATATATATATATATATATATATATATATATGTAGAGAGAGAGAGAGAGAGAGGGAGAGAGAGAGACAGAGAGAGAGAGAGAGAAAGAGAGAGAGAGATATTTTATCTTCCAACTGGGTAATAAAATCCAAACAAATAATCTTATTTGATTTTACTAAAAGAATCAATACACATCACTGACTAGTTACACTTTCAAATAATCTATTTATACAATTTCCAACTGAATTTAACTCCATTACATTGAGTGCCAAGAACCCTTCCTCTGAAGTTCTTGCAATTATTCCAGTTTGCATCTCACGTTTATTCGACCATTTATTCTTCCGGTCACCCTGGAAAACTTCGTTCCCCTCACATATCGGCGGAAGTTAATTTTTTCTGTCCGACTGAGCAGTTCTGAAAACTGACGCATTTGTCATTTCCGAAATGGAGGCATGAACCTAATGAACTGAATTCATGAACGAGGCATCCAGAAAAACCTAGGCTTGTCGCATGTCTGAATATTCTGAGACCATCAATATCGGATGAGAATTACTAATATATTGGCAGCGAAGATGTTGCCATTTTCAAAATGACGTGTCTCTTCATTACTCAGTACAGATTAATTTTCTTTATTATCTACGAATCTGGAATCTTCGCAACACATATTTTTTCGTCCCCTTAACCAATATAACCAATGGCTATGGAACGGCACGGCTTACCTTACTCGATCACCAACGTCTTTCCTGGTTATTCAAGTCCTGCCTGTTTTAAACCTAACCAACATCTGTTTTGTGAAGATTTACCATTTATCTTTCTATATTAAAGCTAACCCTCTTATAGTCTCGTAGTTTGTTGACTAATCACTATTTGATCCAAAATGTCTTATTCAAATTAATATATACTTGAATTAATCCATTATAGAGATATATGCTCTAACATTTTATCTGCCTTAATCCGGATAATAAGTGAGGTAAAATTGACTATTTATATCTTGCTCAATTTAGGGTACATGTCCAACATGTTCTGAAGATTTTGTTTGTGGCAATGATAGGAAGAGACGGTTTCTAACACCATTTCACCTTCGGAATGAGTTTTGAGAAACAAAGAGGAAACAGACTCACCGACGGTGCAATTTATTTTTTTTATAATCTTAACAAACCGATATTCGGAACATATGAATTCCAGCGACTGGAGAAACCTGTGGGATAGGGATCAGATAATTCAAGACCGGGATGCCAACCCCAGGAAAAGATGATAACCACCAAATGACGAGGAGTATCGCATCCCATATCAATAGTTGATGCCCTAAACATATCAATCCACACGCTGTACATTTGCCCTATGCGATATCTTGATGGGATTTCGTACTTGACAAACAGCAAGGCTAGCATTATTGACAATACGACATCGATTACAACATGGGACTGTTATCAGAAAACACAACCAATGGACGGGGAAAGCCAAGAAATACTGTCGCTAGTTTAGACGAAACGAATACACAGATTTATTTTTTAGAAAAGTCAGAGGCGTTCCTCCGCAGGAGAAACAACGTGTGGCGATGGTTCTCCCTGTCACGAAGTTTCTCGGTAAAATTTTGATGTTTTTGCCGGGTTGTTTGAATGTAATGTGCGGCATTTCCTAGGATCACTTGTGATACTGGATTTTGATTTGACGGGTGTGACATGGACAGTTCTACATACTATTTTCACCTCTCGATTCTGGGTGTGTTTTTCAAGGATGATTTCTTTTACTCCCGCGTGATTTCTACCATTGTGCGCCAGTAGTGTAAAGGTAATTCCATGTACAATCGACTGACTTCAGAAACTCATCGGGTATGTTTGAGAAATGTTGCTGATACTAAACAAACTGAATACAAGAAGAACAATAAACAAAACGTAGCTATGGAGTCGCGTCAAACGTTCTTCGATAGACATAGTCACACTATATAGACATCGAAGATTCCAAGATATGTCACATGTCTACCGTTATTCGGGAGAAGAGAGAAGCTACAGATGGGAGGAATTTTTAAACACTATCATTTTCTGCAACATGCTGACGCGTGCTGAAATCCTCACCGTATTTAGTATTGTTGAAATTATCGCCAACATTTTTGTCAAGATTTACAAACTCTATGTTTCGCAAACCGATGAAATTTGAATAAGCTGATTTGTTTGGAAAACACTTTGACAAAATCCCTTGACTATTTTATAATTTCTTTAATTTAATTTAGCTTTATAGGAATACATGGCAAACAATATCTTTAAGAAAATGTCTGTTTTTCCTTTTCGACATCGGAGGTATTTCATAATCTAGAGCATGCAACATAGATCTGGTCATGTGTAAATATATTGTTGTAGTTTTATAAGACAGTACTAGTTGAAATAATCCTCTGCATCCTTCGGATCTGGTCACATACAGACGATAACATCAGTCTTGGGGAGATGCATGTGATGACAACTAAGAAGGTTTCTTCTTTTTGGCGTCTATGATCTTTTTAAGGATGTTGAAAATGTATTTCATCAAATGGACAGCCAAAGTGTTTATGTTTGATATTCTGTTTTGTGAATACAAGTCTGGATTCAACACCATACTGACACGCCTGCAGTATTGTTTCTTCTAAATTTGGGTATCCTTTATTCCATCTACTTTGCTAATTCCTAGGTATCTTTAGGCTTCTTTTTGTTCCGATTCCGTAATCTTTGTGAAAAAATCTAGATTGATTGAATATGTTTCTGTAATTCTCCCTTTCTTGAATGTTACTTTTGCACATTTTTCTAATCCGAAATCCATACCTACCTCGGCACAGAAACATTTTCAGCGTTGAAGAGACCTTCAACTTATTGCCGTCTTTAGCAAAGAGTTAAAGATCATCCATGGAGAGTAGGTGATTAAACAATTTCTTATTTACTTTGCATCCATATCTATTATTGATTATTTCATGCGAAAGGGAGATTAAGGACTAACAAAACAGAAGAGGTGACAATGAGACTGCGTGAAAGATTCCTCGTGTGATATTGGAAAATTGCGTGTCTTTGGTCTTATTTAAGTGCAATGTGGTTTCCACTGTCCCATGCTATATTGAAAAAAAATATCACCGAGGAGATTTGTACATTTCGACAGTCTTAACGATCCAATAGTGTGGTACACTATCAAAGGCATTACGGCAATCTATCCATGCTGCTTAGATTTCTACATCTGTTTCTGCAATTTTTCATTCGACAGGACAGACAGATCAATTTATACGTTGTGGGCAGACATGTTATTGGCCTACAATTTCTGGATCATCTGTTCATCCATTTTTGGGAGTTGATATGTAATAACTTCTTCGGTAGAAGTCTTAGACTTTATTAGGATTATTAATTAGCATTGATAAAATTTACGCAAGTTTTTTATGATGACAGATTATAGCGCCAAATGATGGATACCCTGTCATTTTCTGGGAAGTTCCATATTTTGGATTTGGTTAGAGTTTGCCTAACATTAATCTTGATTATATTTTTCCATTCTTGAAGAGGTTTATCCTTCATTCTTTCTTTTTCTCTTTTGATCCATTCTGTATGGGGATTATACTCCTTATGGTTGCTCCAAATATTCTCCCAAAATCTTTGCACTCCTTCAATAGATGGTGGCTTTTTGACTTCTATAATTACTTTTCTAATTTCCCAATAAAACAACCCGAGGTCTGTTTGGAGTTACTTATTTTGTCAATAGAACCAACAACGCTTTTCATATCGTCTCCTTCTCTCTGCCTTCAATTGCAGTTTCTTTATGTATTTCCTTGATTAGTGGAATTTCATTTAGGGATTTAATATTATATATCTGCTGGATCTTCCTGCAATTGCGTGTTGAAACATTTGGGTTTTTTGAGATTCATCTAGTATCGATAATTCTTATCTGATTCTCTCTATTACTCGCTTTAATTTTTCCCCCAAGCTGAATCTTCTTGTCTGTTGTTTGATCTTTCCTCTTTTTTTTGTCATTAAATTTCTCAGTAGCATCTTTGCGTATCTGATGTTATTTACTTCTGTAACATTTCCCCGTTGTTAGTCCGTTAACAATGTTTGCAGTGCTGCGTTATATGATTGCAGAACAAGTTTATTGGACTTTGTCATGTGAATTTTTAGAATCTAGTCTCTGTCTGACATTTGTGTGCCAGTTACTCTACTGAATATTTGAATGATGTGATGTTCCGCTTCAGGGATTTCATCTCTGTGGTTTTCAATCAATTCTGCCCTAATGTCGTTTGCTTAATCTTCATTGACATAACCTGAATAATTTATGTCGCAGGTAGATTCTTCCGTTTGATTTCCTGATAGATTATTGTTTCGTATCTCATTTATTTTAGTTTTTATTTCATACACTGTCATATTATTTATTTCTATTCTTATCTCATTTTGATTTGGGTTATGGCTATTTTGTCTTATATTTAATTTGTCTAGTCTATTTCTGTATTTAATAGTCTCTTATTTCGCACGATGTCTCTGCGAAAATTGGCAAGTATAAACGGGTGTTATTTAAGTTCCGACCATAACTTTTAATATTTGGTATGTTTAATCAGTGATGTTATTTTGTGGATGTTCGATTGTGGTGAAAAAAGATGTCATGGCTTGTTACTCTCCACGTCATCATTTCGTTCGCTTTCTTTTTACTAATAGATTTGGAATTGAGCCGCTTGGTCCAAGGTTGGAGATAGTCCAGAATTGGTGACCAGTTCTCTCATAGTTGTTGGAATAGTTTGTTCCAGGGGCAGATTTTTCGGCAGCATATTGATTCCTCTCCGATAGACGGGGCCCTTGTTGATCCAGCTAACAACCGATTCGGTATGAGTATTTGTTTGTTCCAGATAACAGCTCTAGGATGACTGTCGATTAAGACCAAAGAGTTCGTCCTGTCCATGCGACAGGGCAGTAATATTCAGATATCCATTGTTCGAGATTTCTTCTTGTATCTTCATTCAGCGAGATAATATATGGATATAGAAATGGTATTGATTATAATAAGTTTAACTTAGTATAAGATGCAACTGACATTGACAAATGAAAGGTCAGAGTTGGATTAACATTGGAGTTGTTACATTTCAAAAAATATTATTATTGTTATGGGGCGTACTCCTTTTTCATATAAGTGGACTCGACCAAAGTGTTATTTGGACTGCTGCCGTTAAATACCCGGAGTCAGTCAGAATGGAGTGAGAGAGAAAGCAGAGATTGTGATTGAGTTGGAGGTAGAGTAATAGTGTGAGGTAACCGCTTGTAGAAGTCTCAGTTACAAACACGTATACTCTATATCTATATCTATATCTATATATATATATATATATATATATATTATTATTATTATTATTTTTGCGACTAACCGCGTTCCCGGATTTACTAACATTGTATTATTGTGCAAATACAGCGTAACCCGGATATAAGAGAAACCCGGATATAAGAGACATCTTCTCCGGTCCCGACAACTCTCTTACATCCGGGTTACACTGTACATTTAATTTCTTATCTTTAATTCCTGCGTTTGTCATTCATTGGAGATGGAATTTCATCTCAGAATCCACAACAATTATTATTATTAGTAGTAGTAGTAGTATTTTTATTATTATTATTATACGCTTGGTAATTTTGATTTTGATATTGAATTTTCATTTTGACATACATTTTATTGATTTTCCTTCATATAATCTAGTTCCTTTGTTATTTCTCAATTGGTCCCTTAATCTTTACAGATATTCTTGGCAAGTTCTTTTCAAAATGTACGCTTCCAATGTCAAAAGACAGGCAAATAAGACGGAAATTTATGATCCTGATTTCGTTAAATATACGCACTTCTTTTTTTGTTTTTGATTTCGTTTATTTATCCGAATAAAATTTAATCATCTTTAAAAAGAAAGTAGAAAACCTTCTTTTTTGCGTTGAATTTATTTGGTGATTTTGCAGTTACTCGAATTTAATTAAGAGGCCAAGATATCAAGCTATTTTGCCCTGAGATCTCGGACAACATTGGGACAACAAAGAGAACACATGACGGAAAATTACTTTAAAAAAAATTTAAAAAAAATATATATACAAACTCTTCAAGCAAAACGGTTAAAATTATTTGCACAAAGACACGGAAGTAGGTTTTGTTAATCCTTTATTCTTTTTTCAAATATTTAGTGTTAATGGAAGTTTCTGCTAACAAAGAGAAAGCTCCTTTGGATAATTCCTTAACAAAAGATTAATCATGAATATATTTTTAGAAAGGAAGGAAAAATGCCAAGATATAAAATACAACATTAAAATCTGCACAAATGAGAAATGATGAGGTAATGCTTTTATTATTTAAGAAACACTTCATATTTCTCCAAGTAGCTCTATTCTAACACTGCTATATCTATAGGCTTCACTGTTTCAATGACAATATCTATCTATCTATATATCTGTCTATATATCTACATCTACTTCTACTTTTGCTAACATCTTGCTACGCTATAGCTATTCCCATGCTAAATGTCCCGACCAGCTATAGTAATTAGTTGCAGTTCAGATTTTCTCAGCTAGGACCAATCATGATATGTATATAGGAAGGACTCACACTCATTCGTTTTGCTTTCTGTTGATAATGACAAAATTCCAAGCATATAACCATTTCCATAAAACTGTTATTTTGTGGAATATACACTCAAGTATAGTCAACTCTTCTCCATATAAACATCTTTTTATAGTATGCACTTATTATTTCCTATATTTATACCAAAAAAAAAAATATATATATATTTCTCAACACATTACCTTGAATGATTTGGGTTCTTGTCTTGGGGGAATCAATGAAATGCTCCTGATAGTTTTTCTCTTCGTAATTTCAGTGACGGGCGTTGTTCAAAGAGAAAGTTATCTGGTAATTCTTTGCTTTCTCCGGCATTGTATTTTGAGATTTTTTGCATTTTATTTAAAACAATCTTAATAAATTTACCTGATGTGGAGTTGGTGAACTGTACTGAATATCATGAAGTTTGCAACGTTAAATTCTTGCATTTAAGTTCGACGGATATGAAAGAAATAAAGCGCTTCAGCTCAGAATACGTGTTATAAAAATCGTGACACTAAGCTCTAAATGAATAAAATCAGAAAAGACGTACAGTTATTTTTGTTAACAATTTTTACTAGATGAGCTGATATTCTTTGCACTTAATGCAAAACATATTTCATGTAACGAGGTTTATTGACAGTGATTGATAGCTTTCTAGCGACATTGGGTTCACACAAAAAATTGCAAAAGTCTGTGAAAAAATCGGGTTTTTCGTACAACTTAAATTAAAAATTTGAATCTTATTTCTTATCCGAATTTCTTCAAAAATGTCTCAAAAAATTACTATCATGCGAGAAATAAGACAGTGTGAATTTATTCCTGCTCGCTTCCTGGTGTATAACGTAAAACCACGAAAACCTATTTAAAAAGAACGTTTTTCGGCCATAACTCCCTGGGTGTTCGTCCGGGCTTTCCAAATTTGCACACATATAGGTAAAGATACGGTCCATGAATGGGCAACTTTTATTTCTCCGTAAATAACGAACTTGGAGTAAATTTTTTTTTTTCTTCGCCCGAGGCCGTCAAGAACCCTTAATTAGAGAGTAGCCGGAGTGGTGGGCGCAGATGAGACACCAAGGAAGGTGCAGGATCTATCCACTACCACCGGGGAGTATTAGTGGGAGATTGCAATAAAAGGAGTAGAAGTTATGAGGCGGGGTAATGCATGTAACCATCACACGTGGAAGAAGGGAAATCCCGAAAATTATGAAGTAATTTAATTCCCAGTAAATAAACAATGAAAATGATATGTAGAGGAATTTCCGAATTCTCCAAATGCGCCTTGCTCCACGCAGGTGTAGGCGAACGTCATCCAGAGTGTTCGTACCGGAGGTGAGACAGCCCACGTGATTATCTGTCGAAGAGAACCTGCGACATGAGTCTTGTGCCAAAATTTAGCAAATGACCAAAAGAAACTTTACCATGTCAAGAAAGTGTCACGTCCGAGTTAGAAGTGGGTTGGACCGATAATTGTTTGCATGTTAACAACAATTAACCAATTATACTGTACGAAGGACTTGATATAAAAATAATTTTTTTTTTTCATTTATTCATGTGTTAATTTCTTTCTTTGCGTATTCGCCCTGCTTGGACCAGCCCGATACGAAGATACCTGACGACAATTCTATCTTGGCCGTCCTATGATCAAAGCAAATCACAACGTGGAATAAGGCAGGACTGAGATCGAAGCGATCAATTCATCGGTCAGTTAAATTTAACAGTTTTGACAGTAAAAGGGTGGAACTGAGATGCCGACATAGTGGCACGTTTAAAATCATGCAGCTTGGGAACTATCGAAAATTGGTCGTCGCAGCAGCTACCGTGAAAGTATATGTAGAAAAGAAAGAGGGAGGCGACGGCACGTCTACGAGAGAGCGACTGCAAACGAGATGCCAGATCAGAGCCAACCACTTTGCATATTCGTCTCTGGATTTTGTAGAGGACCCTAAGACGAGTACTGAGGACTCAAGAACATACATGACGGAAATTTTCCATACAATGGCGAATGGTTGAGATACAGATTTGAAGTATGGACTCGCGACACAGGGAACCATATTTCCTTACGATAGATGTAGATATTGATTCAATGTAATTGTTTCATCTCAGGTCAGTGGACAGTTGCAAAGAGGTGCTCTCGTGAAGTTATTCTATTCAATGTGACGGGTAATAGAGAGTGTGTATGATTGTCTATATATGCCTTTGTATGTATATGTATGATCTTATATTTCCTTTTTTAGGTTGTGGACGTTTATTTCCTGTTTCGTCCATGTTTTTTGCGTGTTTATATATCTAAATATGTTTATGTGTTTGTATAATATAATATGATAGTGAATGTATTGTCATTTGCTAAATTTTTTCACTGCCCATATCATCACTTCAAATGTATCTAAGTTGTTACAATATTTGTATATCCTTAGATTAGCGTTTGCTCTAAATGAGATTTTTGGCATTTCGATTAAAACAAAATAAATAATAAAATATATGTATTTTTTCTCACTTTCTTATTTAAATAATTTTATAATATGTTAAAATTAATAGAGGTTATATTTCAAATTGGTAAATTTTATTTTCATTATTATAGTAAAATTTAAAATTAATCAATTAGGATGACGTATATTTTAGTCAACACTAACTTGAAGGCATTAATAATTATAGCCACGGTTCGTTTCAAGTTTTTTTTTTTAAATCTTTACATACTTGCATTTTGATTGGTCACTGTAGCATAAGTAACAGCGTCTCTCCTATTGAGGGGTGTTTGGTTGATTTGAATCTTTTAAATATATTTATTCTTCATTCAGCACCATCACTTGAGAAGACACCAGAAATGTTGAAACAAAATGGCTATTTTTGTAGTGATATTATAAATATATTTATGTCATAATTTTTGAATAAATAATTATATATATTGTTGAAACTTGACTAATGCATGGAATAATAATGCAACACAAAATGTACTTAGAACAAAATGTATTGAAACAAGAAAGTGGTAAGACCGTTCCTGGAGAATGTGTTGACTGAGTCGCAGTCGGGCAGAGTCTCTGGTTGAATCTCTTGATTTCTTCCTCTCTTCCTGATACCAACCATATTTATATGGTCGGTACTCCACTATGCAAATTAGGTGGATCCTACCACAACATATATATATATATATATATATATATATATATATATATATATATATATATATATATATATATATATAGGTTTGTGGGTTTATTGTATAGACCGGTAGAAAGTGTATGTTTGTTTAATTTTATCATAACATCTAAGAAAGGGATGGATGTGTATGAGTGCTCCATGGTAAATTTAATTGTATCGTGGAAGTTGTTGCAGAAAGTGAAAAAGTTTTTTAATTTTTCTGGTCCATGAGTCCATAGTAAGAAAATGTCATCAATATATCTGAAATAATGTTATGGTTTAAATTCTGAATTGTCTAGTATCTTCCTTTCTAGAATGTGCATAAAGATATTAGCATAACTAGGTGCCATTTTCGTGCCAATTGCTGTGCCACTAATCTGTAAATAGTGTTTGTTATTGAATTTAAAATTATTATGAGATAAAATGAAATTTATTAATTGGCATATATCTGTAATTTGGTAGTTAGGTAATTTTTTGTTACTAAGGAACTCATAGCAAGCTGATACTCCTTCAACATGTGGAATGTTCGTGTAAAGGGACGAAACATCCATCGTTACTAGGATTGTATCATGGTGGACTAAGTAAATGTTTTGTTATTTGTTGAGAAAGTCAGTAGTATCTTTAATATAACTCGGTATGTCAGGTAATAAAGGTTTTAGGATATTGTCTATGTACCCAGATATAAGTTCTGTGAGGGTACCAATACTTGATATTATGAGTCTAACAGGTGGTATGATTTTAAGGGATTTTGAAATTTCATAAATGATCTCTTCATTGTGTAATTTGATGTGGGTTGGATGAAAAGGTGTTAGGGTGTTTTTCTGAAAGCATTTTGGGGAGTTTATGTAGTTTTGGGATAGTGTAGAATGTTGCTGTTTTAGGGTTCTCAGGAATAAGAGATCTTATGGTATTTTTTATGTTGTGGTTCAGGTTCTGAGTGAGAAGTGATAATTCTGTTTTGAATGTACTAGTTGGGTCTAGAGGTAAGGGTACATAGAATGTTATTTTGAAGTTGTGATTCTGCTTCTTTAATGTAGTTGTTAGTGTCTAATATGGTTATAGCTCCGCCCTTGTCGGCTGGTACGATAATTATGTCTCGGTTGTTTTTAAGAGTATAAATGGCTTGGTGTTCTATTTTGGATAATTTTTATATTTTTATCTGGTGTCCTTTGTTTTTTAAGTAGTTATCCATGTGTTGTCTGGCTTTGTGGGCATATTGATCCAAGTGTTGGTTGCGTCCGCTTGGTGGGGTCCATATATTGTTATTCTTCGTCGGAGGAAGTTTGGAGCATGATTGGTTAGCGCTGTTGTCTGTATTAGAAGTAGATTTGTTGTCTGAGAAATATTCTTTTAGTCTCAGTCTACGAAGCTATTTTTCCATATCGTAACAAAGGTTTAGAGGGTTTAGTGGTTGTGATGGGCAGAATGATAATCCTTTATTTAATAAAGAGGTTTCTCCTTGGGTGAGAGTGTATTTAGATAGGTTAGCGATGTGGTTGCCATCAGAGGTAGTATGGGTGTAGTGAACATAAT
The DNA here is from genome assembly GCA_903632075.3 of Acanthosepion pharaonis. Lineage (NCBI taxonomy): Eukaryota > Metazoa > Mollusca > Cephalopoda > Sepiida > Sepiidae > Acanthosepion > Acanthosepion pharaonis. Next base: position 1,010,878 of record CAHIKZ030001125.1, on the reverse strand, counting down.
GAGATCTTCGTGGAATCTGTTGTATTAGTTATTCAGGTAAGGTATGTGTTGTAAAATGGGGTCCTCAGCAATTAGTTTATTATATATATATATATATATATATATATATATATATATATATATATATATAAAAAACAGATAAATCCCAAATTACTTTATATGGGGAATAGCCTATTTCGGCAGGCGATGATATCGGTCGTATGTCTTATCAACCACGGTATACAATGTGTTCATGTCTATAAAGTTAGATGAGGCATGAAGTAGAATTTAACTGTTAAAGCTAACAAATCAATTCAAATCCTGCTTACCGAAAACAAAAATTAAGAGAAATAAAAAATGAATGGATTTTAAAATATGTAGATAAAAGAATGTAAGGGATTAATGGAAAAAGAGTTAGGGAGATATTCAAGTAGGGGGAAGTTTATAAATTATAATTAATATAGTATAAAAAGATTTTCGCGAGGGGAATTTCAACATGGAAATTAGAATTAGATTTGCTATTTTCTGTCGACACTCGAAGAGGTAGAGGGGCGCGATTTGGGGTAGCTAATTAAAGTAAAACGATATTATGGAAATTTGAATTTGTTTTTATATCGATATTTTGGAACTAATTCATTCCACTGATTCAATAGTTGGCTTTGATTATTGTAGTTTATTATTTTAATTTTTTCTTCTAAACATAAACCACAACTATCTCTAAGATTATTAAGAGATCGAACAGAGCGTATAATTTTCCAAACTATCTCTGGGCTCAACATTTCTCCTTCAATTTCCAAATTTTTTGAAAGAGCTGTTTGGTGTTTTAGTTTAGAATTAGAAAATTATAAAAATCTCTGTTTCCATTAAATATTATTATTTTCCATATATTGGTGGGGAATGTTCGCTTGATATATAAAACTGATAGATTTGCATTTGTCCACTACTGGACAATTCTCCTTAGATCTACAACGATAGATAGATAGATAGATAGATAGATAGATAGATAGATAGATAGATAGATGTTTTAATATAAAAATAAATAGAAATACATATGGGAATAATTCATAAAGAAATAAAGTGACGTGAGAGCAATGCTATGACAGCAACTATTGCATTAAAAAGTGTAAGTCTCATTGACTTTAGTCAAGTGTGACAAGTAGTAATAGATGACGAAAAACCATCATCAGGCAGGCTTAATGTCTTGCACTCAGAATTGTTTCAAGAGACAATAGCTGAATGTATTAAGGCATTGGTTCGTATATTTGGTTATATATTTGCAAGTGCGGTCATTGTTTATTGGTCCAGCAATAAGAAGAGTGGAACTAAATAAGAACAACAGTAGATTTCCCTGGGCAGAATGAATACAATTGCCGTTTGTAGTTTTAATATATGTTTCGGTTCATAGTTCATTGAATCTAACGTTCATAAGGGCCGGATAATAGCAACAGATATGGCGACAATATTACGTGTGTAAATAATAAGTACTCAGAAATGCAGTCAGAGAAAATAATAGATCAAGGTTTCGCTCGTTAAAAACATTTCTATTTATTTATGTATAATATATGCATACACACTGACATATATATATATATATATATATATATATATATATATATATATATATATATATATATATATATATATATATATATCCCTAGGTAATATTTAGAAAAAAGACATAAAACAAATAATTATTATAAAGCTAATAATATTTATTATATATTAGTAACCTTTTTGACCATATACAGGTTTCGATGGATAACTTGTCTAAATTCGGAAAAAATGTGTATACTACTGATATATCATTTTAAGCGATATATTTACCAAAATTATACAAACATGTATTGAAATACTAAACAGTAAATTTATTCAATACAATCGCCATTGCCTCCAACCACGCCCTCCTTCAACTCTTCTGGATGATTTCCTTGTTTACGATGGTGAATGCTGCCATAATCGTTTGCTTCATCTGATCTTTGGTTTTAAAAAGAGCTTTGTTGGTCCCTCGCTCAACTGAGCCCCCCCCCATAATAATAAATGGGATTGAGGTCTGGGGAGTTAGGTAGTTAGATGTAAATGGTGATATGGTCGAATAAATTGTCTGACAACTATAAATGGATTCACCTGCTGGCGTGGCATGGTGCAGAGTGCTGTTACCAAATATAGTGTCTTTCAGCATCCCCCTCCCCCTCTTGACCCGCGGCATCACTACTTCCTCAGGCCTCCGTGTTGAGTCTGGGTTCCTGTGAGAAGATGAACGTCGCCATCATTAGCAATCACTCCAAACACCATGATGTTGACATGATATTTGGATTTCATCCCTTTCGGTATATCTTTTAGGGACACAGATTCTCATGTATTATTTTCAGATTGGCACACAAACACTGAAATATTCGCATTGGAGCATCTGCTGCGGATGCAAAGCCGCACAGCATGCGTTTCCAAATTTCTGGCGGAGTGAATTGTTTCATAATGCTCTTTTTCTCAAAGATGTTTCCCAATTGTCCCTTCTATAGTGTGCAGTCGACAAAATTAAAAACAAAAAATGCGCATGCGTAAAATGTGACATACTGAAAATGACATAGTAATATATATATATATATATATATATATATATATATATATATATATATATATATATATATATATATATATATATTAATCTAAATTCATCCAAATAAGTAAAAAAAAAAAACAAACTAACAACCGATCCGATAAATTAATCGTTAGAACAAAAAAACAAATAAAGATAATCAATCCAAATGAAAACTGTACCCGCCAAAATAATAGTTAGAATAAACTACAACAATCAACCCCAAAAGTGAATAAATAGCCTTAATTATCTTCGCAAATCAAAACAGAACTTTTAATTAAGCGGTATAAACAAATTTTTACTACGTTAACAAAAACACCGATTAAAATAAAAAAAAAATAAATATATAAGATAAGAAATAAAAATGAAAAATAAAAATAAAAAATAAAAATAAATAATGACAGGCAAAATAATTTAACCCAAATAAAAAAATAAAAATAAATATCTTCCGATAAAATAACCGCCAAAATAGACTACCCACAATGCACCACTGGCCCGTATATATAAATAGCCGAGTCAAATAACAGCACTCGTCGCCTGACGATTGCATCTAGCATGAGACAGACTGTCGCCTCTAAGTGTTGACTTCAATTTTCACTTTTATATTTACACACGCTCTATCTCTGATATTGAGCACTTTATCCCATAAACATAGCACACCTTAAGACTATATTTCTTCATATATATATATATATATATATATATATATATATATATATATATATATATATATATGTATATAAATATGTCATCTGAAAAATTTTATATAAAAGCAATTGTTTTTAAATATTGATCCATTTATTTGCGAAAATCTGTTCGCCTTGAAAAATCTCTCTCTCTCTCTCTCTCTCTCTCTCTATATATATATATATATATATATATATATATATATATATATATATATATATATTATTTGTATATGTGTGTTTGTATGTCTGTATGTTTATATGTGTGTATGTGTGTTTCTGAGTGCGTCTGGGTTTGCATGCGCGTGTGTTTTTGCGTGTGTGTGTGTATGTGTTATTAAACTCAAATAATTTTGTCTATTCAATTCTTGGTGATTTTTTTTCCAAATTTTCAAATGAGATAATGTAGATGTAAATCAAAAGTTTGGGTCAATTCCCCAAGTGCTCTCAACATGATATCATGAATTAGATTGTCTTGTTGTTAGGAAAGAATCTCTTAGCTACATCCTATAATTCTGGGAAAACTAAAATTCAAATATATGCGTATCGAATAAAACAAGTTAAATTAATTCTTCACAAAGAAGAAACACAGGCACAATAATAGAAATATATAGCAATCAGTTAGGAAATGTGTTTTACTCTTTGTAATGATATATTCTGTGGCTTTCAGTAGCTCTATATAAGTTTTCCTCGATCCACTTTTCCTTGAATTTTTTCTATCTTTTTTGCTCGGCCTGAATCTCCAAATGACTTAGAGATATTTCAATTTTAATTCGAAGAACAGAAACATAACAGAATTCGAATTATACTTGAAGGTGCATGTTATGAACTGGATTCACTATTAAATTCCTATCAGGGAGAAGTTATTCTTTAATTTTACAGGGAGATTCTTTTGTAGAAAGCAATTTTAAACATCGAACAAAAAGCGATTAACGGAATAGATGCAGAAGAGGCTTTCAAAAATTGTCTCATTAACACCAGTGTTTAACAGATTCGAGGAGATGAAAGATTTTTGCACTTCTATTAGGATTTAATGAAATATATAATTCGTTTTTATTTTCTCAAAACTTGAATCAGCTAATCCACATAAAAAAAAATATTTTAATAGTTTTAAACTAAACTTACACCTTTGCCGCGAAAAAGGAAAATATTTTCAAAAATAATATATCGTTCTAGTATTATATCACTAGAATTTGTTTAAATGCATTTAAACACACTCACACATCCACATATGTGGACTCCCCCGTCGTATTCGACGTATGAGGGTCTAACAGCTCAGTTCCTAGGAACTGACAGCCAGACCCCAGCACATATGACTTCATTAAAGTGGTGAAGGCTTTGTGCAGAACCAACCAAAGTTTTTGAAGCGCCAAATACAGAGACCGGGTGCTCTACATAATAATGCCTCTGGAAATATTCACAATATAACTAAAAACTGTGTGGAGTCAAAAAATAAGTTAAACTGGATTATATATCTTAAAATTTTAGATTCAAAATTATTTTTCATTCTCGACACACAAACATATTAGTGATGAGTCATTTAAGAGATAATTTCATGAGTAATGACGATTGTTAAAACTGTAGATAAAATAAAAAAAAAATATCGTTTATCCCTGGACAACGTATCATTTATACATTTATGGATCCTATATTCCTCTCAGTACATACCTTTATACTTGATGAAGAAAATCTATGCCAGCATTAAACACAAATATCCGTTTATTCCTAGACAATCCAATATTCAAAATGATTTATTTTCACGATAAGTTTATATTTCATTAAAACGGGAAGAAAATGAATAAACCTCACTGAAAGCAAAATAAATTATTTTTTTATCGTAAAAAAAGAATCTACTTTTATTAATTTTACAGGGCCAGGCAAAAGCCGCCCACCATAGGGGTTAATTAATTAATCATGTTTTAAATATCTAATTTCTTTTGATGGGCCCTGTTGATTGATCAGCGGGGTCAACAGAACTCACAACCCTGGATTTTTCTGTGGGTTCATTTGAAATCGGTTTTTTGTCAGACAGGGACAAGAAATATTGAGAAACACAGAGAAAGTATTAAATGTGATTGCTGTCATATGACAGAGGAAACTCTCCGACGTGTTAATGAACCATGCATGCAAAGATTTTAAATGTGATTTAAAAAAGGAGGGGGGCATTTTAAACAGCATATCACAATTGAATAACTAATAAATAGAATTGTCAGGCACAATAAATTATCCCTATGGTGCTCGGATTTTGCCTCATCCCATATATATGATTTTTATCCTATCGGAATGCCCCAATAAATGACCTTCATTTCAAGTCCAAAAAGAAATGCGCAACAGAATTCGAAATATTTTTATTTTTTAATTATTTTTTACACCAAGGTACCATCTGTACAAGGCCCGGGTGCCACTTGAGGTAGATGATTCAGTTAAGGGGTAGTTTAGATGGACGGCAGAGGAAAATAATAGTTAACTCTAGATTTGAACACGTTAAGATTGTAATGATCGCGGAAACATGCTCTTTGAAGTCTGTTCTACAGGGAAGTGGTTCGTGGGAAGAAGCTGTTTGTGTGAAACTTACTTCTCGACGATGGAATACGAAGGGAATTTGTGTGATATGCTACTATGTAAGTGGCATAGAGTGTCATAGCTGTGAAGGTCAGACCTCATGGAATAAGGAGATGCTGTTCATCTGAGCACTTTCCATGGAAGGACGATAGAGAAGTCAGTGGTTACCACACCCCGCCTCTGAGAGAGAGTTTGGAGGGTGAAAAATAATTCTTCTCCAACAAGGACTTAGAGATTCTTTTGAATTCTAGAAAGAGAGGACCAGCTTCCCTCCCCCCAATACAGCAACAGTACACCATTTTTGGCCTAATCTGCTTCTTACGAAGCTAGAGGATAGCATGAGGAGTCAGATACTTACTGGAGCGGTGCAAGTGTGAGTTTAGTTTTAGTGGATACACATATTTCAATATACGCTCTATTTACTTATTACACAGTATACTTATTTCTTTTCGTTTTTTAATGAGATTTCTCGATTCTCCAGGCCGGCAGATGAAAATAAACCAATATATTATTTAATAAATGTTTATTTAAATATGAGTATCCACTAAATATTAACATTTCAAATGATAAACATATGTCGGGTTGATGAATAAATTCATTATCTCAATAAATGACATTCTGTCTTCTAGTTGATAGGCAAAACATCAATCTGTAGAAATGTCTGATTTTATTCAAAATCAAAATTTCACGTTGACTTTTTCTTTCAGCAAAAGCATATGATGTGTTTTGCTTTTTACATCGAGTGTCTGAACTTTTAATTCAATAAAGAAAAAGAGATCGGCTTCGAAATTTTGGGATCAAGATTAACAGAAAGGATTAAGAAAAAAATTTAAGAAATCTACAGGTTATCGCCAATTAAAAGAACTCACTTGAACTTCGGAAAGTAGGCATCAGGTGATTCCTTTCAACCATTAAAATACCAATGGAAACGGTGTTGATCGTGGAATGTGGTGATTGAATTTTCTGAATATTTCCGTAATTTCTGAGATCCTCATACTTTCTTTCTCTTCCTCACTTTTTTTTTGCTTTAAATAATTATTGTTCTTTTATGATTTTCCTCGATTTATTAAGTTACTTCCCCGAATCTACAAAGAAAACACTTCCATCTTCAGAGCTTAAGTTGTTAAGTATTTTCTTCTTTTATACGTTATCTAGATTTGAGGGAAGACAACTGCCTGACGATTTGCTTTATTTTTAATCAAATAGTTTATTGCTTCATTTCAATTGTCTTTCTAGTTCTTTTGCTACCAAACATTTACTAAGACTCTTCTACATGTCTGTTCCATGTTTTCTTCTTAGCTTGCCTTATGTAATGCGGGCTTTAAATTCCCCAACAGATAATTTCTCATCATGAGTTCCAAATCTATCAAGTGAATTATTCATATTGAAAGCATCAGTTACTTTGATGTTCCTATTTTTCATTTATCTTTACTCTCCATGGTATTCTCAACCCATTTTCATCGCATCAAGCCGATACTTTATTCTCTGGTGTATCTGTTCAGTATTCACTGCCATATAAAAGATGAGATTTACACAATTGTCTCGAACTCATTTCTTTAGTTCTAAGAACATTTTCCAAACCCTTTTAATTTGTTAAAGGTATTTTCTGTGGCGTCTATATGTCTCAGATTTCTGTGTTATAATTTCAGTCGACTTTTCCTACAGCGACCAAATTGCAAAATTTTGGTACCAGCTTGAATTTGTCGTTCTTTTGCAATCACACATGTATTCTGTATTCTTTGCTACAATTCCTATAATTCAAGGAATACATATCTGTATTCTTAAAGTTAATTGAAAAAAAAATCATTATCCTTAATTTTCATTCATTGTATTTTCTTTGAGTTTTCCTTCTGAATTTGCCAGACTGTTGTATATTCGCATGTCTTCTATTTTTCTTATAAGATTCTCTTTGTAAAGTCTGAATAAATCCGGTGAGCTTCTCCTATCTTATGTCTTGTGCCTTCAATAACAGTACTATATTTATTCGTACAAGAAGTACAAATTGTGGCACAAGGCCACCTTCAATAACAGTACATATGCTATTTGGTTCCAACCGAGATTTCGAAATATTTAATACCAGCTCCATGCAAATAAACATTTATTGATATTTCATGGTGTTTTCTCACCGTTATAAAATGAATTTATATAATATATGACTCATACGTATAGATATTTTTTCATTACGACCGTTGCTTTTTTTCCTGTTATATTTCAAGTATAATTCTACTAAGGACTTTGTTCTTAAGAAACCTAACTCTTAGTTCGTTTAGGTGGTTACACGTGCTGCCTGTTCGATGGAATCCGAATTTATTTGCCACTGATTTCCTTGGCTTTACTATGAAGATTTAAATACTGTGATACTCCCGCTGATTCATTTATTCAATTATTATTTCAGGAAACTCCCAGATCACCAAATCGTTTAAGGCTGTAAGCAACTACATTAAACTATCGTCTTGGCATTTTGCTTTGGTTCTCATCATCGGCCTTTCTGGGGGTCGGGGAAGTTAAAAATTGTTGAACACAAGCACTGGGGGCTGTCTTCCCCCCATGCAGTACCTCCCCTTAGAGATAGGGCGGTTTTTCTTTTTGCCTGACGACAAATAAGGAAGTATATTTTACGGCAATTTTTTTTTGGTATTGCCGGTTAACTCACTTTAAACTTCGAACATTTGTCATATTCGGTGACGATAAGGACGGATTGAAAAATACAATCTTAACCAATACAAAAAGATTTTTGAATGTTATCATTATGAGCCTAATTGTGATTTTCTTTATTGAAATTCTCTTTTGAGAAAAGAGAGAACGTTCACATTGAATGCGCAAACAGTTTAAATTGTTTTTCCCAGACGGCATTAGATTGTTTGAAGACTGTCAAATGCAAATGTTTCGGGGCCGACAGCTTATTTGCAACCTCGTTTTTATTGCTTATCAACAAACTCTTGATTTGAGGACAGAAAATAATGTCTTCATGTGAGGGTGAAAATATGATAATCGTGACCACTTTGGTTGTTGGACCTCTTTTGGAGATGATCTTCTTTTGGGATTTGATAAACTTTTAGAGATTAACCAAAAACTATTTTGGTAACATCAGAATATACCGACTGAAACTACTTTGGGAAAATATTGAATGTTTACGAAAGATTACCAGGACATTATCTTCATTAAGCATTTATCATAAAGTTGTATCAGTCTTTTGACAAATTGTTCAATATGTTTTAAACAAAAATAATAATTTCAAAGGAATGTATTCCCCTTGGGATTAGTCATTTTGTCATTAGTTCTTCATCATAAGTATCAAATGTATCTAATTTTTAATACAAGAACAAGACTTCGCAGATAGAAGGGTTTGGCGATTACAATTATTCACTATTGTTGGGCATCTCTAGAGACATGCAATATTAGATTATAATTGAATATTAACCATTAATAATCTTAGATTACTAGAGTGTTTAATCATATCATATGTGGTTCAGTTCTCAATGTTCTTAAAAATATGTACAATTATTATGAATCTATTATTAAAATCATTGTCAGCTTCGATTCATTTTAGACATTGATTTCTTTCAACTTGTTTTCACTTACTTTTCATCTACCATTAACTGACACATTACTGATCTTGTGTGTTGCAATAACATATAATTGAAATTAATATGAAATAAATATTTGTGAAATATTAATAATGTTTAACAATTCTGAGCCTAAGAAGTTCGGAAAATGTTGCGTTTTATTGAAAAGAATAAGTGTAACCTAAATAATAGGTGGATTAATTTACATTAAGGTTAGTTTCCAAATCTCTGTTATTATCGCAACTTTTCGACGGATATACCCTCTGGCTTTTATGAAATGCCTTTCAATCCGATTGGGTTCAATGCCGAGGAGGACATCAAACGAAACATTGTGACAACAACAAAATGTATACAATAGTCCGTGTGTGATTTATACATATAATTATAATTACATGTAAATATTCAAACAGAACTTAAATAGTTAATATTTAAAAACAGTGAATCCCCAATTTGAAAGAATTTCATATATATTGTTGCTAATTACATTTTAAGAGATTCAACCTACCGTCCAAGATCAATGTCATTATTTTGTTAATATTTCTCAGAGAAAAGCATTTCTAGCGTTACTATTTACTAAATAATACTAACGTAATAGACTCTTTTATATAGACAGAAAATATATAAAAAGCTTACCTGGATGAGAACGAAATAGGTGAGTAATTTTATGTTCATAGTTTGACAAATAAGAGCCTGCTAGCTGAGAGAATCATCATATGTTATTTTATATTTCAGCTGGAGCCTAACAATGACAACAAACACCTGTAGAGAATATATAACCATCTCAATTCTATGGCAAAATAAGAAAACAAAATTAGGAAAAAAAAAACAACCAAAACAATATTAATCATTGAAAAACAAAACAATTTTTTTTTCAATTTAAATAAGCATTTTTCATAGAATCCGACATCTGAACGGGCAGTATACCAGATATCAATATTGATTTGTGTTGAACAAGTTATTCATTTTATATCGGGAATAATATCACAAATATTACTTGAATTATCATTATTTTGAGAGAATCATTCGCCTCCAATAAAATCAATCCAGGTTCGAAATAAGATATTGATTTTCCAGCTCTGCACACAGTCTTTAATGGTAAACATGACCAAATAAATTGTTTGGATGTAATTGGTATTTAACCTAACAGATAAGGAAGGCAATTTACAGAATATTTCAATGATTATTCATATTATCGTCTCATTATTGTGATATGAACGCGTTTCTCTATTAATTTCTGAAAAGAATCGCATTTTACGTCAGAAAATATAATTTCAGTAATTTTTAACTGTTTCTTTGAGAATATGTACGTAACCAATCAAATAAGACTTAAACTTCTTTCTCTTTTCTCGATTATATTTGAATTTTTATTTTGGGGTTATTTATCTGCTGCTTCCGTCAACACTATCTTGATTGTCAAGCATTTTAAAATAAAGAAAACGCAGAATCCCAGTTTGTGACGATCGATGTCAAGAAGTCATAGCAAATATGTGTCGAGTTATGTCCACCACTGACCTAAAGGGATTATACCCTTTAAGGAAAGTAGTACATAGCCAAAAGCTTGAAACGCCATTTGAGTATAAAACACTCTTCCCTAGTAATGGCCTGCTAAACGAATTTCATGGATTTCTTTTTTTTTTTTTTGTTTAGGGAGAAGCTAACTACTCACATCCGAAATATTTGTTTCATATTTCCAACTTTTTACTTCAAATACTGAAATATTTGTAACCCCAGACTTTCTTCAAATAGAAAAAAATATTTACATATATTTACTTGATTATAACGCTCGTCTTAGTTTTTAAAAATGAGAACGCTTTTTATTTTAATTAACCTCTACTTATATCGTAAATTATTCATTTCTAAGGCCAAATCATTTGTATTGTGAAATAAATAAGAAAGCTTTAAACATTATAACATCTAAATGTTTTATTTGTTGCGGGCTGATGGAGTAAATGATTGGAATAATGGTAATGGGTTAATTCCTGACAGCTTACAATCAATCTTTTCTTACTTTTTCCAAGAACAACATATTGATGAATTGGCAAAAAATTGTTAAAATAACAAATACATCAAATTCCCTGCTTAACTTAAAATGAATCCATCTCCTGCAAGAACAGATACCTTTCTCGGGTTAGAGAAGCGCTACTAATGCGAAATATTGCTTAATTCTTTCAGGTTCAAACGCTTTTGGCACAAAATATTATCTCTATATTGTCTCCTCCCTATGGTTAGCAGTTTTTACTGATTCACTAGGTATGTAATAAGTTAAGGCAAACTATATATTTTGCTCTATTTGTTCAAAAAATGTACATGCATCATCAATGTGCGTTTTGATATTTATCAATTATGCAATCAGATATCTCCTATTTAATAATGTGAGATTCCGTTCTTCTATTAACATGGCGACCTTTTTTAAACCAAACAATGACAAATGGTTTTTCCTAATTTTGTTACGCGTTACCTTTTCATTGGTTAGCTTTTTTTTTTATTTTTAATGATTTAAAAAGAAGAATTCCTTCTTACATAAAATAATAATGGATAGAAAATGGCTACATGATATATAAGTAATGTAATTGCAATCTTAATTTATTAAATCATTATTTGATGACACGTGTCAACTAGATTTAAAAATCGAAATATCTATTCAATGCATTCACTGCATTATTTTCGAGTCTTGAGGGATCTGAGCAAAGCATATTTATCGCCCTGTAATTTTCAAACACTGTTTCTAAAGGGAAAGATTATTTTAAAACAGACTTAATCTCATTTCTTTCGCTAAAATCCGTTTGCATAATGGGGATTTCCTACCCATTTTGCGGTAACGAGTTTTAAACTAAGAAAAATAAAAGTGTGATTTAAGCCGTAGAAGAAAAATCCATTCTTTATTTATTCATGCTGCCATGACAAGATTGTAAATTTATCGCTAATAACAAAGAAAAAACGCAATCATCCATTAACAGATTAAATTACCAATCGTAGGTGCCAGATATTCTCAGTTACGTCCAGCTTTTTCCAAAATTCCAAGTACTTAAATCATTGATAGAATTGCATTTAATGCCACGTGATGCTCGCCAATATTGTGATTATTCTTGTAACCATTACGGATAGAACCTTTAATTTTGATGCTTTGAAACTACATGTTGCGGCCGATACATTATATTAACTTACTGGAATTTTGTAAAGCACAAAAGGCTTTCCGATAAACATTCTCATTACGTGTCATTTTGAAAATACAAAATAAAAAGAGTCTATCAGGTATTACAATTTAATATTCTTTTCCTTTCACACTGTTTTTAATACTTCAGAAATTATTTGATCACTTAAATCTTTAAAAGATATTTTCATGTGAAGTCGATGGATTAAAGAAGACTGGCGTTTTTTAACGCCTGGAGATTTACTTTTATTATTCTATTTTATTCATGCCATAAAGAGAGTTGTTAAGCGCCGTAACGGTTAACGTCTGTGAAAATGGTATCGACGACATAGGTTCAAATTTAGATTGGATCAAATGCTCCTAAAAAGGCATGAATTAAATATCTGTGTGCCTTCCCAGTTGACCAAATATCTTAAAGAAAATATCTTGCTTCTACCCTGACACAAAAGAAAGCTGGTAAAAAGAACATTCCTGAAAATCTTTTCGCATAACGACACAACGTTACAGAAATCCTGCCATTACCGCGGCTTATTTGTACATTGGCAACTATAAAAAAATCAATTTTCAATTACTATGGTTAAACTGAAGGACACATGGCACAGTGGATAAAGGCGTTGGTTAGTTCCAGTGACAGGACCCAAAGAGTGTGAGTTCAATACCCAGTTAAGGCAGTAGAGAGCTTGGTGAGGGGAATTAACTGGCATCCATTAGACGTGGCACGTGGAACTAGAACAGTCTACCCCAGTGAACGAAATAATGAGTAAAGTTCGACATTACAACCACCTGCAGAGGGCCGGAGCGTACAACGGCTGAAACGTTGTAATAAATATGGCCACAAAGATTAGGACAATAGTCCAAATAATGTACATATCTCATCTCAGAAATATAGACATAATATCTCATCTCAGGAATATCGAATGTTGGCATATGCAAATTTTAGCGTACTAATCGAATACGCATTAATCGAGGGATGCTTCTATTTCCTTATAACGCTCTGTTTTTTCTCTGGCGGCATATTTTTGAGAGTTTTATGAAAATCTCAGGTAAAAGACTAAGTGTAATAGCCCCGAATTCAAATTGATTGATTTCAAAGAGTACCTGGTATATAGATATATACAGCATGATAAATTAACATGTAGATTTAATACTTAAGTGTGTGTATGTGTGCGAGCCTCTCTTAGTGTGTACGTGACGTATGTGTGAGTGTGTGTATGCGTGTGTGTGAGGGAGAGAGAGAGCCCCCTGTGTGTGTTTGTATGCGTGTGTGTGAACCTGTGTGAATGTTTGTGTATCTTTTAAGCCGGAAAAGGGTTAAAACCTAGATATTTTAAACTGTCTACCGTAATATCTCTCAACCTTTGGAACAGCATGTCTGTCTACATTGCCAATTTTGAAAAATGCTTGTTGAAAATACAGATATAAATTCTCCTGAAAATAATAAACATAAACTAAAAATTCACGAATCTTTCTAGATTAAAAATTGAAACTAACCCTTAATAAAATTGATTATGAATACTGCACAAATGTTTTAACATGTATACAGTAGATAGTATAAAATATCTAAGTTTTAACTAATTTTTTAAAATAGTTATTTCTTTTTTTAAAAATATTTAAAAATTACAATAACTTAGTTACCTCCCTTGATGTTTGTTCTTCTGTCTACACGGTAAAATTTAAAAATTCAACAGGAAACAAACAGCGTTCTTTATTTCACACTTAAAATATTAATTTTCAGATAAACACAACAATTTTTCTTAGAAAAGTGATAAACAACAATTTTTAGTTTTAGAAAAAAAGCAAGACACTGATGAAAATATTTTGTTAATGTCGAAATTTACACGGAATAAAATAAATATGCATCAACATGGTAATCTTCTTTTTCTTCCTCTAATAAGGTTATTAGGAAATGTGTCTGTAATTACGAGAGGATCCTATTAATAATAAGTAGACAAAACTTGTCTAAATTATTTAATGGGGCATGCCTTAATATATATATATATATATATATATATATATATATATATATATATATACTACTTGCTCCAAAAAAGAATGTTTTGTTTATTTTTGCGTAAACTGAAAACAGATATATGGTTCGCTATAAAGCCAGGAATAGAGGCAAATTTACAGCTGAAAAGAAATATCTTTCTCTTTAGTTGCCATTGTTAGCAACCGTAGCGAAACTAACCAACCATATCGCTCTTCTAAATGGACTATTTGGACACGCTAATATGTCAGACATATTTTTACCAGACTGCTGTCCAAAAGAAATCGAGGGGAGATTCAAACACTACTGCCATATGACCAATCTCTAACATCATCGTGGGCCAACATAATCAAATCGAACGCAATATTTTCGATACAACATGCGCACACGCACATATCATAATATATATATATATATATATATATATATATATATATATATATATATATATATATATGTGTGTATATATATATATATTATATATATATATATATATATATATGTATGTATATATATGTATACATATATATATATATATAAGGTGATTAAAAAGTGATTAAAAAATATCTAATTTATGTAAGATGGACTCTCCCATCTTGTAAAAATTATAGTTAGACGAGAGGATCCATCATATATAAAATAGGGATTTAGTTTTCAATCACCCTGTATATACTTTTTAAAACTCCCTTTAAATAAAATGGACTGCTTCTCTATCATTATAGTATGGTATATGTATATATATATATATATATATATATATATATATATATATATATTTAAATTGTGAAACGGTCAATTTTCAGTCAGCAATTCGCCTGAAGAATTTCTTTCCATAGCCGAAAAGCAATATTTTTAATATATTTTCTCAGTAGATTAGTCACAGAATGTGTGTATATGCTTGATAGCGAAAGAGTTAGTCTGACAAAGGTTCATGGCATAATCAAGCTCTAAAAATAATTAAAATGTGTATACAACCATTAAGGCTTTCCATATGTGGTCGTCGTTCATAAATATTTCTGTCCTGATGTTAATTTCGACTTACCTGTAAAGAAAAAAAGAACGACAATATTAAATCAAGGAAATAACTTGTTCAAAAATACGTCAATGAAAAGTATATCATCATTATATGTATTTGAACTATTTACATTGTTCCGGCTAATGCCTCATCTTTATTGCTATATTCACAACGTTTCAACCGTTGTACGCTTCGGCTTTCTTCAGGTGATATACGTCGGAATTTCGAACCGAAAACTTTAATCACTCCCCTGAGGGTAGATTGTTTTAGTTCCACGTGACATGACGTTTCTCGATATCTCAGTCTCAATTATTTCCCTTTAGTAAGTCATCTCTGTATTTCTGCACAGTACGCGTGTTGGGAACTAACAAACTATTTGCTTCTTTTTTGTAAATGTTAATGCCTGACTCATTGGGGAAATGAATCCCCTGTAGCACATTCAAAGACGCGTACCGCACGAGAAAAAAATATATCTATAAAGAATGTCTGAAGCAAGTTTTCAGGAATATAACCTCAACTCAATCCTGTCAAGAAATTTGCAGCTATCACGAAGAAACGAGCTGAACACTGTTTTTTTGAACTTTGCCCAAAGGAAAACAAGATTATTGACAACATCTGACGCGGGTAATTAGCGAAATTGTAAAGATAATAAAAGTTGAATAACAAATGTTAAGAAATGCCATTCAAAATAGAAAGTAAACTTTCAAAGAAGAAATTATGAATTGGAATAAAAGCCACAGTGATTACTAACATGAATGCATCATAAACATTAAGAAAGTAGAATTAGTAAATAAGATATCTTTCAAATACCTCAGTGCATGGATTAATTAGAGTAAATCTAGTATAGAAGATAAGGAAATTGAACATAACATAAGCTGCACTATAAAGAGCTTCATCCAACATCGCTAATTTCTAGTAAAAAAAAAACCGAAACATTAATCTAATACCATAAATAGCTTCTCGTCACATCGAGATTTTTATGTCGATGTAATAATGTACGTCGCGAAAAACAGTTCAGAAATATTTATACTCTCAGCTTTATATAACTACTTTCTCAGATCAATGATGAAAAACGTCTTCGAGTGAATGAAACTGGTAGGTCTTAGCGAGAAACCATCATTTTCAAGAATTGTTGAATGGCGCTACGGAATCACAAACCAAATGACAGAAACCTCATCACTTGAGGAAGTTCAACAGCAGCAACAACTGAAATGGATAGCTCATGTAACTCGAAGAGAAAATAATGTCATAATAAAGATGTCGACGTTCTACATTCTATTTCAAACAAAAGATTAGGAAATAAGCCTCCATAGCTATTGGAAAGAAAGATAAAAGCTACTGCACTTCACCAAACCAATTTCCTGAAATATTGTTTCAAGAGAAATTTGTCATAAGGGTCGACCTAAAAGAGTCCTTACTGCTCGGTCAATGAATGCCCAATATTTCTTTTTAAGAGAAAGGATCAGTTTACAGCCATTCTCTCTTTAATTTTTTTCCTTATTGTTTATGGCATATTTCTTTATTATGGGAAAAAGTTCACAAGTCTATTATTTTATAGATTTAAATGCATAAATATTTTGAATATCCTCAATTATCCCACAAGCGACAGTAGCATTGTTCGATATTATTTTCACCACACTGACGTACATTACTTCCAATTTTTGTTTGTAACTCACGATGGCGGAAACATAACCAGATGTAAAAAGAACAGGAGCGAAAGTGTCAAATTGTTCTGCTAATAAATTTAATACTAGGATTAAAAGTATTGAAGATAATAACGAGGGTGTAATCTTATATGACAATCGGATGCTAAAATGATGTCCAAAACTATGGGTGTCATGGAAAACGTCAAATACAATGAAGATTTACTGAAATAAATTACTCAAATAAAAGAAAAAATATAATTTAAAATTTTTAGTCATGGTATTTCGTGTTATTTGGACTAAATTCTTCGCGTATTATTTTTTATTTTTTGGCCACTTTTACCTCTTACCATAATCCATTATTCAAGGTTAGATATTTCAAAGATATATTTGACTTGGAATAGGTGGCGAAGAATAGACATGTTAAGTAGTTTAAAAAAGAGGAAAGTAGTTTAATGCCTACGTAAAAATGTCGTGGTTAAACTATTCATCATTGACTTATTTCAACTCTCAGGCAATAACAGCAGAATTGGATCTGCATCTTCTGATCCGAAATTCATAGAAACATAATTCTTTTTATCTAAAGAGCCTTTACTGTTCATCGTCCAGAATTTTTTTTTTTTTTTAATGATTCATTCTTTTTTTTTTTACTGTGCGGATGAAAGTCAACATAAAAGTTACATTCATCGTTTAATTTCTTTTAGAACTCTGTCATTTTATTTCCAGAATAATTTTGTGGTATTTTTTTCATGAAAAAATGTTTCCCTTCTTAACCGACATATGAATATTATTTCTTTTGTTGGTATAGCAACAATTTAGTCTCTATCCTTTTGTTTTAATTGGTTTTTGATTTTTACTTTTATTACTTTAATTAGAGTAAAAATACAAAAGTTATATTGAAAACGCAATTGATAATGTCATCATTTCTGCAATATATCAATATCTTTTCTCTTATTCATCTTGCGAACTTCATTATTCAAGATCTTTTCTGTTATTCATCTTATTACTTTCAAGATTTAAAATCATTTCTCTTATTCATCTAGTGATATTAGTAGAATCAAGATCTTTTCTGCTATTCATCTATCGACTTTCCAGATGTCAGATGTTTTTCTCTTATTCATCTTTCTAGGTTTCTAGGCTTTTGTTTCTTATTCATCCAACGATTTTCATGATTCAAGATCTAAAGTATCATGGTCTAAAAACAGAATAATAGATATAAGCTATAGATTTTTTTTTTACTTTTCATCATGTAGTGATCATTCGAAATATTTCCGTATACCTAGATGTAATATACAAGCATAATATGTCATGAAAAATTGTGGGCGTCAGTCCATAAATCGATTAAAAATTCCAAGCACATGATATAATGCATTAGTCATTTCTGTCTTTACTTTAATGATCAGTGTTGCAAGAAACTGAAAAAACTGTCTTCAGTAAAGATCTCGAATGCTGTAGAACAGAAATTTGTAGACAACACATATCTACAGAGAACGACGAGACAATATGCATTGGAAAAGTATAAAACAATGGCCATGAAAATAAAACACTTTTAGGGCTTTTAATAAAACCGAATGAACTAAATCACCGGTTGAATTATGTATCGTATTCTAATTACAAGATATATACAGACAGACTTAAAAACCAATACATTTTGAACGATACTACAAAGTTCAAAGTGGAACATGTTTGAAATAAGAAAAAATGGCGTCGGCGAATCATTCAAGGTAAAGGAAGACATGAAAAGAAAGCGTGGTTGACGGATGAAATTCTAGAGATGTCGACAAGATGACAACAAAATGAAGTGAAATCATTACAGAACACTAAACACAGAAATTAGAAAAAAAACCTAAGCAGCATAAAGAGGCATGACTCAATAAAAGTTGTGGTGAAAAAGAAATGAATATGAACAATGCATATAAAAACAAATATGTATATCAGAATAAAATAATGAGCAATACACAAGGTGAGCTCATTAACAGGCTGTATAAAATCAAATGGAGGAACAATAACAATACAGAAGGAAGCAGTACTACAAAGATGGAGCAAATAATCGATTTCTCTTTCATAAATAGAGAGAAGAATCTACAGAAACAATAATATGGAAAATCCAGAGGTATTAAACTCTGAAGTAATGTCGACATTGAGCAAGATGAAAAGTAACAAAAACGCAGAAGCAGTCGGGTTAAGTACTAGAGATGCCTACAGCCGTTGAGGATTTCGATATTGACGCACGATAACAGAAGCAATAAATTCAGTATATGAAAATGGTAACACACCGTAAGTGCCTCAGTTAATCCGTTTTCGAGACATTACTTCAGAAACAATGCGAGTCATATAATCAAACTAATGACCCAAACCATGAATAGAGCGCGAACCAGAATTGGAAGAGAAAAAAATCGATATTTATGAATCATATGACATAGAGCAACATAAATACTGAAGTCTATATACTTAAATTTTCTAGATTATGCAAAAGTATTTGACAAGACAGGGCAGATGGATGAATTTTAACCGAAAAATTAAACCTATTCGTAAAGGAACGTAGAATAACCCAGTACTTATTTTGGAAGTAAACATCTTTCATAGGGATAGAAAATGAAGTAACAGCAGAAAATAGATAGGAGCATAAGATTTTCGACGTCTACAGCGAGGCTATCCTAAGGAAACCTTACCAAGATTTATATCACTGGGGGCCATTCTTAGCAATACGCATATAACACTGTGTTGATGATAGATACAGAAAGAAAACTACAGAATCTCCAAGACAGATTAATAACGGAAAACGCAATAAAGGAATTAACCATCAAAGCTAACAAGACAAAATATGGTTGTCAAGATGCAAACTACGAATTGTAAATGTCAATATCAAACAAATATAATAGATTAAATAAAGGAGAAATGATTTAACAGAGGATTGAAAATTCGGCATCGAAATCCGAAGTTTTATCGACCTAACAAAAGATGCTTTCAAAAAGAAAAACTAGGTACAAAGCAACAAGAATATTTTATGCGAATGCAATCCACTTGTATGAAGATAAAATTAAAGGCAAAAGAACTACTGATCTACAGCAGGATACTGAGAATTCCATGGACGGAGAGAGTAATGAATGAGGAAGTCTTAAAGGAAATGTTAAGAAAAAGAAGACATCTGGTGTAAAGTGAAGTCTGACGGCACCTATCGAAGGCAAGAGACATAGGGGAAGGCTACGGCTCACATACCTGACGATTCGTAAATGGATGCCAGAAAGTATGGTGGGAGGCTTGACAAAGAAGGGAAAATGGCTACTAAGGGTACAAAAAAGAGAAATTTGTGGAGAAGGGAGACAGTACATAAAAGAAAATGTGTGTGTGTGTGTGTCTCTCTCTCTCACACACATTCTGTCTTTCCGAGGGGAAGGAAAGAAATATTCGTACATCATGATTTTTATTTAACGTAGTTAGATTTTATAAAAGCATTTTATAATCCATACAATGTTTTTTATACCATGATATAATGCTGCAACATGCAAAAATAAAATCAGAAAAATTTATATTAATAGAATTATAGGAAATTAAATAAATTTGGAGGTGAAAGAAGTATTCGTACAAAATTATAATACCTATTTAATACTTCATAGACTATCCCTTACTCAATTCAACAGCAATCAATCTCTCTATATAGCTTATAATTAATGATTTGCAAATTTCCCTTGGTATTTCTCTCCATATTCTCATTAGGCCCATAATATTTTTCGGGGATCTTTTATTGACTTGAATTTTTAATAAACGTCACAAATTCTATATTGGATTCAAGTCTGGATATTCGAGTGTATTGACATTGTTTTCAGTAAGCCATTGTTTCGTAGATGCGTAGGTTCATTATGTTGTTGCAAAATCAATTCCTTTGGGAGCACCAGCTTTACTACTGACCAAAACAAATTAGAGTTCAATACATCTTAGTATGTTTTTTAATCCATTCTACTATCTATTATCTCTAAATTACCCGTACCATTAGCAGAACATCCCCAAACATGATATTTCCACCAACATACTTCAACGTTGAGATTGTGTGCTTTGGTGCAAAGTCTGGGCTTTCTTTTCTCCAAACGTGAGTACTTGAATTACACCCAAATAGCTCAATTTTTGCTTCATCTGTCCATAAAACATTTCACCGAAATGATTCAGGTTTATTCTTAAGCTCAGGAAAAAATGTTAAGAGGTATTGCTATGTTTCTTCAATATTAGTGGAGGTTTTTCTCTTGGAGAATGCGATCTTAATTAACTTCTACTTATTGTCTGCATTGTAACATGATGCTTTTAATCCTGTTTTATTTCTCCCCGAGTAGTCATTAGATTTTCTTGAATTATACGGTAAATTCTTTTCATTCTCTTGGAGAAATCTTGCACCAGATCTCGATTTGTTCTTAACAGTTTTCACCTTTTTATACTTAACAATAACAGAACAAATAGTAGAAAAAGGTATATTCAGGATATATGCTATTTTCCGATAGCATTTGCCTTCCTTCCAATGACTGATAATCAAGTGTGGATTTGAAATTTAAACATTCCCTGATATGAATTTTCGTCATGTTATTCTGGGAAAAGACAAATCCACAGCACAAACATGTTATATACCGTTTATGAAGGATACTTTGCTAAGATAAGAAATGGAAGTTTTAATCTGTAAAGCTGAAAACTTTTTATCGGGCCTGCGGTTGTTATTTAATGGTGATTTAAATTAAATCAGCTTAAACGACAGGAGGCATCGCATAGGTATTCTAAATATCTTAAGGCTTTTGAAAACACCGTATTTTGTGAATCACTACGGTATTTGTGTCCTTCCCAATTTAACGGAAAAGAATTAATGAACGACATTTACATCTGCCATTATCGTACGTAGCAAAAAAAGAGGTTCCTGTAAGGAAAAAGAAAACCATAAAAAAGCGATGAAAAATGGATTGTTTATAAAAATTTCAAGTAAAAAATACTCGGAAAAAATGAAATTAGCCACCATTAACTACTGCAAAATTGATTGCATGCTAATGCAATATGTTAGTTGGATTATGTTGTTAAAAATCCAAGGGAAATTTGATAAGCCCGGAGATGATTTTCGTCATTAATTTTTCGATTGCTCACTTTCCTAAAAAATCGTTGGGCAATAGGACCACTCGCGATAAAAAATGAATTTCTCATGAAAATTTGGCCGAACGAAAAATTTTTCTACATCAAGAACAGCATTCAATATATCAGAATAATGAATATTTTTTGCCACGTGTCTGATGGAAATAAAAAGAAACTAGCTACATTGTGAACAAATTATAACTGTATAATGATACAGCAAGTAAGCAAATGAAAATACCTTTTCTTGTAAACAAGAAAATCAACTAGATTTTTTATGAATAAAAATGTAAGTGTTGAGCTTGCAAATTGCGATAGAGATGGGCATTCTCTATACATTCTTTATATTGTCTGAACATTATATTTTCAGTCTCTTATTTCGTTTTGTATGACATATTTTGTCAGGTTAACAACTCCAGCACTCCTGCTATCAACAAAATAATCGAACCAACTTGGAATGGATGTTTTCATGATGGAACACGCTATTGAACTAAAGAAAAACAAGCAAAAATGCATGAATAAGGAGAGAACATATTTTCAGGAATAAATAATAATGTTATCGTTGGATTTAAATATAAGATTTTGTTTAAAATATTATTGAAAATGATCGAATTATATGTGTTTGATAAGCCTGGGTGAAATATTTGATAAATCTGTAATAACATTGATTATACTCATTCAAATCTTCAGATGAGTCACAGAATCCTCTTTATTTTAAGCCAATCTGGAAACTCACAAAACATTGCAAACAAAATGCTGATATAAAAAATTACGATAATAATGATGATATACAATAATGAAAACAATTATCCAAGAATCGTTAACCAATATGAAGGCCCTGAGAATAGATTGACAGATCGTGATAACCAAAAAATTGACATTATTCTGTATGATAAGCGGAAGAACGAAATTCGTGTCTATTGAAATTTCATCTTATCCAAGGAGGACTGATCAGCTTGATGGTTCAGATTATCTTAACAAAAGTGTAAAGATGTGAAATAAAGAAAATATTTTCTAAATTTGATATGATGATGAGAACAGATGAACATATTGTTCGAAATGATGTGCAAGAATTTGTTCAATGTTGAAAACCTTGTGAATTTCACATTAAATTGATAACTTTGGTCAGATCCACTCCGATAAATTTAGATGAAAAACCTCAAAACAAAATAAAGTTATCTGAGTCAAGGAAATCAAGGAGATTATTCATCAAAAAAGTTGCTAAGCTTACTATGCACTAATTTTAAACGATTTTGTGTTGTTAAAAGCAACTTTTTATTCGCTTCAGTGTTACTAATCGAAATAAACAAAAAAATGAATATCGTGATTTGTTGAATTCATGTCAGAAACAAGACGAACGTTGGTCAAAGACGCTCAGCCAACAAATAACATTCCTTTAGATGTTCATTTTTTATTTAATTTTTTTTTAATTTAATTTAATTCGTAAAATAAACAGAATCGTATAATTTTACAGGTTTCAATCACTGGAAACGATTATAGGCGACAAATGAATTAGATCCTGCCATAGAATAGTGAATTAGATTCAATTAATTTTGATTGATGAACGGTGAAACGAAAGAAATCCAACCCTAAAATAAAAGCAAAAAAAATGAAAGAAACAACACTTATCACTCTGTCTTTCAAAACATTTTTACTCTCCTCTTAATCCTTCCTTCTTTCTTTTGCCTTTCTGCAAGATTCAAAATATCGATATATATGTCCCTCTTTCTGTATTCCCTATCCCTACGTCATATGACCCTTGCTTTTTCAATATTTTTGTCTGTCTTTGTGATCTTTTAATTCTACTTCATTTATACTTCACTTGAAACTCTTCATATATATATATATATATATATATATATATATGTGTGTGTGTGTGTGTGTGTGTGTGTGTGTGTGTGTGTGTGTGTGTGTGTCATTTTAACAGATACGAAAATGAGACAAAAATATCTTAAAATAGTGAAGAATCCATTTATTTCACAAAATTGCCATTGGCTACAATGACAGCCTCCAGACGATTTCGGAATCTCCTCAATCTATTCTGGACGGTCTTCTTGATTAATTTGGTGAATGCTGACATAATCCTTGCTTTCAGTTCATCTTTGATGTTACAAGGAGTTTTGTTGGTCTCTTGCTCAACTGCGTCCACACATAATAATCAAGGTGGATGCAGTCTGCTTAGTTAGGTGGCCAGATATAAGGGGTGGTGTGCTCGCAAAATATTGTCTGACAGCCATGACTGAGTTCTCCTGCTTGTGCGGCATGATGTCGAGGCGCTACCAAGAGCCACCCTCTTGACTTAGCGCAGCACTGTCTCCTCAAGGCACTTGATGTAGACCTTCGTGTTGAGTCTGAATCCCTTTAGGTAGACGAATGGAAGCACAACTTCGCCTTTATAAGTGACCACTCCAGACACCATGAGGATATTTGGCCAGCATCAATCTTAGCACATATTTTATAGAAAACAGCAAGTCAAAGCTTGTTCTGTGTATTCACCATTTTATGAGGGCAGAAATTCTTTCTCGTCTGAGAATAACAAAAGTATTTTCGGTTGGATGGGATGCACGGTCTTCACTTTTGTCTTTCATGATAAAAATCGATACTTTCTCACCTTGTATGAAAAATATCGATTGCCTTCATTGAATACCTGCCAGATAACTAACTCAGACACTCCCCTCTCTTCCTGGCTATGAATCTGATTGACTTGGACGGCTCGTTGTCAATCATGGCCTAGTTCTCAGTAACAAATTAGGAGTACTTTTCTTGTCAGAACGTTAAGAGTGAGTTTTTCGAGCTGCCATTTCCAGGTCGTTTCCAAATTTATGCCGGAGTAAATTGCTTCATGGTGCTCTTTTTCTCACGGACGGTGTTCAACTGACCCTACTATGCTGTGCAGTTGACAAAACCTAAAATAAATAATGCGCATACGCGAAATTAAAAAATATAAAATAGCGACAATTTAATCATCGCAATTGTTGTATATATATATATATATATATATATATATATATATATATATATATATATATATATATATATATATTTGTTTGAATAAAAGACAGACCACGTTAAGATTCCATGTAATAAGTTATTTCACCATAACCCCTTTAACAGGGTTCTGGAACATCAGACTTTACTTCCAAAAGCTGAAATGAAAAAATGAAAAGAAATTCACACGTTTTTTTTCGGACCTCATCAAGTATACGCAAAGTTAACGAAGTGAGGAAGTGAGGTGGGAGAGAGGATATGAGTGTGTCATATGTATCATTTTAGTTTCCTATTTTAACCCCAGTGTGTCGGCTGGATGTTGCTCAAATTTAACCCGTCTCGTCTCTAAATAAAGGTGGCTAAGGGGTGAACGATAAGAACTACATTAAAGGAAGACGTTACAACAACCCCAATAAATTACACGACAGGTTTCATTCAAATTCTTAGACGTTGTCAGTTCGCGTTACGTTAACGTGCATATTTGGGAGGTTAAGGTTTGATAAATATCTAAATTTTAAAACAATCTACGAAGGAATTAATTTTTTTTTTTCCACTAACACTTTTATCTTATAGCTTGTTAGGTTGACATCTATTCGTTTGATTTTTGTTCATTAAGTAAACTCGTGGTTGTTTTTATGTACCCAATTATCAACAGTTATTCCCATTTAAATAATTTTATTCTCCACACTGTGGTAGTATCTTTCAATCTCAATTAAAATACCAATCTAAACTTTCCCTTCGTGCTATTTAAAATTCACTTCCAATTGGAGAATATTAGAGGAGAAATTTGGAAGAGATGTCACTAGCAGAAAATTAGGCCCTTCTTTTACAATTTCTTATCTACACATGTTTAAACCCCTATTTGTAACCACATACCTATATCTTCTTATATGCCTATGAGTTCCTATATACACCTACACACACATTCACACGAAACGATATATGTATATTTCCATCTTTACACATATACACCTGCAGAGAAAACGCACATCCACATGTCTCCATGCCTATCTCCATATATACTTATACTTACATATATACATATACACACAAGGACATCTGCATATCCATATATACTCATACGCACATATATATATATTTACACATCCATACGTATACACATATACACATACATACACACACCCATATATGCATACATACATACATATACATACACACACATATGCATATGCATACGCAATATGCAGAATATCTACATACCCACATATGCGTTAATTTGCACTTACATATATCTACCCACGTATTTGTCCCTATCCTCATGTCCACCCGTGCATCCACTTATGCCTGCTTTCGAAGACTGTCTCAGTAATTAATTACATTATCTATATCTTTACACATATAATATTACCCGATCTTTCATATTTATGGCAAAACATATAAGTACCTATTTAATTGTACATTTCCACATACACAAAAAAAAGAACAAACTTGTATGCTTCTTTTTCCGTATAAAAAACATATACATGTACATATCAACAGGTGTCTCAGTGTGCAAATACATTATCATAGTTGTATACATATAGTCATGTGTTAGTGTTCACGTGTGCATAGTAATATTTCTAAAAACAAAGGGAGTATAAAACATTCAAAATTGCTGTTCCTATATGATTATTTCTTAGTGTACTTGCTTAGGTTTAGGTTGTTTTTGTGCCGGCATTTAAAAACTAGTTCATTGTGTCTATTTAGTAGTATGTCTGGATCTTTATGTTTGATAATGAAGATTTTCTCCTTCAAACATAAGTTGCATCTGTCTCTGAAGTTTTGGGGAGTTCTGGCTCTTGATATTATTCTCCACTTTATTTGTGGTGTTAGGCCACTCTCCAACAAAAACCAATAATGATTTGATAGAGCTGTGTGTTTTTTTTTACATTTATTTTTGAAGGATTGGCGATGGTTGTATAGTCGGTGTTTCCAATCTCCCGCTGATATTCCGATGTATATCTTTTTCTCTTCAAACTTTTCTTTGGGGAAAATTGTTGCTTCATATATTGTGTTCTCTGCCATGCATATTCCTTCAACTGGGCACTCTGATCCTGTCCTGCAGTTGCATGTTGATTTTTCTATTCGTGTTGTATCCTGATTTTGTCTTAGATTATCCTGAAGGTCTCTTAAAATTTTACTGTTTTGTGAGCTAATAATTCTTTCCATATTGTTCATGCAAGAATAGCTAATCTTTAGATTCATCTTGTTGAATATTTTTTTCAGAGATGCATTTTTGCTAAAGTGTTTTTCTATCAGTTTTATGAAGTATTTACCTATATTAATATTGGAGAGGTTACAAAACGGTGGGTTGAACCATATAATTTTCCTTTTCCTATTTTTGGGTTTAGTGGATTTTTTACTTACTGACTTATCTATGTAATTTAGTGTTTGCTTAAAATTGTTTTTTAACAGGGCTTTATTGTATTCCCATTTATTCTGGTTAAAAATGGTTTTACTGGAGGAAAGTTTATTTATTCTTGCATTTTCTGTATTTGGGATTTGTTTAATTATTGATTTCGGATGATTGGAGTGGATATTTATATATATGGGTGATTGGTTTTCTTTTTGGAAGGGTTTATCAGTATTATTTTTCAGATTAAATGTAACGTCTAGGAAGTTTACTATTTTTAAGTTGGAAGAAATCTCGATTCTAAATCCTAGAAATTTGAAGGCCCTAATTATTTTCTTTTGTAGTTGGGATGTTAACGGACCATTAGTATTAGGTACAGCAACTAACCCGTCATCTCTGTATAGTCCTATATTTTGAGGGTCAAGGAATCTACTTAGGATATCTAAAATGTATATACCTATTAGGTCTGCTATTTGAGCTGAATCAAAAGATCCCATTGGGACATCAAAATTGACTCTATCATTTTTAATCCAAGTAGTGTTGTTCAGTTTTAATATGGACTATCTAGAGTCCATTATGATTTTTATTTCTTCGTCAGTAATGTCAGTGTGGATATATATATATATATATATATATATATATATATATATATTATATAATTATTAATTCAAACGTGTAAAAGTGTACAGTTCGTATTTGAAGGAGACGCTCATTATTATTTATTAAATGGCGTGTCTCCATCTATCGTCTGGTGCATTCAGAAAAGCTAATAAAGAAATTTTGTTCTCCTCCAGGGATGGAATATGCCACCCAAGGTTGGCGACAAATAACGTCAAAGTAAGCTGATCTCTTTTTTTTCTAATTTATGAAAAGCACATTCACTTTTACTGCTCAGTATCGTTCCGTAAACAAAGCAATTTCTAAAAATTAATATTTTTTTTTAATCCGACGTTTTTTTCTTTAATCCAAACATTAGTGGATACTTCATGTTTGAAATAGACGGCCCTTTTTATTTATTATACAGTGTGCATTACGCCTGCGCATTGTAGAAATATTACTAAAAATATAAGAAGTTTGTTCGCCGGCAAACATCAAACGTGTGTTCCCCAATTTTATCCGGAATGTTTTATGGGTCGGCCACAAAGACCGTCGCAATAAGTTAGGTTCTATTTTCCCTAAAATCACTGCCAAAGTAAGATTACACCACACATTACCTAACATGACCTTCCCAGTAAATTTCCAGTAAACGAGAGAAGGAGAAATATATTGACATCCTTAGTGGGTCGTCCACACATGTGGCTTTGTGCCACATCATCTTCAATAAATCGCCATAATTCATGGGTGACTACTTCTTCATAACCACAGAAGATTCTCCAATATATTTTCGTTGAATCTTGTGCTGAAATCAATCAATATATTATACTTTCTTGAATTTACCTTTCATTCTTTCCGAACAAATATCGTAGGTAGACACTTTCGACAGTCATGAAGCAATAGAGACTGATCGATTCGTTAATTAGCTCATCGATTTTTCTAAGTAAAAATTTAAAAAATAAAAGACAATTAGCATTAAGCATTTAATAACATTTTTAAATGTTATAAACTAATTTCTTTTTCACAAATTTAATTTCACGAAGTAATTAAATACAATGACTCTGCACAAAGTAATTTGTCACAGGATTTCCAGAAACATCCTCTGTCATTCTGCGACTGTGCAACCGCCCACATCGTTCCTACGCAGAATGTGGGTTGCTTGTGTCTGATTATAACCTATTCGTTTCTATGTTTTACTTCATACGATTAACTTATATAGGATTATTTTATAAATTGTTATTGACTAGAGTGCATCGTGTTTAACTGCAGACAGCGAAATACATGAGTAAGATAAAAAATCAAGAAAGTGTATTTTTCTTAATAAATATATTTTATTCTAGACTCTCAGACATGACCGATATTCTTTTAGAATTTGCATAATGCCTGACAAAAAAGAAAGCTATAAATTCTTTTGCAGTTTAGGTTCTTCGTAGCCCAGTGACTAAAATACGTCAAATCTAACGACGCCCTTCCCAAGGTGAACGCAGGTTCGAATCTTGCTAAAAAACGCGTATTTTTCTAATAATATTTTCCATATAATACTGACCGGTAAGTGGAAATGATTAAATACACAGTTTAATAAATTTACTAAATAAATAATCAAATATCGGTATCCACTTAAAATAACGCTTAAACAATAAAATAATTTTTTTCGGATTAATAAATGAAAAATCCATGTCTCAAAATTCTCTTTTTTACATTAAGATACGAAATTGAGCATTGATGTATATTTCGAAACTCGGGAAATATTTGTGTTGAAATGTAAAATTCGTGCTTCAGATTCAGATTTCTCGAATATTCAAACTGGTAAATGGATATAATTAAATAAACAAAGAAAAAATCAACTTAAATGTGGGTATCCACTAAAAATAATGTTTAAACAATGAAATAAAAATATGTCGGCTTAAGAAATGAGAAATCCATTCCTAAAGAATTGTTTGTGCAAACATTACCGCAGAGAATACAACTTTGTATCCGATTCAGTATGGCTGAATTTCCGGAGAATGAAAAAAAGAAACTAAAAGAAATTCCCATTGTTCATTATTTTATATGAAAAACAATAAAGAACAGGATTCACATGTTAGATCAAATACATATTTTCCAGAGCGTGAAAGAAAATATTTTTTCTCTAAAACAAAGAAATTTACAAGGACAATCCCATTTCCTTCTAATATATTATGAAGATTATAAGAAATAATTCATTTTTAAAATTTTGTATCTGTTTTCTTTAAAGTTGGGATTGACAAAACAGAGATATAAAGATAATTTATTGTGTAGCTGATAATATCTGATAGAGATTAATAGACGTTTTCAGTATATATATTTTTTCATCACACATACACATATGCATATATATATATATATATATATATATATATATATATATGTTTACTCAGTTGAGATGCTACGGGCCGGGAAACAAAGACATCGAAAATGTCAAAGAATTCATTATTATATATGGTGATAATTAAAAAGTAAGCTCTGTTTGATAATTGTATATAAGTTTGATTTTCTCTTAGTGTTATGGATAGAGAAACAAAGAAAGAGACAGAAAAAGCCACAATGTTCATTATTATCTGTTTTCTATGATTATTCACCAAACATAAGGCATGTGTCACTGAAGGTAGATTGTTGCTGAATTGGAAAGTTTCAGGGTTGCATATTATGATGAGGATACCTAGAATAGCAGTTGACCTTTCATTTTAAGAGGTTACTTTTATAATGATGAAAATGTGAAATAACACCTCGGAAGTTCGTTCCCCATTGCAACAATTTGAGATCAATTTTTATCTGAGGAGAAAAATTTCTCCTTAACAATAGAATGAGGATGAACGGTTTGATTGTAATCGGTATGGACGGTCATAAATTTAAATGTCTGGACTAGTGGAACCAAAGAATGTAGTCCGTCCGAAGATCTACCCGGAAAATTGTGGTAGAGTAGTGAGAGGTTAGCAAATTCCCGTCTGACGGCTGAAGTGTTTGAATTTGTCCATTTTATCTATAAGTTTGCTTTATCATCACACAATTTACAAAATTGAAACAATGAAACATGCGAATCACTCACACTGATCATTGTATATTATTTTCGCAAATGACAAAATTCATGTATTGGTTACGCATGCCTGGTTTTCTTAACCTGACGGAACTGATGCATAATGGGGACAAACAAAAATTCATTAACGTCAACCAATCTATTATTAACGTTAATATTCTATTATTAATTATGATCCGATCCTATCGTACTTTATAAATGTGGGTAAATGTTAATGAAGATATATATGTGAATATGTCTATGTTAATTATATATTTTATTCTTTAAGACATTTTTATGTTTATACGTTATTTTTATAGATACAAATATTTAAGTAAATGGTCTGTTTATAATAAACAGCATTAACAACATTTACCGGCCTGAATGTCCGTGAAATTTCTTAAAAAATAATTGTCGGGCTTTGTCCATTTTTCATATATTTTGTTAACAAAAAGTATAACAAGGAAGATCTAAGGGATTTCAGATTGTCTTTAATTTGCAGATAAAACGATTAGAAAAGAAAGTCATTATTTTTTTTCGATTAATTTTTTTAATACTAATATTTTTTTAATAATAATACTAATAATAATAATGAGAAGATGAGACAAGAAAAACGAAAGGAGTACTATCGCGGAGTAAGAACGATTCTTAAAATAGAGCTAAATACTAAGAAACTCACTTTTCATATCTGTAATCAAATATAATTTCAATACTATTATCTGGTCCGAGATAAACAAATTTGACTCCAAAATACGAAAGCTTTCTCACAATGCATTGCATGCCTCACCGAAAATCAGACATTGACTGATTGCACGTTGCAAGAAGAGAAGTCGGTCGTGGATTAATACAGCTGCAACTAATCGTGGAAAGTGCAACCGTGAGGTCATTTTGCTTTCTTACAGCAAACAAAATACTGCATGTTATGACTGGTTATGAAACACGTTAGTACCAAAAAACTGCACTCTATGACAAAGGTCGCCATGACATATCTTTGAGAAATACATCTAAACGAACCAGAACCAACAGAAAAGGCAAAACAACTAAAATGTAACAAACTAATCGGTCATAAAAACACACTTGACAGACACACTCTACATGGCCATTATTCTGTCAGAGCCAAAGATATCGAAGCATATCAAGCATTTACCAATCAGTGGCTGGCGGACTATGGTCTCAAATCAGAGACTGAAGCATTCATAATTACTATCATGTTCAGTGCTTTCCAACTACAAACTACCAATGTAATGTCCAGAAACTTGACAGCAGTCAATTCTGCTTAATATGGGGAGAACATCCGAGAGACATTTAACCAAATAATATCTAGATTTGAACGACTGACGCCAACAGTGTATAGGTCTATTCAGTGCATACATTGGTCAATATCCTGCTCATTCACCCTCTTTAATAAAGACAATAGGTGAGATTACAAACAAGTAAAATTTATAAAGTATAGAAGTGTAGAATACTGTGAAATATTAGTGCTAAGACTATCAGGCAAATTGTCCAGACATAATTGAGAAAATCAAATTGAAAACAACTGCGTTCTTATAGGTGTAGCAATCAAAGTAAAATAATATATATATATATATATATATATATATATATATATATATATATATATATATATATATATATATATATATATGAAAATGGGGATAAACTAATTAAACAGAAGAAATACAAGAATGTATCAACTCAAGTCAATAACATAAGCAATTTTTATTGAGACTTGAGGAATTATGTCAAAAGAAGAAAACTATCGGTATCAAATCCTGGTAGCGCAAACAATATGAATAACAAAAAATAATACTCATGGCACTTTTCTCATCTTGTGTAGATTTCTCTCCATGCAGTGACCAGAAATTACATTCTTTTTTTTTCTCTCTCTCCAGTTACACGTCGGCACATCTTTTTGTAACTTCTGATACGAAAATCTAGTTGTCTACTAAAATCTCGCGAAATACATTATAGTATGAAAATCTATAAAAAGGAATCTGACAATAAAGTGATGTCTATGTTGATGCGACTACGCATGCGTACGAACGCGAAATAATTTTGTCTTTAATATACGATTCGTGTATATGGTCTAACCAATTTGATCGAATTTATTTTTATTTTTGAATTGTGATAACAGAAGTTCTGCCAAGAATGGTGAAACGCTGTAAATAATTGAACGGAAATTTACTGTGATTAATCTATGTATTAAAGAACTTTCTGAAAATGTTCGTCTTAAATTGTTTTCTCTTTTAATCAAACTTATTGTCAGTCTCTTGACAGTGAACAGCTAATAAATTTAGTTCATTTATTAATATAATCTTTTTTATTTAAATTGAGATTTCTCCTATGTATTCCCTTAGTTAATTATTAGAGGCGATACAGAAAATTTCTTCTTTAAGTTTAAGTTTCTTGTTTTATTTGTATTAATTGAAATTTTTAATGTTTGGGAAGTAGTTGTAAAATTTTCTGTTGAGTTTTAGATAAATACTTTGGTGATTTGGTTGGCAGAACAATATAACTTGATTCGTTTGGCTTCTCAGAAGGGGCCTTTTTCCTATTGCGGAATATTATGCGAACTATTAGTTCAGCGTTAAATATGAAATAATTAGTGTACTGGAGGAGATTAAAAGTATTTTTATTGTGTTTTTCATCTCATTCAGGAGTTGATTTTGCTATTATGCTGAGAATGAATATATATTACTAAACAGTAGTAAGGGCGTGTTGAAATGGTGATAAGAAATGACCAGCACTTCCCATCAATCCATTTGTTTATGGTTGCCAAGCATTACTTTTTTACAATGTATTCATTACAGTGAAAGAAATTTTCAATACATTCATTCTTGAGACACGGTGGAACAAGCAGATGATTACAACAGATCTCAACGGTTCAAGCAGAGGATAAAGATGGCTACGCACGGCGGACATACCACAGGAGGCACAAATCGAAATCATAACAGAAGCAACGGCAGTTTGTTGCAGTTTCCTAACTGTATTCTGCATGTCTAAATCCATATATACCGCAATGGAAGCTGATGAAATAAAGTGTGTACTTTACTTTCTGTCATGTTAAGTTTCTCCTTAAACAAATTGACGCCATAGGTACGTTCTCCTACTTTGATTTTCTCTCACCGTCAATCAACATTTGCAAAATCAAACAGCAATAGAAAATTGATGACAGGAGCAGGTTTGAGTGAAACTGGAAGCTTCTCGTACTGAACCTGAGAAATTTAATTATCAACGCTATCATCATAAAGGAAGTAATGTGCAAAGATTTCATTAAATTCTTTGACATGAGATAAAGCCGACGACAATATTTAGAATATTAGTTTTGAGCGGACTATTTTATTTAGGGAAGTATATTGTGGCACCGTTTTCCTAACTTTGACTTCATAGCCCAGTCGCAAGACAAAATAAATCGATTTTGATTGGCTGAGCCTGCGTGGAAATGATAGATAAAGAGAAAGGCTTTTGGGTTTTGGTTTTTACACATCAGACAATGCAGACCTGTTGCTTTCGTATCTGGAAACTGCTCCCCAGTTGAGGGGGAGAGCAACCCCACTGGATAATTAGAAATGTATACGTTGACGTGTTTAATATAATAGTTAAGTTAAAATTCTCATTGTTGAATTGATTTATATGCAAACCAAAACGACTAGCGATCACCGGCCGAGAGAATAGAATGCAACTTTATTATCGACCGTCGCCCCAAAACTATCCTCACCAAGGTTCTATACAACATGTATGATTAATTTGGTGCAGTGATGACGACCTACTATGGGGGTACGCAGAATGAGAGTTACAACGTGAAAAAATTTCGGAGAGTATTTTAGGCCCGAGGACTCGAACAAGTGTATATGAAAAAATAAAAATAAAAAGAAAATAATAATCTAGTCTTTAGGACAGAAAATAACTAACTGTAAGTGTGACGTCGTCCCCGGGTCGCAGCGCCAACTGTGACGTTCTATCCTGATCTACAACGGCGCCAGTTGTGACGTCCTCAAACAGCACCACTTGTGACGTCTTCGCCGTGGCGCCAGCTGTTCGCTCCTCGCTGCTCCGTCCGGGTGTCGCTGCTCCAAACGTGACGTCCGCCTGTCGCGTCAGTCGTGTTGTCTCGTCCTGTGACGACCAACTGGCTTGGTATCGGTCGCGGCACCCAAATGTGACGTTCTAACCTTTTGGTGATTCGGGTGGGAATCTGGTTAGATTTGATATCAGCCTCGTCGTTCCCAACTCGCTTCCAACGCCTGGTTACCAAGGTAACTGCATTGATCTCCAATCTGCCTACCCACGTTGTGAATTGATCTTAGACAGACGAGATCAAACAGTGGTTGGGGCCGTAATGCAAATTGAGTTCAACGGGGGTGATAACACACAAATATGCATAAAAGAAAATAAAATGAAAACTCAAAAAGTTCAAAGTATCAAAGAAAAAGGTAACAAACTTTATGTCTAGTTGTTCGATACATAGGACTGCATCTATCTCCCAACCCGTTCTGTGGATTGTGACACGTCGTTTTCGCTAGGCAAGTTTTAACGCTTCAAGTTGTTTGCTCTCTAAGAAATTTGTGTTTCGGTGTGTCTTTGGACGAAAGTCGAAAAAAAACTTATTTCGGTGGTCTGGTCCTAAGTCGCTCTTCAAAATAATTGTTCTTGGTTGAATAGGAGTCCGGAATTTTGCGTGAATCTTGGTCAGCTATCTCGAGGCGGCTTCAACTGGAAACTGGAGCTCGAACTCTCTGGACACTCATCTCTGCCGTCAGGGCCCGAACTGATTTCTGCATGTTGGGGCTTGGCTTTTATTGACGCTGACCAAAACCGGGGTGGGTCTGTTGGCGTCCGGAGGTTTCCTCGATAATTCTAAATACATATCCACCTCTTTTATTTCTGGTTAGGGATTTTCCACTCTTTTCCATTTTTGGGAACTTTTTCTCACTCCCACTTTCTCACCATACTTCTGAGGGGCGTGAACTTCCCTCCCCACTTCTTCGTAGCAGCTTCTCATACTTACACTCTGGATGGGGGCGTCGACAGCCTTCTTCTTTCGTCACGTGATCACTCTCGGCCAATGAGGTCTTGGTCGGGTATCTTTCCTCCTCCTTCGTGCGTCACGTGATCACCACTTGACCAATGATGTCTTAGTTGGGCGTGAACAATCTGCGGCTTTGTTTCGGAAAAAAAAAATACCTTGCTTAACTAAAAAAAAAATTATCTTTTGCTTTTCCCTTTCTTCATTAATCGCCGTATCATTTCTCTGGCCACCAACGGGAAGATATGAACAATGGGGTCATAATTCTTGTTCTACACGTGGCTTACGTCAGGTATTTTCTCGCTAATTTATCAAGATGGTTGGTATTCTTAACATCGCCTCAAAAAAGAATTATTCCCAATTTTTCAGTCAGTCTGACGTCTCCAAGGAAGAAAGAAAAACACCCCTGGGTCCCCACCCATTTTCCTTCGGCACCTATTCCTGATAACATAAATTTATTATCGCAGGCAAAAGTTGTTTTGTCGAAAAGAATTTAGTTAGCGAGACAGCTTGTGTGGGATTTTAATTTTCCATATCTAACTAAGGCTCTGTAGCTACAACTGTGTTTTGTCAATTATCAAAATTAACGTTTTCAAGTGGACTTTCTTTGGCGAACATTTCTTGATAACACAATTCCATTCGCGCAGGCCAAGTAGGAAAATCGGTCAACGATTACTCGTAGGTGGCCTTTAATTTTCATATCTGTCCAAAGTCTTTTTTAGTCATCCTTTTCTTTTCGTCACTTATCGAAATAACCCTTTTTTTATTGCCTCTTAGCCGTGTGTGTGTTCGCTTATCACCTATGATTCGGATCTCGCCTCACTTTTCTCCCTTCCTTTCTTCTTTTCTTTCTTTTCCCTTTCTGCCTTTCTTTCTCTGCCTGGATGCATGGTGCCACATAAGTAAGATGGTATTACTATGTTGTCAAGCTCGCACACACACACACACATCTAAGAGACAAACTAAAATAGGAATTAATGGTTAAAAAAAAAATGAGGATAAAGTAAAAATAGTAAACATGCAGAATATAATGAACACACAATGAGAGAAGGACGAATAGAAAAAAAGAAAGAGAGACACATTGAACACCCAGACTTACGCATAGACACTAGTGTGACAATTACAATTTGAATAAAACATTTTAGTAAGAGATTTATTTTTGTTTTGTTCGGTCATTTTACAAAGGTTTATAACCATTTGAGAGAATTTACTGTTGATTTTGTTTAGCACGTCTTAATGTTGTATTCCTATCAGTCTGTGATCACGTGAAGGCCGGAACAAGCCATAGAAATTTGTTTGACGGGATTTTGTGATGGGTCATTCTTACCATAATTTCTGTGTACTTTTAATAAGCTGAAAATTTTAGCGACAATAATTTTGTGTATATTCAAATGTTTTAAGTTTAGAATTATTTTGTTAATTATGATGATCTGACAAATGATTGTTTTACTTTTGTGTAACAGAGTGTGGAATTCTTCTTTTGTTTTAAGAACCGTATGTGAGTCTTTTGTCAGTTAATGTTTGTGGAAGAATTAAATTAAATAATTTTTGTGGGAATAAGTAGATTCGACCTGCATAGTTCCGCATTTCAGAATGTGTTTTGGTCTGCGTCCTAGGGGAAAATTCTCACACCTGTCTATGTAAATAGAAACCGGACAATGATGGCCAGAATAGGAGCTTTACGCTATGAAGTATTCAGTAACGAATGAATATATCCCTAACATACCGCTGACGTCAAATAAGGGCCCTGACGACCAAAATAAATTCAAGATGCCAGGTCGCGCTAGATGAATAAGAAAAGAAAACATTTATAACAACGGTAGAGCCAGTAATGGATTAGTTAGTGGTGGTAAGGAGTGTCATTTATTTCACTGTGGTGGCAGCCAGGGTCAGAAGGATTTGAGATTATGCGAGCTGAGTTTTGGTACGCATAGGTAGCTTGTTAATAATAGTAATTATAGACAATTAATGGTGGTAAATTTGTGAAGATTTGTCCAAGACACAAATAACAAACTAATTGGTTGGTTGTGGTTGAATAAATAATGTGTTAATGAACCGAATGTACTGTATCACTGTGAGTAGTAAATAAATATGGACATGGTAAATTGCAAGTGTAAAATTTAGGTGGCAAGGACGTGTGCTGAGTTATGGAATTTGTTGATGCTGTGGAATGCAGCTCTTTGGCATGCATTGCGTGATTATTTGTATGTACATTTCGTGTAGTCTCAAGTAAAGAGGTAAGAAATTTTCTTTTTACCAGGAATATTGGATTGCAGAAATGGTACCTGCTGACCTGGGTGGAGAAATATTTGAGAGGTCAATGTAATTTGTATCCATATTGTCGTCTGAAGCATTGCCCTTGGGTTACGGAAGCTAGTGACCAAGAATGGACAAAAGATTGTTCGGTATTCTGATTTTTGTTTTAATATGTTTATGAAGCATAAAAAAAACTGGTCAGAAATTTGCTGATTATGTTTATTCTTTATCATGTATGTTATATGTACATGGCAGAGGGGTCACGTGACGGAGGTCCAATGAAGAAGAAAATGTAAGGAGGACGCCTTGAAAACACAAAAGTGTACAGTGGATTTTAGAGTATTATAGTTGAAATAAAATTAATAAAAGAAATTTTTCATGATTAGGTAAGCAATATTTAATAAGCGTTTAGCAGAATATTATTTTTTATAGAAGTGTATTTTTTACAGAAGTGTATTTCCTAAGTTTGACTTTAGGGGCCAGATATAAGACAAAATTGAAGGAAGTCGATATTGAATGGCTGAGCAATGATGGGAATGATAGATTTAAAGAACGATTTTGGGATTTGTTTTTTACACCGCAAACAATTTAGACGTATTCCTTTCGTCGCTGGAATCAAAAGAACTAGAGAGAGAAGATATAGCATATGAGTCAATTGATGCCATCGCATATATATATATATATATATATATATATATATATATATATATATATATATATATGTGTGTGTGTGTGTGTATCTGTGTGTGTGTGTTTTTGTGTGCTTCTCTGAGTGTCGCAGACAGACAGTTGTCTTGATTGAACTTTCGAACCTTTTTTTTTTTTAATTGCAATGCCATTGTTGACATTCGGAGATTTAAAATTTTATTGTCAAATAAGGAATGTATTCTTTCTTTATTTAACTTAATTAATATTATAATTTCAACTCTACTGTACTGTACATTAATCTCGAATACGTTATTTTAAAATTATATTTCTAAAAAGATCCATATTCTGTCTTCATGGAGCATGTCTTTTTGCTCTTTGCTTAATTCAGCTGAATCCCAGGCTTCATTTTCACTTTCACTCCTTGTAATCACCTAGGTTCTACTGGCATTATTACATTTCTTGCGGTGAAATGCTTAAGAAAAGAATGAATGGAAATGAAAGAATATTTAGGTTCTGATCTAACACATTATCCTATCGTGTTAGATCAAAAGTCATTAGATGAAACTATATTGATACTATATTTTCTTTTCAATGATTTCTTCTTAGGATCAAGATATCCAAAAACTTGATTCACACTAATCGTTTCCAATCAATGTTCCACACAATCTCTAATTAATGGTAAAGGTCTGAATTGTTAGGCAGAAAATAATTTCTGACAGAATATGTGAAATGAGGACTTAACATTATTTATACTATTTATATGAGGACTATTCTCCTCATCTTTGTTGTTGTTATCACAACGTTGTGATCTTCGGTCTTGCTTTGATGTATATCGATCCGAGTAACCTGCAGGGAATTCTGAACTGAACCATTTATTTAATCTACGGGAGGGGGGAACTGTTTCGCTCCTATGCCCATATTTTGGGATATATTTTTTGGATATTTTTATTACTGCTTTGTTGTTGCTCGCCCTGTTTCAAATTAATTAAATTACACACTTCTCGGGCCACTTCTAATACTCTGGGCTATTTTATGAGATTATCAAACCTTCATTTCGTAATTGTTTGTAGTTTACTCGCAACGGTCGTTGAAGGTCGGAGCTTAATACGGCCGAAATGTTGTGATAAAAAAAAAACAAAGATGAGGACATAAGCTGTATGTAAATTGTGTAAATAGAAATTAAATAATTAATGTATGTTATAGTTTCATTGCAATTACACATACACGGATATTGAACAAAGTAACAGGATCTTCACATTCAGAAAATTCAAGAGTCGTTTCGTCGAAAAATCAAGTGCTAAAATAGATGCGAACCAACGAAGAAGTTCTAGCAAAAACAATATTATATTTTCTTAAATGATCTGAGGAAGTTGACAGCGAGGAGTCATTGTCAACACTCACTTGTAATAGCAAAGCTATGTTCTTGAATAAGTTAAAAGTTTAGATTTCTTTTTTCTACGAAGCAGATATATTTCTAATGAATAAGAAATAGCGATATATATGTGTGTGTGTATGTGTGCGTGCGTGTGAGTATGTGGGTATGTGTGAGAGAGACAGAGAGAGAATGTGTGTGTGTGTGTGTGCAATAATTTGGGACAATTTAATAAATTAGAAAGCAAAGTAAATATTTCAAAAATGTTAATTGAAAGAAAGGAGTAATTTGGTTTGTCTAAGTAACAAAATCAGGAAAAATCTTTAAAAATTTACAATGCTTTATAGATCAAGGGGCGACATTCTTTAAATTAATCAACCTCAGCAGTATAGGATGGCATTTAATATAATTTAGTTATATTAAAAGAATAATAACGTATGAATGCATATATATTTTCCGGATAGATAGATAGATAGATAGATAGATAGATAGATAGATAGATATAAACTAGCAGCAATGTATGACTCCATATTAATTAATAGAATATTTAAAATTTCTTACCAACTGACAAACAAACTACCTTCGCAACGTGTGACAATATAAACTGCTGAAGCGAAGATGATGAGATAGACTAGAAATAATTGAAAGAAAA
Organism: Acanthosepion pharaonis; assembly: GCA_903632075.3. Lineage (NCBI taxonomy): Eukaryota > Metazoa > Mollusca > Cephalopoda > Sepiida > Sepiidae > Acanthosepion > Acanthosepion pharaonis. The sequence continues at coordinate 969,679 of CAHIKZ030001125.1, read as the reverse complement.
CAATCAAATAAGTAAAAAAAAAATGTAGGCTATGAACTTATCATTTTCATATGCCCCCCACGACCGCCACCAGCAAATACAGCAGATTGTAACACCAATCTAATAATAATGAAGAAAGTTTTAGTTTTAACCTGCTGGGAGTTTTAAGATGGAGTAATGGCTCATTAACTTTTGATAATGCGAGCTTTACTTTATTTTCCTTCGGGGAACAGAAGAATTTCAAGAAATTTGAAAATAAATAACAATAAAGAGCAAAACATGAAGAAAGAAAGAGAAAATATCTCAAGTGATTGACACATGATACATTACTACGTATGTAGACTACGATGAAAATACAAGCACTGTTAGTATTTAGAAAAAAACAAGCAGTGTTAGTATTTGTTAAGGGGTCCACCCATTTTCATACAAGTGGACTCGCCAAGTGTGTACTTGTACTGCTGCTGGTGAATGCCCGTGAGTATCAGAGACGAGAGATACACTGATACAGTGATACAATTAAAGAGTGAGGTAACCGCTTTGTAGGAGTCACAGTTGCGAGCACGTAGACTCAGAAGGAAGTCCTACTTCGATACTGAATTTCCCAGACTATATATATATATTATTATTGCTACTAACCGCATTTCTGGATCTACTAACCCTATTACCAATTGTATTATTACGTCAATACATTTATTTGCTATATTTCATTTCTGCGTTTGTCATTCATTTTGAGACCGGATTTCATCCCGGAATCTATAACAGTATTTAGAATAGTTTCGATTTGACGTCTTTCCTCATCATTCGATGCTAAGCAAATTTTCATGCGTGTGGCACTCATCACACAGACTTTTGCTTGAAGATTTGCATGTATCATAGCATAGCTATTATACATCGACCACTGTTCAAGTATATACACACGCACTTTTATATTTACATATGCTCAATACCTGATATTCAGCACATTAATAATAGGAATTGAGCGTATGTAAATATAAAAGTGGACCTCGAAGTCAAAACCCGTAACTAACATTCTGTTTCATGCTAAATGGAATCTCCAGATGGCCTGATGATTTCACCTCTGGGTGTTGAAATCACTGTAAACATTTATACAGTGTGCGATGAATAAATTGTCGTCTACATCACAACAAAAAAATGAAAATAACACGGACATATCATTTTAAGCGATATATTTACCACAAAGTACTCAAAACATATCTAGTAATACTGTAGCATAGATTTATTTAATAAAATCGCCATTGATTTATCCACAGCCTCCAGACGACATCGGAATCGCCTACATGTCTTCTGGACGGTCTCCTTGATTAAGTTGGTGAATGTTGCCTTCAGTTCATCTTTGTTCGTACAAGAGTTAAAAGGAGTTTTGTTGGTTTCTCGTTCAACTGCGCCCATTACATAATAATCAAGCTGATTTCAGTCTTGGGTGTTAGCTGGCGACATGTAAGGAGTGATGTGGTACCAGAAATTGACTGACGGCCATGACTGGATTCTCCTGCTTTTGTGGCATGGTGCAGAGTCCCACTTCCAGACATAGGGTCTTCCAGTAGCCGCCCTCTTGAACAAGGGCAGCACTACCTCCTCAAGCCACTTGGTACAGGCCTCCGTAGGTCTTGTAGTCTTCCCTGTAGGAAGACGAATGGAGTCAATAAAGATTATAAGAGCTAGTAGTCCGTGATAGTATAAACTGTGAATTACAAAAAGAAAAAGTTCTAATCCTAATAAACAAAGATTGAACAAATAATCTTCAATGCGATGTCACTTCGATATGTTCCTATTGGCAGGTAATCTAAAAAAAATGTCCAAACATTTGTTGTTAACGGGACCAGTGAATGGTTTGTTAATTATAATCGAAACAAAACTTTTTTTTCTATTATCCGACTGGTTTGATTCTACATTCTATCACCATTATATTAACTCAATTGTTATATTTGTTCCAGGATAGTTGGCCAACTTTGTGGCGCTAGACATAATTTCTCGCCAGAAACTGTCTTACATATTTATATATCTACAATTCGTTCATGTTTTGAATATTGCTGTCACATATAATCTGGTGCTCCTGCTACATATTTAGAGATTCTTGATAAAATCCAAAGACGAATCTGCAGTGTTATTAGTTCTGACCTGGCACAACGGCTTCTGTCTCTTCCCTACCACCGTAACATTACTTCTTTTCTATAAATATTTCGCTTTTTGGGGTATTTTTTTGTTTTGATTTTTTGATGTATTTTGTTCTAAGGTACCCAGACTTAATAATGTAACCCCATCCTGTATGCTAACAGTTTTTCTCGCACGTCTTATCTGTGGAACTCTCTTCCGGCTTCATGCTTTCCAGCCAAGTTTCATCTTCAAAGATTAAATGCAATATCAATCGTTATCTTTTGTCTTCTTAATTCCTGTTTCTTTATTAATTTTTCCTCAGTAACTTTCATTAACTTCTTGCACCTTAGTGCCTTTTTGACCTGTTTAAATTATTAAATAAAGAAAAGAAAAAAGATAGATAGATAGATAGATAGATAGATAGAAAGATAGATAGAACAATTATTATGTCCATCGCCTAATTTTAGATGGACTTTTCTCTGAAATCTTTCTCTAATGGTCTGTGATTTATTTGGGTTAAGTACATTTACCGGAAAAGAAATTATCATAGTTCATCATATATGCAAAACATCGGGAAGAATACCATATATATATATATATATATATATATATATATGGAGAGAGAAAAAAAGACAGACAGACAGAGAAAGATACAAAGATAGCTAGCTAGATAGATAGCTAGCTAGCTAGCTAGTTAGCTAGATAGATAGATAGATAGATAGATAGATAGATAGATAGGGACAGACATGCAGTAAATGACGCCACCGAATGTTAATGTTTTCATGTGATATGCGATGAGTCGCATATAGGTAATTAGTTCACTGCGCATTTTGTAGCTGTTGAACGAAAGATACTCTTCCCTGTCTTGCATATTCTTATAAAAAATTATTTAATAAAATTAAACTTTCCTACTTTATAAGAAAAACACAAAATATATTCAGCAAAGGACAGGCTAATAATCCCTCATTATATATTATGATTAAATAATTCATAATTAAAATAAGAATTAGAAAAAGAATGAGAGGTGGAGAGAGGAAAAGTTAGTAAAATATCTCTGATGAATTTAATGGTCTTCATCACTCCAGTATTCGAAATCTAGAACAAGTAACATGTGGAATTGTGATAAAATAAGTAAATGACTAGGACAATATTTTTATCACAAATAATTTACAAAATTTATAAAACGTCATAATAATAATTCTACCATAATATATTCCTTCCTAATTAATTATCCTGAAAGATCTGATAAATCGTAGACAATTGGCTGCAATATGCAGAGAATTATTTAAATGGAAACAGTTATATTTGAATTTAAATATTGAATTTATAATTAAATCATTTATAATTAAGATGATTGTCGTGATGATTTGCAAAGGTCTTTTCGTTGCATTCATTTCCTAGTTGGTTTTTAATCTCTGAGCTCTATTGGCTTACACAAAAATGTAAAAGCTTTCACTATACTCCAATACTATTTTTGAAATGACAGAAACTTACCGGGACTACTTTGACTCTGGGGTGACTACTGGAACTCCAAGGTATCGGTAAGCTTTAGACTTTACTTGCCCTTTTTTTAACTTCTGTTATTAAACAAAAGTACAAACTACCAATCTGTTGTGAAAATGAACACATCTCTTCATAAGGGGAGATGAACTTGGGCAAATACATATCGATTTACGCCGAAGTGTTGTTCGTACTGACGTAGGTTTGTGTCGTTTTGGTGCTTTCTACTCACAAGCGTTGGATCAGCTACAAGGAACATTATTTGGACATTTCACATGAAGTTTTCTTTCCGTTTTGACAAAGTTTGTCTTCTTTTTGAGTATATTGTTCGTTTTTAGTTTTCATTTTCTTTCTTCTTCGGTCGAATTTGTTTTTATTTTTAAGTTTTTTGTCTTTTTACATTCTTTCCTTTTCTGCCACGGATTTGGTTTGGCGTCGAATTTTTATTTGCCTTTATAGTTTTCAATTCTTGTATTTTGTTGCGAATAGTATTTTTGTTTGTCATCTTGATTTGGAATTTATTTATTTTGGCCGTAGGAAAAATATATTCACTGCTTATAAAAAGAAAACTATACAAGATATCTGACTATAGTTTGACCATTAGAAAATGCAGATCCACCAGATACAAATACACAAAAAACAACACATACACAGGCCCCAAAAAAGCATAGATTCTCGAAAGGTAAGACCTATTAAAGGGGTAAAGTTAATTTATCCACCACAATTTTAGAGAAAAGAAAAGAAACGGAAAAGAAAAGATAAAGAAGCAAGCATCAGTGATTGTCAAAGTCAGCGGTGTAACGGCGGGAGAATCACCTTCTGGCTTGGGGTCCCGGCAGAATTAGGCGTTGCTAGAAGAGGTTAATGAAAATTTTGATTTTACTCCCCCATTGGTAATCATTGAGAACCAGGAAACAATGAGACTTAAGAAATTCTGCTCAAGCCGGGTCCCAGCTTTTGTTCACCCCTCTCTCTATATAGAGCATTAAAGCTAGATTTTCCGTGGGATATCAGGGGTGTTATGATTGACTGCCATATTGAGCCAGGGGTCAATGGGTGTGGACGTCGGTATCCTTACCCCGGCAATATTTAAAACTGATCGTCAACACGACAAGATCTGACAATTTTATTGTTTTTAGCTAGTCTAAATATCCTGGGGCTGAGGTCGGAGTCTCGAAGAACGAGGCTCGATGGCGACATTCAGCGACGGAGAGTGGATATATGTGCTGTATTTTTGTCATTTTCGTCCCGGCGACCATGATTTTCTACTGTCGAGCAGGTTTATCCTCTTCTCAGCGTATTATGTTGGACGTTCTAAGAGTCAGCTTGTCTTCCCGGATCCGACTGGAATGCTTTGTATTGTGGATTCTACCATAAAAGATCAGGCATTTTGTTTGCGCGGGGTTTATGCGCCCAACGACTTCAAAAAGTGGGCCGCCTTTCTTCGACGGATCTATCCGTCTCTGACGTCATCTCGTCGGATAATTTTAGCGGGTGGCTGGAATTCCGTCCTCGATTTCTATATAAATCACACGAAAACTAGATTGGGTACTAATAACCCGGATATAAAACACTTTCACGGCTTTATCAACAGGCTGTATCTTGATACCTTCAGGAATTAGTTTCCTCGGGAGGCAGTGTAGACTTGAACTAAATGAGGCAGCTCGGCTTCGATGCTATGCACAAGCTACATTACCCGAATATTAGTTAGGAGAGTGGACTTAGGGCTGTTAGGCTGTTCAAATTTCCATTGCAAAGTTTATTCGGATCATAGGCTTGTCCGGGTTCTTTCAAACTTTGATAAGGCTATGATTAGCATGGCTGGCAACTGAAAATTCGACATATCGTTGTTCGGTGCGAATGATTTTCAGGGTCAGCTTTTACTAAATCTAGTGCGTGAATTGACGAGCTCTGGGATTGTGAATAGGTGGTTGGCTCCCCTTAAGGCTACCATTAAGTTGTTTTCAATTAATTATAGTATGCGGCTCAACCGAGATAGATTAGCAGAGAAACCTGCACAAGAATCTAGACTAGAAAGGTCTGTAAAATCGGAAGATATTGCGGAAATAGACCCAGATAGGGTAGAGTTGGCCTCTTTGCTTATCAAGAAGGATCACGCTCTTGTAGTTAGAGCTAATTTAAAAAGGATGTCTTTTGAGGCAGTAGATAGCCTCTTCTCAAATAATATTCCTCTTCTCAAATAATACTGTTCTTTAAGCACCAGCTTAAAGTCAAAATTAGAGCGGAAAGGAGGCGTTTCTATTCGGCGAAAAGTGTTTGAATGTTTCGCGTTTAATTCGCTTGGGTGGAGCTAATTTAGAGTTTCCTATAAATGATAATAATAGTTGCCTGATTTGTCAACCAGTGTCAGGTTAGAGTAAGTTTTCTTTTTGTATTTCCTTCGTTTATATATATGTTATACTTACATGGATCTTTGACTGACTAAGCTGCTAAATTCCGAACCGATTTTTCAATGATTCACGAAATACATTTATTGCTTTTAAACTGAAAAAATTCAAAAAACAATGTGTTGCCTAAAGTTAAAAAATAAAATTGCTACATGCAAGTTTTCGTCTTTTTTTTGTATATCTCCTAAATATTTAATGTGAATAATGATAATCTTATTGATTTATTTTATATTTTAGATCGTTCCTTGCTTCCCAGCAATATTACGATTTTATTTTCCTCTGTCTAATTTACTACATCTTATTATATTATTATAAAATTCAGGAAATTATTTGAGATTTCACTGATATTTGGCTACAGTAAATGTGTACAATGCAAATATATAAATGCGAGTATTTAAAATGAATAAAAAACAGCTACCTAACATATTACAATTTTTTTCTTTGCAAGAGCAAATTCTAATTAGTCTAGGACAGATTGGACATTTTATGTGTCTATATTCCGGGCAAGTTCTGCGATTGAACTAAGATATTCTTGTGCCTTCCTGCAATAAACCTGCGAGTCTTCGATTTTTTTTTTTTTTTTTTGCATATTTTGATTTTGTAATAAGGGCGACATACAAAATAATATCACACTAGTAAAAAGTTTTATTATCCAAATGTTTCGCCTTTTGCAAATGAACTCAACCGAATTATGTACGTATGGTAAAATGTAAATTGTTATTGAAGCAGAGCAGATGATTGGTGGCAAGAAACGGACAGAATTGAACAATTTTCGGTCGGAGATTTATTTTCCTCCTATATGCCGTATTTCTTCAGGGTAATCGTGACTCTTCACAACATTTTTTATCATTTGTAGCTTAGTTTTGTTGTCTTCTATTCCTCCTTATCTGAAATGTTTCCACAATCACGCTATCTCTCTTGCCTTCAATACATCCTGTGAGCCTCATAGTCTCCATGTCTTCTTTCTTCATAATGTTTCCTACAATGTTCAATTGTTTCTTTCTCATTCTAAGTACAAATGTTATTTTGTCTCCATTTTCCATAAAATTTCGTCGTTGTTCCAATGTTCAGTCTATGCGTTTCTTAGTAACCTTCTGAAGAAACACATTTTTTTACTTGAACGTTCTTCATCTATGATAATTGACACACCACAGTGCATAACTGATATTAAATAGCAGTTCAAAAATTTTGCTTTGTTTTTAACGACATTTTATTGTTTCTTAATAATTTATTTAGCTTTTGAAAGGCATCTTTCCTTATTTCAAAATTCGGTGTCACATTTTCTGTTCTCTATTAAAACACTGATTAGATATTTAAATTGTTCTACTTGCTTGATTTGAGTGTCTCAAAGTTGTAGATAACACCTTGAAATGTTCCATCCGCTGACAACCATAAAGTTGTGTCTCCACAGATTTTCATGTACACCTTGTGCAGCCTATTAAGCTAAGCCTGTTTTTGTGGGTCATAGTTTGATTCAGTAAGAAAAGATAACAAACCTTAAAACTCTCATCTCTGCCCTCTACTGGTTACGTCTACTGGTAATATTTCTATTCAGTATGTATTGTATGGGTTTCAGAACTTACTAAATACTTTCACGTTATGCACAACATACATCAATAAATCAGGGAAAACAAAGGAACTATCTTTATATATACACACACGGAATATCGCCACTATCTCGAAGACTACATTGAATTTCCTGTAACGAATTGTAACGCTACATATTATTAGGTAGTTGTCTCTAATTTTTATCATTTTTGACTGTAATGCATAAATAATGCATTCTTTATGCATTAAATAATGCATAAAGAATGTTACTACAATATACAAATATTAGCAGCCATCTTGAATGGATCTGAATGTCAGGACTGAAATATTCTATGTGGCACCATTTACCTTGCTCACAGAGAAATATAAAGAGACTGTCCATATTATATAGTAAGGAACTATCTTTTTTACGAAGTTTTCTGATAATAGAATCGTCTGTGTGCTTTGCAAATGAGATACGCCATTATATCAGTAATCAGTCTTCTCAGAGAGATAATTCTAACTATAATTACGAAATGTAAACTTGACAATGTTTGTAGAAAGGAATGCATCAGGCGAAATCTTCTGTTAGCAATAAAACCAGCTATTAGTTAAATAATGTCTCAAGTTAAAATTTCACGTGATAAGAGATGTATATATGTATGTATCACACATTGCAGTTGGGTTTATGTAGAATATGTCAACCATTCTTTTCAACCTCTTACACGTAATCCCATCTTTCTATTCCTAATATGTTTGCAACCTACTAGGAATTAATCAAGTACCATTTTGCTCCATCTGATATCATTCCTGTCCAACTTTAGTTCTGTCACTCAGTAGCGTCTTTAATATCTCATATTTATCTATCCTGTATTTTTTCTTAGTTACTTTCCTCTTCTATTCTTAACTGCACACGTTCCTTGTGACTTTTCCGAATTTTCAAACGATTTTATCCATGATTTTTATTCCAAGTTTTTCACGCGTAGGTAAAACTCTCACATATACACACATTATTCACAAACTGCTCTTATCGTATCTGTTTATAATTATAGGGTTGCCAGTCTGTCGTCATACATTGTTTTATTTCAGTTTCATTATCTTTCTTTAAGTTATCATCTGTCCAATATAATGTCTTCTTGGATTTTTGACAATTCTTTGTGCTCTTAAAATTAAATCATGATTTCTATTTCTGTTAATGCTTAAACCAAATTCCATTATTTACATCATTTAGAATTTCTTATAATTCGTCAGAAGATTCTAATAGTGGTAAGATGTTATCAGCAAATTGCAGGTGGACCAGCTATTCCCCATTGATTTCTAATTCCATTCCTTCAAATTCATTTTGATGGAAGATACCGTCAAGCCATGTTGCAGATAGTGAAATCGTATTGCATTACCTCATTATTTTGCAACATTTAATCTGATCTTTTGCTTTGAGTAATCGAAATATTGCATTTGTTATCACATATATTCTCAAAGGAATTTATAACTATTTTATTTTACTATCATGCTTTTGAAATGAGCTAAAACCTGCCGAGTGTCCAACAATTGAGATTGACTGCAGAAAATTTTGAGTTCAGTTCACTTTCAATGCATATTTTATTCCCAGTGGATTCTCTTCTCATCTAATCTGAGTGACATTTCTTGGGCCGTAACTGCGGTCAGATATGTTTCAGCGAACTATTAGTGTGTTTAATTTGAGAGTATGCAATAGATTCGTACGATTATCTACGGCCAACATCGGACCAAGCATAAAAGCAATAATTTACCGAACATCTCGAAAGGAAAGGTTACAGAATGTGGTATATGAATTAATAGAGTAAAAATGAGGAATCTACTTGGAGCGGGCTACTTACAAATTCAGCAGGCGTCAACGAATCATATATATATATATATATATATATATATATATATATATATATATATATATATATATATATATATATATATGATGACCCTAGTTCTAATTCTAGTTTCAAGCTAGCGCGATCTTCAGACGTCTTGATCACTGAAGATCGTGTTAGCGTAAATCCCAGGTTACGACTTAGTCTATCCATCCATAGGCATCAACGTAGTCAAGCGTTTTTGTTCTCTTTAGGCATTGCGCATTTTACTAAGTAGGTAGCTGTTTGCATGTATGTTGTGTAGTTTTCTTATTGATGTCCTTTTTAGAGATTTTATCTTGTTTAAATATACTAAGATCTTTTGATATGGTATCTGTTGTTTCATCCAACGGTTTTGCTTTTCTTATATATATATATATATATATATATATATATATATATATATATATATATATATCAATTGTCAATAACTATTTTCAATAAGCTATTTTCAAACATAACTATTTTCAATAAGCTATTTCCAAACATTTTTCTGATTTGAACAGAATTAGAATCTAAACACCGATGTTTTTTCTTTGTATCTAGTAACTGAATGTCTAGTTCTGCAAATGATTTCCTCTTGATTCTTTGCTTTATCAGTTTGGATCACTCTAGTTTCTTACTGTTATATTTATCAACTGATCATTGTGCAGGAACAAGTGGCAGCATTATCATTACTTTCGCCTCAACTGCATTCGTTTGATCAGCATAATTTAAGACTTCAACTATATCTTACCATTTGATCACAAGAGACTATTTTGTAGATCCTTCCTATAAATGGTGCACTGATTATTGTCTCTCTTTGAATTTCTGCCTCTCTACAGCAACAACTAAGTGTTAACCCTGTTATGGTTTGCTTTCTAAAGAGATAAATTTTCCTTGACAGCAATTATGATCTTCTGACCAAGTTCAGGTCAATCAGCAACATGTCAATGTATTACGCTCACGTTCATTTACAGACAGATTTCCCATTCTCGATCATATCATTTACTTGAATAGTCAAATCTATAACGTTTGCCCTTTTCGAAATGAACACCTGTCACAAACAAGTCTGATTTCTTTTGTGCTTCTCTGTTATAACGAATAGAAATGAACATCCACATCCATTGGCACTTCGTTGGGTGCTAAATGTCAGCAAATCTCTAATACTCCTTCAATATTCAATAATACTATTGTCCGTCTGGTTTCTAATCTTTAACGAATTCTTTATTCTTAATGTCTTTTGTAAAAAGCTTTTTGGAAGCATAGCAATGCCTTCCCTCATGATAAATACTATAACATATTTAACTTTTCAATCTCTGGCAAAGTTCATATATTTATCGAAATGGAAACTTATTTATATTGCCATAGTTTAAAATATTTAGTCATTGCATGATATTTCTTTTTCTTTGACATTATTTTTGATCCCTTGGATTAGATTAGGAGTTCTCTTAGAATTGCAAAATTTTAACATCATCTCCAAAATGTATGCACATTGTCCAGAGTAAATATTGACACATTCTATCATGAAGCTATTTATATTCCAGAACATCCTGACATTAGATGGTCTAGTGTTTCCTGATATTTTTTCACAGGAGCTGAATTTTGTATCCACAATATTTTGCATGATATTTGCGTCCAAAATCTATGAGGCCATCAACTTCATATTAGACGAACTTGACCCTTCTTTAAAGCAGGTTAGGATTGGTGTTTCTATTGTAGGGATTGTTTTTGATTCTGACTCAAAGTGATGACACTAAAACTCATCCTGAGTTAGAAAATATTTGAAGCAAAGTAGTTGGATCAGGCTCAAACTGTTAGATTTACCCATGATGTCATCAGTCTGGTACAGAAGGTGTAGCATTTACCAAGCAAAATCCTTCGTTATACCAATTTCATTGGGCAGAATATTTCCAACATTCTTTTGAGATATGATAAAAGCATTGGTTATTTGATTTATAATCATTCGCCTGTCGTCTACCACCATGTGGCTAAAACGTTCAATGTTTTCTTTGAGTGTAGCAGTTATAGGACGTTCAGTTCTTGAGTCATCTTGAAGATTCTCTCTTTTCCTAAATTCAGTTGCCCACTTTTGCATTGTTGATAAAGCTGGATCGCCATCCCTAATGTATCAGCCATGGCAGCATGAATGTCCTTAACCACCAAACCCTTTTTCTGCAGGTACTTGATGACAGCACGTTGCCAAGTTTTACTCAATTCCTCGCTTTAATTTTGCCTTCCATCAGAGCTTTTTTGTCCGTGTCTTAATTTTTGACTTGACATTAAGTTTTTCATTAGCTGCTAGATCTATTTCATATATGACATTTAATTCTATGATATTTCCCAGTCATCTGTCCGCTAACAATGTTTGCAATTTAGTGCTATATGTTTGTTATAATAATAATAATAATAATAATAATAATAATAATTATAATTATTATTATTATTATTATTATTATTATTATATTTCAATTTCTGCTATGGTCACACTAGCTACCAAGTCTGCAGGAAGACCTAAGGCATGTAGTGGTGTGTTGTTATGGCTGCATTTCATGATTAGTGTTTCTAATTCCCATAACATTACTATCATTACATAGATACAGTGCTTAGTGTGTGCGCTGTACTTAGCATGATATTTCCAGGGATTTATTTTCAATATGTTGTTATGTTCCTTGTGTTTTCATTCAAAGCAAACCGACTATGACCGTTACTAATATTGTTTTCAATTTCCACATGTTTTCTATTTCGATTTCCAGGTCTTTATACTTCGAGAGTTTTTTTCATATTCCTTGGTTGCTATGTTACAATGCTGGGCAAACAATATCATTTACTAGGCACCTTTTTTTTCTATTCGGTTTTTGAAAATTACTTCCGGCCTATTTGCTTTATACTTCCTGTGTGTAAAGACGATGTAGTCTCATAGAATTATGATGTCTTTTATTTCTGTAACCGTTGCTGGGTGATGTTTATACCAGTCTTTGTTAACATTATCACGAGATTGTTTGAACATTGTCCAAACTAAATATTGCTTCACTCTATCATGGAGTTTTTTTTATATATTCTAGAACTTCCTGAGATTAGATGGTCTATGGTTTCCTAATATTTTTCTCAGAACCTGCATTTTGGATACACACTATTATGCATGATATTTTTTCAGAAAGTTTCTAATGAAAAGAATATGGTCTTGAACTGCAAGAATAAACTCCTTCCGTTTCAGCCTTTCATCCAAATGATTGTAACCTTTAATGAACGTTAAATTTATCAACATTGGTTTTATATGCAATTTCTGGATATTGACCATGCAGTGGTTTGTTTTGCCAGTGCTGTTTCATCTGATCAATAGCTTTATTTTTGGCTTTATTTTTATATATTTTACTGCGACACTTGATTCTTGGGGTCTGCTTTGGTTTTCTACATAATCTAATAAATGTAAATCTTTACTTGTATTTACAACCTTCTTTCAGGGTTGAATATTTTTCTTTCTTTTTTCGTGTTTTTTACTGTATTATCCAGTCCTTTGTTGTTTCCATGTTGTCTCCACTTCATATTCTAAATTTTCTTTACATTTCTAGAAGAGTGTATATATTACCAATTTCTCGATTTCCTTCTCTTTCCTTTCATTGAAGGAATCTTTGAAAACATTTGAAAGCAAAATCCCCACAAGGGCACTTGAGAGAATTTCTTTTCCTTGTTTATCACTGTCAGATTTCATCGCATTTTTAGTCTGAATACCAGTGTAACAAAATATGTGACCCTTTTATTCAATGATATTTCACAGAATTAATAGTGATGCCCTTCCATGTCCACATAGCCGTCACTATATTTAAGATAATTTTCATAATGCTATCATGTTGAGATTAATATTATAATTTTCACGTCCGCACAGCGTATAATTTTGGTTGCTGGGTAAGAAGTTGATTTTCAGGTCACCTCTTGTGACTTAGAAAAATAAACGAGTCATTTGTTTATTTCACCGAGAGTCTCTGTCCAATACTTCCTTTTGCTCTTTCGAGCTGGCATGGTTTTCGTAATGGCTCTATTTCTGATTTACAATCCAATATGATTTTTTTTTATGTTTTATGTACAACACCCCAACGTTGCAATGATAATTGCTTGTGTAATTGGTCAGTTATCAATATTTTAAAATTTGATGGTTTTTATTTCTTTGCATCTTATCATTTGCATTGTTCCATCAGTTAGTCAAACCCTTTCTTTTGTTCTTTTTCTAGTAAAAGCTATATGCGGTCAATTGGGTTCTCAAGTTGGCATTCTTTGTGTCGTAAGGATTAACACTTTGCGACTTTTCATCATTTCTTCTCCGCTCTGATCACGCCTTCATTTATGATCACATATTATTATTATTATTATTTCCTTTGATTTCGGGCTTTTACACATTTCTTTCCGGGTCCCGCCCAGGGACCTAAGGTTAGAAATGACATCATGACACTTTCCACTGACATAAAAAAAAATACATAGATAAAGCCCTTCGTAAAGTGTGGACTGTACTTGTGAGAACAATTTTTGGTATCTCTTTGAGCCATGGACTTCCAGGAATCCCTTCAATTAGTCTACTGGAATCGTTTCTAACCAATCCTAGGGATCCAGCTACAACAGGGATTGTTGATGTTCCCATGTGCCATATTTGTGAGATTTATATTTCAAGGTCCTTGTATTTTGACAGATTTCTAAATATCTCAAAAATACATTTCAGTCTGAAGGGATTGCCATATCAATAAGGAGGAACTTTTTTTGTTTGTGGTCTCTAAAAACAATGTCTGGGTGGTTGGTTTTGATTGTTCTGTCAGTGTGTATTGTGTAGTGCCATATATTTGTAACAGGTCCTATCTCCGTAACTGGGTCTGGGTGGTGTTCATACCAGTTTCTTTCAGTTTCCTTCCCGTAGAAGTTGCAGATTTTCCAGTGCAGATATTGGCCCACTCTGTCATGCCGGGTTTTATACTCAGTGGGTGCCAATATCGTGCAACCTGATACAAGATGATCAATCGTTTCTGGATATTTATCACAGAATCTGCATTTTGGGCTAACACAATATTTTAGTATATGTGCTTGATAATTCCTAGTTAGCAAGAATAAAACTTTCAGTCTCGGCTTTCAACCCTGCAATACGTAGCTACTGATGGGTACAGATTTTGTTTACGTCAGCTTGTTTGGTACGGGCAGAGTATTGACCATGAAGTGGTTTATAGTGCCATTGTTTCTGTATCTGGTCGCTTGCATTTGTCTTTGCTTTCTTCTTTAAGTATTTTGCAGCTTCAGCCGATGCATTGTGCTTTACTTTATTTTTGCGCCCATTTGAAACCCCATGTTGAATTTGTTGGCTTCCTTTATTACGAAGTAAAGACGTTTACTACTTACATGTCCCTTGACGCATACCATCATCCAGTCTTCTTTAGTTTCCAAGTATATTTGGAGGCCAATTGTTGTAGTTTTCTAGGACAGTTTTAGTTGAACTAATCCTCTGCCTCCTTCGGATCTGGGCACATACAGACGATCAACATCAGCTTTCTCGTTTTGGCGTCCATTCACTTAACTTCAGCTATGGTCCAGTTAAGGACATTAAAGCTGTATTGCACCACAGGGACAGTCAATGTGTTTATGGACGATATTCTGTTTATTTGAGTTTAGCTCGGTATTTAGTACCAGACGTACACGCCTGTGGTACTCCTTTCTTATCTTCTGCTTCATTTGGGGGTTTTGTATGCCATCTCCTTCGCTAATTCCTACTTATTTATAGGCTTCATCATGATCCAGTTCCCGAATCTTTGTGACAAAATCTATTAAGTGTGTTTCTGTAATTCTACCTTTCTTGAATGTAATCTTTGCACATTTATCTAATCCGAAGTCCATACCTATGTCGTCACTGAAGCATATTAAAATATTGAGGAGGCCCTTCAACTCATTGTCGTCTTTGGCAAAGAGTTTGAGATCATCCATGTAGAGTAGGTGATTGAATATTTTCTTATTTATTTAGCTACTGTTGTTCAGTTCATTGCGTAATGCGGATTAAGGACATCCAAAACAGAAGGGCTGACAGAGAGTCTCATTGAAAGAATCGACGTCGGATATTTGGATGGTTGGATATGGCAGTGCCTCTGGTGTGACTAAAGTATAGTTTGGTGTTCCACATTCCCATGCTGTGTTTAAGGAAATTTAATACCACATGGGAGACATTGTACATTTCCAAAGTTTTAAGTATCATTTTATTTATCAGTAGTTGTTCTTTGAAGCCATATGAACCTCTCCTTCATACCTTTTGTACTCAGGGAAGAATGCGGTTTCTTTCCAAAAAGGAATATTTACGGTTCGTCAGGAGAGACGTGATCAACTTATACTTTGTGGGGCGAAATGTTATCGGTCTATTTCACTTTTCTTTTGACATGAGGTATGTAATACCTTCAGTAATCCATTCCGGGATTTTATTGGGATTATTTACAAGCACTGATACTGTTTTTGCAAGAATTTTATGGATAGATGAGAGATGATAAAGCCAGAAATTGGGCACCTTCTCATTTCCTGGGATTTCCATTTTTTGGATTTCGTTAGAGCTTGCTTAACACCATCTGTGGACATATTTTCCCATTCTTGCAGAGGTGTATCCAGCATTCGTCCTTCTTCACGTCGGGTCCATTCTGCATTTGGGTTATATTCCTTTGTGCTGCTCCAAATATTTTCCCAAAATGTACATTATCAATCTATGGTGGCCTTTCGACCTGTAAAGGTGTTTTTCCAATTTCCCTGTAAAATTTCTGATGGTCCGTTTGGAATATTTTATTTTGGCGATAGAACCTACAACGTTTTTCGTATCGTTTTGTTCGCTGCGCCTTTAGCTGAAGTTTCTGCTTCAGCATTTCCTTGATTGATGTAATTTCATTTAGGGATTTAATTTTTTATTTCTGTTTGACCTTTTCGCACTTGCGTGTGGATATATTTGGGTTTCTACTGAGCTCATCTAATATAGAAAGCTCACATCTGATTTGTTTTATTTCTCGTATCAGTTTTGTTTTCCAAGCTGGTTCTCTGCGTCTGTTAATTTTAATTATTGTCTCGACCCCAAGCTTCCGAGTCGCTGCTAAATACTCTTGCGTATATGACGTTGTTAACTTCTATGATGTTTTACGGTTGTTTATCTGTTAACAGAGTTTCCAGAGCAACGTTGCTTATTTTCACAATGTGCTTGTTGGAATTCGTCATAATGATTTTGGGGAGCTGGTCTCTGACAATTGTATGAAATTTCCTCTGCTGAATACTTGGATGACGTCGTTTTTCGCTTCGGTGCGCAGAGACCTAAGGTTAGAATGGCATCATAATATTTTCCACTTAAAAAATAGAAAAAGCTAAAACACACACACATATTTTACATAGTTAAAGCACTTTGTAAGGTGTGGTCTGCATTCGTGAAAGCAATTCTTTGTATTTCTTTAAGTCATGGATTTCCAGGAATCCCCTAAATGAGTCTACTGGAATCCTTTCCATTCAATCCGAGTGCACTATCTACAACAGGGATTGTTGATGTTCCCATTTGCCACATTTTTGAGATTTCGATTGCAAGATCCTTGTATTTTGATAGCTTTTTGAAAATCTTTTAGCTTCTTGAAGATATTATTATTATTATTATTATTATTATTATTATTATTAATGTTGTTGTTGTTGTTATTTTCCTACAAGTCACAAACGATAATGTATATTGGAGCTTAGTATTCTAGTTGTCTTCTGTAATTTCGACGTCAGGATAATTTGAAATCTCCTTTTCATTTTCCAGTTCTTCCAGCCTTTCTTCAACAACTTGTTTTGAAGATTTCAAGCACTCTCATATCAACATGAAACTTCATGTTCACTTTTGATATTTTTTCGACTTTGAGGCCTCGCAAAACAATAAAATTCACGATTCCGCATCTTTTCTTTCTAATTAATTATTACCTAATCAAATCTGCAGGGGTGTGATGAATCACGAATTACCAGGAAGGTTTGGGATATTTTCTAATCTAAGCATGTCATGGCTTGTGCATAATTTATAGTATACAAAGATTCTAGACGGAACATGATAAAAGAAATATCAGTGACTTACCGGTTGGATTCACGGATATTATTATGAATACTACTTTTTCTAAACAAATAGCAAATTAATCATCAGGATAATATGTTAGTAATATATCACAAAGCAATTATATATTCATTATATATTTATATATATATATATATATATATATATATATATCAAGAACAGTTTTGAAGGAAAGCTGTATGACAAAATGGACATAAGTGTTCGGGTCCCGAATGTATATATATATATATATATATATATATATATATATATATGTGTGTGTGTGTGTGTGTGTGTGTGTGTGTGTGTGTGTGTGTGTGTGTGTGTGTGTGTGTGACGGACACGAGTTCGATGTATGAGGTTCCGACGAAAACGAACTAATTATCTGCATGCCTGTGACGGGCATGACTTTTGAGACCGACTCGAGAATTGCACAAAAGATCGCAAACATTACAGGAGGTTTTGTATCCAAGTGCAGTAGGAACACTGTTTCATTTTGCTTTCTCTTTTCATGTAGTCGACTGCTAGTTACTTCTCAGTGTAGCTATATCAATGTTGTACTTCTTCAGCTCCAATGATTTGTTGTCTGGGAGAGTTCGTAACTTCTAAGTACCAAGATGAAGTTGATGCTTCGTAGCTTTTTTCGCAGTAGCCGGATATGTATTGAACTAATTAGTTGTAGTTGTCAGAAATCCGACACAATGATTTGTTTCAAGTGGTGAAGGCTTCTATCGCATCATACACACTTGTTGGAGGTGTCGATAAAAAGGTAACGGTGCAAAAGACTTGCCACGGAAACTCCTAACAACAGTCCTCGTGTTATTATCGCAGAGTTTAATCTCTCCGTATCACAGTCAATACCAACCAATACACGTCTCTCAGCAGACACATGCATTATAAGTTGACATGAGTTTTCCATCGCATCGTAAGTCTTTTTATCATGAAACCCACACTAAGAGGATTTCTAACCAAACCTCAGAGAGACACTTTTCATCCTCATCAAAGGCAGCCAGCCAGCGCCAGTTCTCAACCTGGTATATTTAGATAGCTCCGGTTGATATATATATATATATATATATATATATATATATATATGCACTGGAGGTCGGTGTAAGCAGATCGTTATCAATGTGGTGATATATGGCTATACTTTTAAAATAATAATAACGTATAAAATTATTATCCATTATATGAGAATATTGTATTATTATTATAATAATAATAATAATAATAATAATAATTATTATTATTATTATTATTATTATTACTATTGCTGTTGTTTTTTAGATATTTAAAAGATAAATAATAATACAAAGTTGACGAGTAGTAAAAAAGAAAAACAATAACGTTATAACTGGGAACACTTTTTCAGCAAAATTGAAATTACGTTACTTTGCAATTATTAAATAAGAAAATGCAAAGGAATAAAATTCATACCAAATGCTATGAAAATAATCTTTGAATGAATATAAGTAATAATAGACAAAGAATATATATATATATATATATATATATATATATATATATATATATATATATATAAATATCAATCATAATTACCCGATCAATAGAAACGACGATAACGTGAAACGATAGGATGTCTAAAAGTAATATATATATATATATATATATATATATATATATATATATATATATATATATAACATGGCTGAATCTCATCACAGTCGATTTTTTAGGAAAATGACCTTCTGATTATATCGAACTGATGAAATGATCCCATGGGCTAAACCTCTAAGAATTACGTTGAAACAATGTCTCAAGCCTTGTGAAAGTGAATTTGTATAGACGGATCTCTTCGGCTAGCAAGAAAATAAGTAGTCATCGTGACTGACTTTTTGAGCATACTCAAAGTGTTGCTCAGCATAATTGCAGTATGATCATATGTGGACTCTGTTCTTGTATAGGAAATGAGCGTGAGCAACTTAGATTGGCTTGCCACCGTAGCAGATAGATGGGTGCGCTCGATAGAGATAAACCATAATATATATGCTGAACTCACTCTTTGTAATATATATATATATATATATATATATATATATATATATATATATATAATTTCACATGAAAGTTTTACTATTACTGTTCTTATTGTGCCAAAGTTAGTATATTTATAAGAATGTCTCTTTTAAAGCAAATTTCATAAGTCAGTTCAACGCAGTAATTTGTCAATTTCGTTATCTTCCGTATTTATAATTTTCAGCAGTTACATTACTTATCTTTATGAGTACAGCAAAGTTCTTAAAGAACCTGACCTGTAATCTTATTACATCAACTTTCCTCACACACATATAGCATTCCTTATGTTATCTTACCATGTTTCACACACACACACACACACACACACACACACACACACACACATATATATATATATATATATATATATATATATATATATATATTTGCCTTTCAGCAGTTTTTAGTGACGATCTTTTCACGAACATCACACTGGCACACAAAATATGCAAGAATTTAAAATCAAACATTCACTGAAAAACATTCTCATGCTTATTAGAATATATGATTACCTTCTTAAACAAAATAAAAGCCTTTCTTGCTAGAATGAGATGGATGGCTTTGTTTGATTTTTGAAAGTATGCCGATAATAATGAATATAACGAAAACTGCAATGTAAGACCAGGAAGTTTCCCCTGCAGTGGAAGACTATCTGATTTGAAAAGGATCTAGTTGTCATTATGGATAATATAAGGTTCAGGAAAATTAAAAGCAATTTGAGAAAGTTTTAGTAAATAGCAATAAACGAGAAAAAATATATGTTATGAGCCCAAATGTTTACAAAAAAGAAAATATTACCAGATACCAGATTTTATAAACAGCACCCGCTTCTTATTAAGAAAATATCAATAAAGAAATTAAAGACCACACGAACAGAATGGGCATTAGCGATACTCATAAACCTATGCGAAAAGCAGGCTTCCTTCACTGTTAAAGACTCTAGAGACGTTTTCCGCCCATCTTTCTGCGTAATAAATCCAACTAAGACAGAATTGGGTATTATAAGCTGGGAAATTACACAAAATATATACGAACTACTAAGAGTAGCAACGCAAGTAAATCAATGAAAGGGATCCAATGAATGTATCTCTTGGTTTGATAAGACTGAAGATAAAAGTAAACATGCATTTATCAAATATATGATTGTTATCCTTACATCACGAAAAAAATATTAGAAGCATTAGATTATGAAAAAGAATTGTTGACATCACGCTGGAGCAGATTGCGTTAATAACGTATTGCAAAAATTCCGTTTTCTCTCATAATGCACAAGCGTGTGTGAAGAAGACCAAAGATAGAAACGTTGATGTACCCTAAGAACCTTTCGATATGGCAGAGATTTCTGAGCTGATGGGTATGTTTATATTAATAAAATCAATAAAATTATCTACCTGGACAGCCACGGTATTTACAGAAACGATGGGCTAATCTTGATGCCAGATAAATAAAAGCTAACGCTGCCAGCAGAAAAAATACTCTTTAAACTCTTTAAGGATTTAAATTTTCAAATCACCGTGGAAAGGAACATGTAAATTGTTCAATATTTGAATGTTGAATTTAATCTATTGGCCGTTACGGTTTTCCCATATACAAAAGCTAACACTCTGTAAATTCAAAGCCCTACCACGCATCATGTGTAATAAAGCACACCCCGTCTGAAGTTGATAGCAGATTGTCAGGGAATTTCTCAACAGGGAAAATATTTGAAGAAAAAAGGAAAATCTATATAGCAGCATTGAAGAGGGAGGGCATAAATTCAACCTTATTTAAAACGCGGAATATCAGGTGAAAAAGAAACGCAACTTGGTTACAAACCCTACCCCTTTTAATCTACAGGTAAAAACAAAAATTGGGAAAAATATTCTTTGATTTAATAAGGAAACACTTCCCGAAATCCTCTGTATTGTCCAGATTTTCTTACAGCAACATCGGGAAATTGAGTTGCAGTTGTACTGCCAATTGAAACAACATCAACAAGAAAAATGCGAGGATTTGAAAACTGATCTACAAAATCTCGGTTAAAACTAAAAGTTATGCAATTGCAGAAACAAAAACTAAACGCCGTTTGAACGGTGCCTGCTGCACATAGGGTGTAATTTATTAAGCTGAAGTTCAACAACATAGAAGACAAATAGATTTTATATTGAAGAAATGCAGGTACAACTATTCTTCATTTACGATACAAAACCATTGGTATTGTACAAAGCTGGACCAACTATGAAACGTAAGAGAAAAGACCTAGTAACAGTCCAAGCGCGTATTGGATTATATTGAAATGGGTCAAGTCTCGTACGACTGGCAGTAGTAAATGTAAATTATGCCAGGGAGAGAAGTTGGTGATTGTAACGCGTCCGGAGCGGACTGAGTTATTAAATAAACGATCAGAGATAATGTCGAAATACCGACACATTCTCGGCCTCTATGAACGTGAAAAAAAAATTGGCACACCTTTTCTTCTTCTTGAGATCCGGTAAAATAATATGGTTAAAAAGAAAACTGGGCTGTGTGGAAGAATATAAATTGTCTAGCGACCAGATGAGACCTCCCGGTTGTAGAGAAGGATAATATATTTTCATGTTTTTATCACATTAACCAGCTCTGCATGTTCAGTTATCTGAACGGTGCGAGGAGCACTTTTTTTTATATATCCCTCATTGGCACGATACTTTCTTATTTTACATAAATTTATATATATATATATATATATATATATATATATATATATATATATATATATTAGCAAAAGAACTTATATAGATTTCTGTGTTCATCTTCGAGTTTAGTCACACACACACACACATATATATATATATATATATATATATATATATATATATATATATATATATATATATGTATATATTGAGAGAAACTTTCTTATTTTGAATTATATATGTGCGCATAAACATTATTCTCAGTCTCTACCTCTCCACTTCCTTCATATATATATATATATATATATATATATATGTCAAGAAAGTCAGGAGTTTGTATCAAAACGTTATTGGCTTGTATGCGCTTACAAATAAGTAACTTTATAAGTATAAGTATAATAATATGTACAATAAACAAGAACAGAAGCATGATTTTGAGCAGGTCTTCTTTGTCAGAATGAGATATTTCAACTACTTCCTCTAATGTATTTAAATATGCACAAACACACACACACACACATATATATATATATATATATATATATATATATATATATATATATATATATATATATATATTATGTTTCGAGAAAGTTGTGTGTGTACATATACATTTTACATTTATATATACATTTTTAGTTTATAAACTTCTGTTTATGTGTGGATACCTATAGTAGATATATTTAATGGGCAGGTTTAATGACTAACGTCATTTATCATGTCAGAAAGCTTACCAATCTTTCACAGATGCCACGTTATACATTATTTAATCGCAAAATCCTAAGCGCACGTCGTTTGACTTTTTGTGAAAAAATATATTTGACTGTTAATTTAGTAAAGGTTTACATTTCAATTGCTACGATCGTGTTCCCGTTTATCTATTTATTCTATATTTGCTTTACATTTGCCTGCAAATGTGTTCGAAACTAAATAATAATTAGTCAAAGGTCAGTTGACAATAAATTCTATACCAACTGTCAAGTCTTGCGGCAATGTATCCACCGTCTTTGATGCAATCGTTAAATTGTTGTTTTATAAATGTGGATTTTTAAGCCGGTGCTTTCTGAAAATAGCAGAAAAATAAATGCCGCTATGTTGAATAAAATTTGTAAATACATTTAATAGATGATTGTTTTTTGTCAGATTATTTTTCCATGAAAAGCGACGCAAAGCACATAAAATTTATTAATGTAGTTCTTGTTAAGTAACATTTTCGGAGCTTGTTGAATGGCAAAACAGAATAAGATAATACACAATACTTAAAGGGTTTCAACATCAAATTCTAAAATGGAAAGCACATATAACAATAGAAAACAAAGAGAAAAACAAGATACATTGTTGGCTATTCTTCCATTAATACTGGAAAGATCAATTACAGTTACTGGACATGAGAATATATTTTCCTGAGAAATCAAAAGACTTTATGAATTTCAAATGACAGTGTCAGTGGTAAATGGATGTGATATGATTATTTATAAGAAAACGGCTCATATTAATATTACCCATAGCAATAAATAAAATGTCTCAGTTTATCCTAAAATTACTAACATTATTTTACTTTCACTTTTCCAATATTTTATATGAAGCATTTGTATTATTATTACAAGTTTTACACAATTGTGTCATCTCCTTACCAACAGTAAAGGAATAACGTAAAGCAGATTTTATAAGAATAAATGTCAAAATTCAAAAATATTTAATCGAATTCTTAAATGTAATATAATGCTAATAAACCAAAATATTAAAACAAAACAATTTGCAAAGAAACGAAATAGATAATGTAGTATAATGACTGAAAATTTCTTTCCCTATGAAGAATTCGTAATATGTGATACGATATTAATTCTCGCAGCATTTGAATAATGAGTTTTCAGTTATGTGTTTTGCCCTACACATAACACTTATAGGACATCATATTATTAATATTCTTTACTTCTATGTGTCATATCTCTTCAGGACTCGTGCGAACATGACCCTCCAGAACTTATTATCTTTTGTAGCTCTATGGTTTATCCTTTCAACATATACGATAATCTTTTTCTGCCAACCATTTACACAAGTAAATTATGTACGTTATTCGCTGTTTCACTTTGACACTCTTGCCTTCATTGTATCCTATGAGTGTTTACTTGTCCAAGCGATCTTTTCTCGTTATATATTCTAGAAGTTTCATTTAAATACAAAAAATGTCTTTATTGTTTTCATCATTTGAAAACACAGAGGGAGGAACAAACATAAAATGAGACGATGATTCAGTAAGAAAAGAAACACGTCAGATATTTTTCAAAGCACGAATATTGATACAAAATTTGCGAATAAGGATGAGTCCTGTTTTCCCCAGTTGTAAACAATGGTTTAAAATATAAAACGATAATAATATTGTTTGCTGAGTGTCGGAATATGAAAAAAAGTTTTGCTTTCCAACGACAGTCATTAAATATAACTTTGAAAATTATAATTATATCTATAATAAGCATAAAATGTTTAAATAAGACTGTTCAAACTTTTATGTACACACACACAACATACAGAGATTAAAATATTTCTAAAAAAAGTTATTATTTCTTCATGTTATACTAATTAGAATGATGTTCCTCGGCATCAACGAATCTTGTTAAGCGCCAAAGTACAGAAAACAATGCCGTTAATAAAAAGATGCATAATTACAAGAGTCATCATATGTTTTGTATTTGTGATTAAAATTGAAATTGCACTGAACAATACCCATTAATTAATGTCGCCTTCCTTATCTTTTCTAATCGGCAATAAATTGTTAATTATTTAAACTTGATAAATGTCGAAAATATGTAAGGAAAATTAAAGTATACTTATCAATTATTTTATGTAATGGCTGAACAAAACATTGTCAAAGAATTTGCACCAAATAACATTCTATCATTGCAAATAGATACAAATGATTGTCAGTTAGATAACAGTTTTCTTTTTAATGTCGGTAGTATACTTGGTATTATCGGATAATGATAGCTGTACAGAAGAAATCACCATTTTGGGAAGAATTGATAACAGAGAAATGGATCACTTTATGCCACGAGGCTACCAAACACTCCTGTTCAGGATTAATTAAGTTTATTTAAAAGGTTTCTTTCTCCTCCAATAGTTGGCACCCAAAGCCATTGAACGCACTCGAACCTGTGGAAGATGAATTGGCTGACGAAAGAGGGGATCATATCTTTTCCCAAGGATAGTGTTGCGCAGATAACCAACCTGCATATATATATATATATATATATATATATATATATATATATATATATATATATATATATATTAATTAATCGATATCACGCATACAAGCAGTAAAGCCACTAAAACAAACCGTTTTATAGGGTGTGGAAGAATTAGGAATATAGACATTAATAACGAGTGCGAACAGAAAAGAGTAACCAGGAAGACAGTAGATTATGATTGATTTTGCATTTACATTTTGGCAGATTAAAGTTGGCTGGAAAGCATGGAGCAGGAAGGAATAACCACAACCGAGAAGTGCGAGAAAAGAAACGGTTATCATAGAACTTAAGGATATATTTAGTCAGCTCAGTTGTAAATTGAAATTCTCAGGCCAGTCTGGAACTCTGCTTAAATTAAAAAAAGAATAGGTACCATAGCGAAGAGCCCATCTGAACAATTACCATGAAAGTATTTATAGAAAAGACACAGAACGGTAATAGTAAAGTGTTGAGAAAGGGAATGAGTCCGAGCCGGCAGATCAGGACCAATAATATTGCTGATTCTTCTTTGTATTTTATCAAGGTAAATAGCAGTGGCAACAGACCATATGGGACAACAATATTCTAAGTATGGACGAATCGTAGACTTATGGATATTGATAGGTAGCTTAAAGTCAATTTTCTTAAGGTGGTTCTCTAATCGTTTAATACATTTATCAACAGGTATATTGGTAAATAAAGATTTAATGTCTAAGCTAGCTAAGAAAATTGACTTTAAGCTACCTGTCACTATCTCGAAATGCATGAAATTATGCATACTATGCACTTCACTTATAGATATGTAACATAAATACTTGAGTGAAAAATTGTCTCACACGATACAGTGAAACAACTTTCTTATCAGCTGACCTAGAAATGGATTCTACTTCATGAGAGCTGAAAACAATATAAATATATATATATGATATAAATATAGTTTAATGTCTGTTATATTTATTGGTTAAAGTCAGAGATGAAAAGGGATTAAGCGAATGCAAATATAAAACTGGACATTGACGTCAACACGTCGGCCACAGACTGTTTCGTGTTTAAACGCAATCATCAGACCACTTGCGTTGTATCTTGGCACAATAATTTATATAGAGACAAATCGTTAAATTCAAATTCATTTTACGATTTGCATTGGAGTTCATGATCGTTTCTGGCTATTTTTAGTAGGTATGTGGGACTTTAGGGTTTTTTTTTCGGCATTGTTCTTTTTGTTAGAAACTATATCTGCATAAAACCTTTAGATTTTTAACATGTCCGTCTGTTCCATCAAATTTATTTGTTTTTCTTTAATATATATATATATATATATATATATATATATATATATATTCTTTGGTATTAATACTTTTCTTGGGGTATTCTTTGGTATTAGTACCTTTCTGTGCGTTCGTGATTTGTTAATTAGTTTATTATGTATTTCTTTGGATTCATTTTATTTCATTTATTTTTCTTTATTTTGTTCATTTTCAGTTTTGAATTTTAAGTGACGTAACAAATGATGTTTTCGTGTCTGCATTTTGACATATGTTCTGATCGTCTATTAGTTACTTTGTATTGATCTGGGAAGTTACTTATACCTATATACAGGGAGAGTATACAGTTGAGATTTTATACTAGGTTAATGCTGTTTTCCTTATTCCCCATTATATTTTTGGTGTGATTTGGTTTTTGTTTTAATCTCCCATATGTTGAGGAAAACATTTTGCTGTTCGATTATTTACTATTTGTAAAGAATGCTTTTGGTGCGTAGTTTCTTTGTTTCCAGAGTCTTCAGTTAATCTTATATATATATTTTCTGTCCCTTAAGTGTTAATTGCTTGCAGAGCAATTTAATATACCAAGCCACGGTAAAATAAGCTGTTAACGAAAAAAATTACGTAGTAAAAACAATTAGGAATGAAATAACCAGCAACAAATAAAAACATTTATCAAACAACGTTAAATAGCCATGAACTGCATTCGGACTCAGAAAAATATATAGACCTTAGAATAATTCGAAATCCAAACGTTACCCCTCAAAAAAAGTAACCGTTACAGCAATACAATAGGTTACCCAGAATACCTTAATGATCCTGGCGATTGCGATTAGCATGAAACGGACTGTTGCATCTTTTAGATCTATATAAGATAAGAATATAAATATATAAAATATGACATAATCATATTTGAAACCTCTTTTAGAGAGCCCCAAAGTATTTGAAAAATAAATAGATAAGCAAACAAACAAATAAATAAATAAAAATGCCAAAATTAAGCCGTGGTTTCTATACGAAAACCTCCTTGTATTTTAATGTAACTTATATAAGTTCCAAAAAATGTAGACAAGCTGACAGGATTCATACACGAAATCCCGTATCGGCAAGAAGAAATTACATTCCCACACCAAACTTTTAACCTAATTTTTTTTTTTACTTTTTCATCATTCTATACAGCGAGGCAAATCTGAGGGAATTGGAGATCCTACCAGGATTCATCATTGGCGGCCACACCCTTACCAACATAAGATATGCAGATGACACGGTACTGATAGCAGATACAGAAAAGAAACTACAAAACCTCGGACAGAAGGTAGCGAAGGAGATCGAGAAGAAGGGCCACTCATAATCTACAAGAAGACAGAATGCATGGCCATCAGTAAAATGATGAGACCAAAATGCGATTTGCAGATCGGGGACACTAAACTCAAACATTTGCGGAAGTTTAAGTATATGGGAAGTGTTCTGACGGAGGACGGCAAATTAGACGCTGAGATCTGAAGACGGATGGGGATGGCCAAAGATGCCTTCCAGAAGATGGACAGAGTACTGCGAAACAGGAGGATATCTATGGTGACAAAGAAAAGAGTACTGAACTGCGAAATGACATCTGTTCTCCTATACGGCAGCAAATGTTGGACAGTATCCCCAAGGATGAGGAAGAGACTCGAGGCGGCGGAGATGTGGTTCTACAGAAGGATGTTGGGGATATCATAGACCCTACATCTGGGATACGATGAGGTATTGGAGAGTATGCAAACAAGGAGAAATCTTATGATTAACACAAGGAGTTATAAGCAGTTGAAATTTCTTGGACAGAAGATGAGAAAGGAGCGCCTGAACAATCTGATACTCACAGGACGAATAGAAGGAAAAAGAGATGAAAATGCAGCGCAGGACATACGTGGTAGGCGTGGACTGCTGGATAGCAAAGCGGGGTCTGGGGGAGTTGGAAGAAACACAAAACCTGTTGAGAGTCACAAAGGATAGGTGGAAGTGGAGGACCATGATCACCTACGATCTGAAACGACACGGCACATAAAAAGAAGACCTTAGATTAGACCTGACTCTTTATTCGTGAAAGTAGACAACACCTTTTTTAAATTTTAAAATCTCATTCCCCACTCCAACTTAAACCCTTAAATCTAATACTATGTTCAAAATGTAAATCATTTTTTTTCCTGAAGTTATGCAACATCGCTTGAAAATGGAACAAAACTTTTAATTTTAATTTTTATTTCCAAAACAGTAATTTCTGTGTCGTGCTGAAAACATAATTTTAAATAAGTTTGTGTCGATCAATTTAAAAAAAATTAAATCCTAAAGAAGGGTAGATTATTAATGGGATTATTATATATATATATATATATATATATATATATATATATATATATATATAAAGAAAGAACAGTAAGATATATAATTTTAGATATTTTTATTTTTACAAAATAGTGCTCAATGTAAATTTATATAAAAAATATAAGTTTACTAAATCAGTGTAATTAATTAGCTATTTTTGCCGTCATTGTCAAAAATTTTACTTAATTAATATAATTAAAAAAAAGGTTACCTAATAATATACATACTTATACTTGATGTGAAAATAATTCTACATAATGTAAGGGATTCTAATGCATTTACTTGTTCTTAAAAGAAATATAATATATTAAAAATTAAAAGTGAAAATATTTTTCAAATCGTAGTTAAATAAAACGTATCCCAACCTAAACACCCACCCAAAATCTTTAAATATACAAATAGAAAAAAATGCCGTAAGAATTTTTGGCGTTAACAATAGTTTTTTTTTAAAAAATCCAGACGACATGCATTTAACGGATGTTAGATTTCATTGAAAAATACATCCCTAACCCTACCAAAACGTAACTAATAACTGATACATCAAAACACAGCAATACTGAACACGCAAATGCCCCTTGTCTGGTTGAATTGGATTTCTCTGTATCCTTGGAAACGTGAAATATTTAAAACCCAGTAATTTTAAAAGTTACTCTAAAATTCGCTTGAGTATGAAATGGAACTAATGTCTTGTATTGTATTAATCATATATATATATATATATATATATATATATATATATATATATATATTATAATTAATTGATTTAAAATAAGTTTTTCGCTACACAATTACTAACCATGTTTCAAAATGGGAAGCTGAAAGCTCCGAATTTAATTTTGTAATTAAATTAATAATTACAAAATTAAATTCGGAGCTTTTTCCATTTTTGAAACATGGTTAGCACTGTGAAGCGAAAAACTTATTTTAAATCAATTAATTTATAATATATATATATATATATATATATATATATATATATATATATATGATTAATACAAATAAAAAATTTCGCTGAATGATATATTCAGCATCCGACACCAGAATTAAATAAACGAAAATTTTTTAATCATTCAGCTCACTCATCAGAATATATATATGTATATATATATGTATAAGTATAGGATTGGTGTATACTGAATGCATTCCAATAACCCAAAAATATTATTCTTAAAAGAGTGCTCAATACAGATTAGACCAAATATAATTTATTCGAATATTATAAAATAGATATGTTATAAAACCTCTACAAAAATAGCCATTTTGTTTCAAAACTTCTCGTGTCTTATCAAGTATATGGTTTATTCAACACCATCACTTGATAAGAAGTGTTGAAATAAAATGGCTATTTTGTGGTAATTTTCTAACATATTTATGTTATAATTTTCGAATAAATTTTATATATATATATATATATATATATATATATATATATATATATATATATATAATGACGGCGGACATTGAGATCAACAAGTAGCGACAGTCTGTTTCATGCTTAAACTTTTAGAATGCTACAATTTGCTTTTTGAAATATTTTAATATTCTTAATGTAAATCTGACCCACCTTTTCCAGAACATCCCCATGCACAAGTCACACACGCTTCAAAGAAATAGAAGATCAAAAATATATTTTAATTATTTCATTATTTTGACAATTGCATCGCAATTTATTATTGATTTTACAAAGCAGACATTAAACGTTTTAATTAAGCATTTAGTCTCGCCCATTTACAACTGTAATAGAAAAGAATCAAACGAACAAAATCGCTTGAAATAATCGAAAAACATACAAATGTCAATTATAAGAAAAATGCTAAGGATACAAGTAAATGTTAGATATATGTCAACATATATCAGCTGACAAAGCAATATAGAAATGCAGGTCGATGCGAGAAAAACGGTTGCTTGAATGGTTGGAAATAACCAGACGAATGATGTAAAGGTTTGATAGAAAGAATGATTCGTAAAATAAAATATTTACAGTTGAACCGTTTTGGGGAAAACAACTTTGTCCTGGATCGATCTCGCCATGACTGATGATAGATCGACCGATAGACACATAGATGGATATATAGAAAAATCATCTTTGTTTATTTTGATTAAGTGATAGTAGGTCAATGAGTATAGGTTGTAATGAACTGTTTTCAATATTGCTTTGTAATGCTTACTTAAGCGTAACTTCACTTTTATTTGATTGTTCGTGTTTAAAAAAGTAACATTGGCTTGCTTGGACATTAATACAATTCTTCTACAGTGTGTGATGGGTAAATTGTCGCCATTTTTATATTTTTAATTTCGTGAATAACTGTTGTTTCTTTTGGATTTTGTCGATTGCACAGTGCAATAGGGTCAGTTGGGCACCGTCTGTGAGAAAAAGGGAAACCTGACGCAACCGACTTCAGAGATTTGGAAGCGAAATGATGTACTGTTTTGGCTTTCGCTCCGGAAGCATCAATAAGAACATTTCAGAGTGTTTGTGAGGATAGTGAAGAGGATTAGGAAAGAGTTGGATGAATCTCATGGGGATTATAAAGAAACTCTTTCTGATGAGAAAAGAACATCTGTATTTGTGGGTGAATGCCTCAGACTGAACACGTAGGCCTACCTGAAGTGCCTTGGGGAGATAGTGCTGTTGGAAGACGTTATGCCTGGAATCTGCTCCATTCTACACAAGCAGGAGAACACAGTAATGGCTGTCTAACAATTTCTGCAACCACATCACCCCTTACATCTGCCCACTAACTCCATAGACAGCAAACATTATGTCCTGCGCGCAGTTGATCGAAAGACCCAAAAAAAAATTCTTGTAACACCAAAGAGAAACTGAAGTCAATTTTTATGGCAGTATTCACCAACTTAAACAAGCGTTGCAGGAGATTCTGAAGTCACCTGGAGGCCATGGTTGAAGCCAATTGAATAGATTTACTATTTAGCATTTCAAGATAGTTTTGTGTAATTTTGGTAAATGTATCTGTAAAATGAGGTGTCAGGGTTATAATTGCCTAATTTAGACAACAATTTATCCATCGCTCACTATATATATATATATATATATATGACAGAGAGAGAGGCAGTATTCTTTCTTTTAAACATTTTTCGTTAAATGGCAAACAAGTCATATTTAATTAATCATTTATTTCGTTTTTTTTTCTCCATTTGTTGGGGGTAAAGGAGTGCAAAAACTGTGCACATTGTCCATTGTCCGTCGTGTTTATTTCCGACAATTTGCCCATTACCACACATTATTATTTACCGGATTTAAATTGATATTCTTTCACTCTGCGATAAATTGAAT
This sequence comes from Acanthosepion pharaonis, assembly GCA_903632075.3. Classification (NCBI taxonomy): domain Eukaryota; kingdom Metazoa; phylum Mollusca; class Cephalopoda; order Sepiida; family Sepiidae; genus Acanthosepion; species Acanthosepion pharaonis. Next base: position 937,387 of record CAHIKZ030001125.1, on the reverse strand, counting down.
AATTTTGGTTTTGAGCAATGGCTAAAAGTTACCCGGTTACATATTAGAAGAAAATACATAAATATGTAACGTCATCAGCTATATTTTTTGAAATTGCACAGATAGAATATTTAAAATTATTTTACATTTATGTGTAATTATTCTCGTGAATCATGTGTCAAATTCTTATCCTTCTTCTTCCCGGGTTTGGTTTTGAAGATCCGTAAGATTTGGAAGAGTATAAACGTTACGGACTTAGATAATAAAAAAAGAAACAAACAAACAACTTTCTTGAATTGGTTCGGAACATTTTATTACTTTTGGTCAATCAATTTGTTTAAGTTTTAACATCTTCAATGCCCAAGGGAACAATTCATATCTTGGAAGTAAATGATGTTTTGAATGTACTCTTGTAAACACACACACAGACACACGCACACACACATACATACATACATACATATATATATATATATATATATATATATATATATATATATATGAAAATTCTAAAATAAGTATAGCAAGAATAACCTTTCCAACGGAATGCAGATATTATCGCAGTTACAATAAGTTTGTCTTTCTAACTTACTCCTGAAGATCATATTGGAAAAGATCGAAAGTACTTGGGTTAGAAAAATGCCAAAAACCTTCCATGATGAATTTCATCTTAACATCAACGCACTTATTAGAGATATGGAAAGGATTAGTAATGAAATAAATAGACACAATATATCTAAATTATTTAATGAAACATGTTTGAAAGAATATATGCTGCCTAAGTATATATATATATATATATATATATATATATATATATATATATATATATATATATATATGCGTGAGTGTGTAGAAGACCTAAATTTCAGTGATGTCTTTGATTAATTTAAATCTATGAAAGACTTATGGTGGCGAATGAAAATATCTCAGAGAATTATTATTACATTATTTGTCAAAAGCGTCTTTTTTATTATACGGCGAATATATAAATTGTTTATTATTTCCAAATTCACTTAGTTAATTATTTTATATATGTATTTCGTCTTGGTTATCAACCCAAACTTTTCTCCAAATCGTATTAGTCGCTTGACTGAAGAGAGTGTAGAATTAAATGCCTCATGCACCCGGTCGCTATAGTGACAAACTATCAACAGAAAAGAGACAAAAATCACCAGGGATTATCGTGTCAACGTCTCGTGTCAACGAACAATAATGACTATAGTAATGCTGTCAGGTAAGTAACCCAAACTTCAACGAAAAATCAATGGACGTTATTTTCCTCAGAATAAACCATATAAATATTTACCATTTGAACCCTGACTACCTCTTTACCGGCTGTAGAGAAAAATGTCAGCCACCGGTAATGAAAAATGACTTAATACCTAGCTACCGGTTAAACGGTGGGTAAACACTTGTACCTACTTTTATATCTAGCGTGAAAGATTACATACCAATTATTTGCGAATTTTGACACAGCAGCTTGGTCAGAAGGGTTGTTTAAGAACGCAGTGCTCAAAGGGTTAAAACTTGATAAATCTTATATCTGTAAAAGCTATATGAATAACATGTTTTCCTAGACACACTATTTTCGTCCTTTTGATTACACAGATGAAGAACAATTGTAAATGTAACAAACGATATGAAAAATTTATGTTTCCGAACTATAGTAAAAGCCAATGAAAAATTTAATTTGTAATGCGTGTAATCTTTGGAACACTCATGTTGATGTTTCATAATACAGAGTTGTGTGACTTTTATACGGTTTTGTTCGGATCTCGTCGATTATAGACAATAGATATAAGTTAATTCATAATATTCTTCCTCGAAGATAGATCATCTCCATAAAGCCATACCTCCAGTAATGACCTGATAAATGATAATAAAATACGCGAAATTTCGATAGCAGTTTATGTAATATTGCATCAACAAAAAGGTTTTGAATTCCAAATTGGAGAGTGAGGATATACCAGAAATCAGTCAACTAATTTAATCTACTTCAGATTAGAGACCAGACGAAAAAGGTAGACATTCCAGAGAAAATTATTTTTCTTCAATCATATAATAATGAAAAAAAATGTAAACCTAAAACAATAATTGTATATCGTAAAATTCAATGATTTCCAACTATCATGACAGACACTTAAAAAATCCGTTTAAATATGATATGTCGACCCATTTCTAAAGTCGAATAATCAGTCTAACTTCCTGTTAAGTTTCTAACATTGAGAAATTAATTGACATGAAATCAAGGCACAATTTCTTATGTAAGAACAGGGTAAATATTTACCTGTGAAATATATTATATTACCTATGATAAATGAATGTCATCAACTTTAATGATTTTTTCTAATCTGTATGGATGTTACGTTTTTTTATTCTTTCTTGTTTTATCCTGTCATTTGTCATATATTTATAGTAAATATTTATTCATCTTTCAATAGTTCCACATTTATTCTCACAATACACAATACTGATAGATGTTATTGAATGACGAAACAGGAAAATATCAATTGTTAAGACTAATGAACCAAACCTAGATAGAATAAATCTTATATTTCTATTAAATATAGCGTCTATGTATGCTTGATGCTCTGCGATTTTTTTATTAGAATGTCTAAAGGCATTTTAATTGGACTTTCATAAAGAAACAGTTTTTGTCACAATATTTCTCTTGTTCTGAATAAAGCCTGGGTCGGACATTTGAAAGAACTTCACACAATGAAGAATTCAGGTCAATAACGGTAATTATAGTTTGTGGTCAAATTTTTCCTAAATTGCTATTTTTCCGAAAGCACTAATTATATGTGATTTTGATAATGAAGAAAACATAAAAGAATCGACAAGAGCCCAATTGCTCAATATAATTTTGTTTCTCTGAATAAATGTTTCTACTAACGAATGTCGACAATCTAATTGACCCTTTATATAACTAATGAAGAGTTTTTTTAACGAGACCAGGAATAACTTTTACAAACAATAATGAATAAACAGTTGTAATTTTCGAGCGCACATGTGAAAAGAAGGCCTGATGAACACAACACTTAAAGAAGAAAACAAATGAAGCGGAGAAATGAACACGGTTACATACTCAATATGTCTGAGCAAAAAAAAAAAAAAGATGGAGAATCAAGCAGTCCGAAGACAACCATTCGAAAACGAGATATATCGGAGTAAACAATATGACATATCCGGAGAATCTCGGCTGTCTCCGTGCTGAAATATTGTGACGATTAAGAAGAAAGAATTCACGACTCTGAGCCTTTAAAATATGATTAGTATCTCTCTCTCAAAATTCATACACAAGAATGCCATACATACGAGGAATTAGGGAAAGGAATGTTTTATTGTGCTGTTACTTCAGTTCTTTACGCCTGGTTGCTGAGGTTATTAACGTACGAATTTCCAGAATTTCAATGAATTCAAATATTTAATAATGGTGGCAGACTACCTCTAAGTTACTGGAGCAATATTCTCTCTAAAGCCCGATAAATATAAATAGATAATAGTGATTGGAATAAGCAGTGAGATAATCATATTTAGAGAGCTAAAGCATTCTTTATATAGATCAAGTAGACACGGTATCTTTAATTATAATTTGCAGGATATGTTTTGAAGTCTTGCAAGCCGAAGAATACACCATTATTTTAATAATGATAATGGTTGTTTTCAGAGGATGAATTGGGTAAGACCAATTGGCAAATAGCAGAAAAATGTAAAGAAAACAGAAGAAAGAAAACAATGTTACAAATTGCTTTTCGAGAATATCTTGTTATTCTTACATTATTTAGCATTTAGCGTCTTCTTAAGAAATAACTGTCTTTATGAAGAAACCCATTGTTCATTTGTTTCTTTTTATTTTCAATCATTATGGATTATTATTCTCCTGCCCTTGCCCAGTTTCGTATTATTTTCAATTTTTTTTCGAAGTAACGTCCAAATTTCTTTTCCATGTTCTCTTCCGTTTCATCTAATTTTTCTTCTTTACTTTTTTCTCCATTAGATTTTTTCTTTCATTTCTATTTCTTTTTTTTTTAGTTACACTATTGTCCTCCTTTTCCTTGTCATATTCATGAAGTTTCTGTCATTGTACGCTCCGGCCTTCTTCACCTGATTGGAATTTAGAACTGGAGTCTTTAATTCGTCCGCGGAGTTGATTGTCCTAGTTTAACGTACAAAGAAGAAGGCCAGAGCGTATGAAGGCCGAAACATCCTAAATAGGACAAAAAATAAGGAAAACAGTCTGAACAATGGTAAAATATTGTAAATAGTTACTCATCTGAGAAATATAGACATATTCTGTCCTTTTTTTTCTTTTCTTCTGCTTCCTTTCAGTTCATTTTTCTTCACGATTTTCTCCGTCATATTCTTCTCCTTCATCTTTTTTCTTTTCCTCTTCCTTCTTTTTTCGTTTCCTTCCTTTCTTCTTTCGCTTTCTTCTTCTTTTTATCTTTCCCTCTTATTTTATTTCCCGTCGCCATTTTATTTTTTCCTCTTCTTTCCCTCTTATTCTTTTTCCTTTCCATCGTCATGTACTTATTTTTCTTCGTCATTTCCTTCCGCACCTTTCCGTTTTTTCTCTTTCTTTCTATCTTTCAATGCTTTTCTGTCTTTCTTTAACTGTCTGCTTTCTCCTCTTATATCTCTTTCTTTTTCTTTTCCCTTGTCGTTCTTGTATTTTTTATTCGTCTTCCCTTGCTTTTTTGCCTCTTTTTATTCTCGTCGGCTCATTTCTTATTTCTCCTCTTTTATTCTTTTTCTTTATTCCTTTTTATACTTTGTTAATTTTTTTTCTTACTTTTCTCTTGAATTCTTATTTTATTCGTCTTTTTTGTTAAAATTTTCCATGTAGTTTATTAACACATAAAGAAGGTTGCAAATATAATTTAGGGTCTCAGTTTTACAGGCGTCCGCGTAAATGATAAATGACTTTTTATTTTTTCATTCAAAGGAATAAAACCTCGTGAATTTGACAATTTCGCTGAATAAAAAATAAATATATTCTATATAACATGCTTGCAGTATTTGATTATTATGAATAGTGGACGATTTTCTCAAAATACTGATTTATATTCATACAATCAACTGAACAATGCGAAAATAAAATAATTGTTCAGATAAATATTTCTAAACATTGTACAATCGCGATGACAATGCGTAATTTCGAGATTAGTTTATTCTTCAAGAAAAAAGATATGAGTTCAAGTCCTACCGGTGAATAATTGCTTATTAAAGATCGAAGAGCGACAACTTTGGAGTTCCGATAAAAAGCAAGAAAAAAGGAAAATATTAAGAAAAACAATATTGAATCTACTCAGTATTTACATTAGTCGGACTATTGTCCTCATCTCTGTCGCCATATTTGTCACAACGTTTCGGCCGTTGTACGCTCCGGCTTTCTTCAGGTGGTTGGAATTTCGAACTGAACCCTTTATTTCGATCACTGGGGTAGACTGTTCTAGTTCCACATGCCATGTTTGATGGAGGTCAGTTATCAGTTATCTCCTGCTAATTTTCTCTCTGAAAGTTCTCCACTGCCTTAACCGGATATTGAACTCACACTCTTTGGGTCTGTGACTGGATCTAACCAACGCCTTTTTCCACTGTGCCATGTGTCCTTGAGGACACATGGCAAATGACGATGGAAAGGAAAAAGAATAAGAAGGAAAGAAGAGAAAAAAAAATAAAATGGTGACGGGAAATAAAATAACAGGGAAAGAAAGAAGAAGAAATCTACTCAGTTTGGTTGCCCTTAATATATAAAATAAAATGTCTCCAGCATCAAAAGGGAGAAAGAGAAATGTTGGTGAATAAATAAGAACCAGACGATAAAAACCAAGTGTAAAAAAGGCCAGAGGGAAAAACGGCCGAAATCTTGTGATAACAACAACAAAAATAAAGACATTTGTCCAAAAGGAATAATTTGAATGTGTAGTCTTTCCTCTCGTTTTGATCACTGAAACTGAAATCATCATTAGATCCAATACAATTGATTCACTTCTGTCGACAAATGATGACATATAACCTTTATTATAACAAGTACATTTAACTGAAGATTGTTTACATTTTTGTTTTAATTACAGATGTTGATCTGAACATCGGAAAATCGCACACTCTTTAGCAAAATTGACATGGAACGAGGGTAAACAGTCGTCTAAATTACGGGAAAATGAAAATAACGCTGACATCTCATTTTAACAGATATATTTATCAAAATTACACAAAAAATATCTCGAAATACGAAAGTTTATTCAATAAAATCACCATTAACTTCAACCAAGGCCGGCAGACAACTTCGGAATCTCCTGAATCTCTTCAGAGCGGGCTCCGTATTGAAGCTGGTGAATGCTGTCATAATCCTTGTCTGCAGTTTATCTTTGGTGTTACAAAGAGTTTTGTTGGTCTCTCGGTCAACTGCAATCTACACATAATAATTAAGGGGTTTACAGCCTAGAGAGATAGGTGGCTAGATGTAAAGGGTGACGTTGTCGCCAAAATTGTCTGACAGCCATGCTTGGGATCTTATGCTTTTTCGGTATGGTGCAGAGTCCTGTTGCCAGACAAGGGTCTTCCAACAGCAACCCTCTTGACCCAGGTCAGCACTACCTCCTTAAGGAACTTGATGCAGGACTCTGTGTTGAGTCTGAGGACCTCACCAAAACATCCGTGTGTTCTTTTCTGAACTATCAGTTAGTTTTCCAGCTGCTGTATCTACGTAATCACCATTAGACTCATCCAACTCTTTTCGAATCCTCTGCACTGTCCTCGGATTTACACCCAAACACTCTGAAATGTTCGTATTGGAGCTTCTGGTGTGGATGCTAATCGGTACATTATACCGTTTCCAAATTTCTGTTAGAGTGGATGGCGTCATGGTGCTCTTTTTCTCTCAAACGATGCTTAACTGACCCTACTATACTGCGCAGTTGACAAAGAAAAAAATAAACAACGTGCATATTCGAAATAAAAAAATATATAATGGAGACAATTTACCCATCGCGCCCTGTACTTTTAACGATAAGTGGTATTCAGTCATACAACGTTTTAATTGACAAAACGAAGGGGTGAAACATCATTTTGATAATAACTATGTTTTGTATTTACCGACATTTGTCAATAACAATACGAAATATAGAGGAATAATATAGTATTGAATATTTAATCAAGCACACTATTCAATCTGAATATACCCGTACATTGTAAATATCCATTATTTTGTGCTACTGTTAAACTCACCATCGTCCGGAAGACATGGTTGGAGAAAATGATGAATACAAACACTAACAAATAAAAACGGAAAATTCCATGGAGCAATATGTTACACGTGTGCTTACACTGATGTTAACAATGTGACAGTTCGATCAACTAGCGGCAAACTCGCGAAGCAGCTGCCTGTATCCCGTGTTGCCACAACACAGTGCTTAGCGCGCGGGACTTACAATCTGTGTCGGTTGCTCCAGATTTTCTCTGTAGTTTCCGATATCCATTGAAGGAAAGTTCGTGATTCCGATGTACGGATGTCTTTTATTATTTCTCGTGAGAAGTGAATCGGCCACATTGGACGTTGTGAATGCTCAAAACGAATGGCTATAACGTCATTCCAAGAAATAAAATCTATAGATTCTAAAATTTCGATACCGTATAAATAAAAGACGTCCGTTATGTGAAAAACAAAACCTCGAAGTATATGAAAGTGTGTCTAAGTTAACATTTCATGTGACGCGAAGTCAAAAACAATCCGACGATCACCTGCAAGTGTATATGTCTTGTTGAAATGGCATTAGTTGTGCAATATTTTGGTAGAAACTCCAACGAATATTGTGTAAAACTAGCCTCTATAGAAGATAACGTTAATATACGAATCCAATCGCTTCTAAGCTCGTTTAGTTTTTGATGACTTTCAACTATATATATATTCAAAATTTTGGACATATGAAACAGAATTTATGATTTTGGAGTACAGTCAATTTTCATCTCTTCAGCAAGAAAGATTTGCATCTTTTAACCCTACCTCCTACCCCGCAAACACAGGCCGAAAATTCAACCGTAGTTGCTGGCAATATTATATTATGTGAATGCTTTAACGAGTGAGGCTTGGTGAATGGGATAATGGAGAAAATTTTTTTTTTTTTTTGAGATTTTCGGCCAGAACATCAATCAGTCTTCTGAAAAAGTGTGGACCGGAATATTATTAGATATTCTGTCATAGAAATTACTCGAAACATGTGTGAAAGTTAGAAAAGAAATGACTGATGGACAATAACATCTCCGCTTGAAAATTTAGGAGAGAGCTGAAAACTCAAGTAATAACAAGAGCTCTTCCTTTATTAAGGCCCTAGACACTTTCGAACAAGTGAAATACAGCAACATCCATGTTGGTACTTTTGAAATGTGGCGATGAAATTTGATTACAGACTTTTTTAATTGATAATGGTTTGTAATTAATAATGAAATTCTGCACATGTACACTTGAACATACCTGTTGCAAACAAATTGCAAATATTACTTCACATAAATCGTTTTTTTTTTCTCCATATATAGTATATATAGTTTTTTTTATATATTTTCATTTTTTATACAGTGTGTCCGTAAAGTTTGAACACATGTGCAAAAATGCATATTTTTCAAGAAATGACGTTTTCAATAACATTTTTTTTAATTGGAATATTAACAAATAACAAAATAGGATTTCTTTTTTCGTGACGCAACGGTTGAATCGCTTTGCAAAGAAACTTGTTTAATCTGTGGAGGTTAAAAATAGAGTTAATGTGATTTCCTATGTATCCAGACTTTAGGAACAATTTATATATTATTCTAGGTTAGCGAAAGACGTTCCTTTATAGGAAATATTTAGCTATGCTCACAATAGCACTGAAGAACGTGATAATAGATATCTCACTATACCAGAGTTTGTAAAGAAGACGAAATACGTGTTAGACAGTTGGGATTGATCGCTATAGAAAAATAATTTATCATTTCTGTTCATAACTTTAGTAAATTCCTTTTGAAAAATCTATGAAGTCAAGCTGAAATGTTAAGGTTAAATGAAATGAATTGGCTGATTGTTCATTTTCTATTGATTAGTCTCCCATTCATAGTGAAAATGTCAATATACAAACGAAAAGCAAAGAATAATATATTTACAAATAGCTATTAGTACTTATATTAATGACAGTAATATATATATATATATATATATATATATATATATATATATATATATATATATATATATATATATATATATATAATGTTTTATATGGAATGAATATGTGCAATATTATGTAAAAGTTTCAAAACATACTAAGTTTTGCACAAGGCAAGTATAGAACTCTCAATAAAAATCAGACTTGCTAATCAGTAGCAATGATAAAAAGCGAAGAAGATGGGCTTAAATTTTAAACAATATAAGGGAAATCGTAGAAGCGAATCTAGAATTGATTCTCATAATTATCACTCGTTCTCTCAGTCAAATGAGGCAAGTTGTTTTTAAATCATAAAAAAAATGAAGCAATGAAACAGGATTCTACTTCAATTTTGGGAAACGAACATCGCTCAGAGGCCAAAATCATTTTCCCTGTTAAAAATAGGGTAAACATCATCATATTGAAACTTAACTTTTGAGTATCAACAAATACGAGAGGATTTTCAGAGAAACCATTTCTCTTTATAAGTTTAAGATTTTAAAGATTTCAAAAGGCCTCATCAACATTATTGGGAAAGAGTTATCTGGACAGATTAGAGTAAAATTGATTTGTTCGGTCACACTTCCCTGAATCATGTATGGAGTAATGACGGTGAAGCATACACACCCAAGAACACCATACCAACTGCCAAATTTGGTGGGGGTAGTATCATGGTTTGGGGCTGCTGTTCGATGCGAGGTGTTGGCAAACTAACAATTATAGACATTAGAATGAATGCAGAAAAATATCAACAAATCCTAAGCGAAAATTTATCGCTTTCTGTAGAGAATCTTGGTCTTTCTCCTGATTGGATCTTCCAACAGGACAATAATACCAAGCATACTGCTAAGAGTACGAAGAATTGCTTGCTAATAACAACGTTAACATTTTACAATGGCCGAGTCAGTCGCCAGATTTGAATCCAATAGAGAATTTATGGCGGTTTTTGAAAAATAAGATCCGTGATAGAGAGCCAACAAACATCAAAAACCTGAAGACAATTACTCAGGAAGAATGGGAAAAAATACCTACTAAAATATGCGAATCGTTAATTAAAGACTACAGGAAGAGATTGGTTGCTGTTGAACTTAATAAAAGCTTTGCTACAAAATATTAAATGGAGAAAACTTGTTTTTGTTCTGCTGTACGATCATTTTTAAACCCCTAAACATTTAAATATTGCTATATTTTCTTAACCATGGAATATTATTTAGTTTTATATGCATACCTTTTTAGTATGCAATCTCTTATTCAACCCCAAAGTATATATTCCTGAAGATGTATGATCGTCTTAGTTCTGAAAATATATGGCGTATAAACTATTTTATTAATGCCTACTATTTAATTAATTAAATTATTATCCTACTATTTAATTAATTTCTATTTAATCAATTATCTTAATTTGTTGCGATACTATACATCTTTAAGTTTCAAAATAATTACAAAAAATATAGCACTCGATAGACCTCTTCCACTAAAAAGACAGAGATTGGATATTATATATTTGACATTATATTTAAATGGGTAATTTCTTTAGGACAACCAGGAAGCCTAGACTGGGTTTAACATAAATTCATGTTATATGTGATTACCCTAGATTTTCCTCGGAAATATTAACATGGATATAATATATTGATGATATCTTCTACTTCTATGTGTCGCGCTCCTTCAGGATGTAGAGTATCCATGGCTCGCCACAACTTCCTATCTTTTTACCGTCCTTCCCACAACCCTTTCCGCCATCCATTCATGCCCGTCAGCTCGGTAACCCGCTGCACATCTATATTACTTTTACCTTGGATATGTCCTTATGAGTGTCGAATTCTCCAAGCTCTCCTTCCGTATTATGTGACCAATAAATTTCAACCTGTTTCTTTCTAATTCTGAGCGTACGCATCCTTATGAAATCTGAACAGGCGTCAATGGCATGTGAAAACAATGAACTCACACAAGGAATGCAGAAACGGGATTGTCGGTGATTTATACGAATATTAACCACTCAACAAAGGGGTATATTGCATCGAATCAGGCTTCAATTCAATGAATTGCATTCCATCATGTTTGATAGTCGTCAGCCAATATCGCCTTATCTTGTTCAGGTAAAAGGATTGGTTCCACGAAGCCCGGTGGATGTGTGCATTAGACCGCTTGATCATATCGTACAGCCTGTTTTCTGACAATGTTTTCAAACTTTTGGTCGCTTTGTATTGCTATTGGAGAGCTTATGAAATATCACAAGAACCACTATTATAACTACGATCTGTGACATTCACATCTTTTGTCTAAGTCTTTTTCAAGCACTTTATCTTGGACTGTTTTCACGAGGAGATTATTTGTTCCATCAAGATAATACAACCCCACCTTGGCATACAGGTGACATGGAACTGGTTCCAGGAGTACTCGCCATCTTCCCAGATATATAATTCACGCCAGCGATTGCCAGAGTTGAACCCCAAGGAGCAGGCATACAGCGCATACTTCAATACACCAAACACACATTAAGTCTTTCATTAGCCGTAGAAGTTACGTGCATAGATATAGGCTCTCAACCAATTCACCATCCTGTTGTTACGCTGTACAGATGCTGTTTTACTGTCGAAGGGGTGACAATCAATATTTCAGCTTTTCTGTTTATATAATCCTCTTAAAGAATGAAAGGTTTGATAAATTTCATCTTTTGATCTACTTATTTTTTACGTCATCTCTGCATTGATATTGTATTTATCGATCGATTTGTATATAAATGATTGTATACATTTTCTAACAAGTACCGACTGAGAAAAATGTTCGTAGAAAGAAGGAATTTCTCAAAGTAGATTTCGTTTCCTTATTTTAATCATTGATACATAAGCGCTTAATTCGTATATAATCGTTCGATGCAAGAGAAGATAGAATTGATCAGTTTTAAGAAATGAATTTGGTGGAGTCTTTTTCAATATCTCCATCAGATTTAGTGGTTATTTTTGACACGTGCAAAAAAATAAGAGTCTTTATAAAAAGAAAAGAAATTAAAATCTGATTATCGTGGAAAATGAGCATTTATGACTGTGGAGAGAATTTTCTTAATTTCGAATTTTTTTCTGTTTTCATATAAATTTCATTAAAAGATGACCTACATTTAATCCCCATGAATTAATATCTGGAATGGTGTGGGATACAGTACCATTAATCTAGTATCTTTAAATATTCTGGATAAGTTTAGCAATAACCTTATTATCAGAAAGTGAAGTTGATTGTCTTGCATAAAAATATATTTTAACAATCATTAAACGTCCTGTCTATGAACTTGCAATAATTCTCAGCATTTTGTTTGGCACCATCATCAACTTTGAAGAGATATAATTCTATTTCCTACAATATTAGCTAAATACCAACCCAAGTTCTTGTAAAAGTTTCGATTGACAATTTTATGAGGGAATGAACCTTGTTAATTCTCAATGACACGCGGTATTTTCCACTTACACTGACTGTATATTACGCATTTTCTCCCAGACATACACTATTCTAAAACATTTTTATGATTATACATTCTTTTTTTATAGATACAAATATTTAAGTAAGTACTCTGTTTATAATAAACAGAAAACCGAAACGCTCCTCTGTTGCGAAATCGGTAAAGGCACGTTAGGTCATGTGACGGTTCCTTATAGGATAGAGATTCGATTCCTGTCGGAGGACGCATATTTTCTATGAAAATTTCTCGGACATTCAAGCCGGTAAATGTTGTTAATACTGTTTATTATAAACAGAGCATTTACGTAAATATAGTATCTATAAAAAACAATGTATAAACATAAAAAAAAAGTCTTAAAATATATTTCACTGTGTAATGTTTCTCTAGAGGAGGTAGTTTGCTTGCATTCATGACTTTAAATAATGTTCCCAATATTCTTTATCTTTACTCTCATTTTACATTCGCAAAACCAGATTTTCTAATATTTTATTGTTTACCAATTTCATTTCCTTCGTCATTACTATTTTTGATTTTTCAAATTACCTTTTAGGACATAATTGAAGATGTTTGTCCTTGTTCTATTCTTGTCGATGTTTGCAATTTCCTTTTTTGGTTCTATTGTTATCTCTTTTCAATATTTTCCAATTTTCAACGTTGCATTTCCCTCCATCAATAACTTTCAAATTTCTTGTTTCTATTTTAAGTATCTACCATATATTGTCCCACGATAATCGTCATATATATGAAATTAAACATAAATGTCAACAACTATAGGTAAAGATATTTACGCCACCAAAATAGATAGTGCAAATATTTCTAACAAAATGAGATGTTTTGGAAATCAACCGTTGTATTTATCACACACATATATTCTGAAAATACGTTGCTTGTTTAGACCAATATTCATTGTGGAAAGCGAATTCTACATAGTGCAGATGAAGAATTTGGATATTTTCACGTATACGGTTACTTGATGGAAATGATAAAATGAGGATAAAGAAGGGTACGGGTTTTCAAATAGTGAATTAGGAATGTGATAATGACAAGAGATATGGGCCAAAAAGCAGAAGATGAAATATATCACAGTGTTAAGCAAAAGAAAATAGACCTCAGTGCGACAAATAGCAGGAAACAAGGATAACAGATTGAGTAATAGATTCAAACTGACAGTAGAACGAAAATTTTCTACAGTAATTAGCTAGTGTAATAACTTTTACGTCCTTAGTTGATATATATATATATATATATATATATATATATATATATATATATATATATATATATATATATATATATATAATATACGGAATGAATTCCAATAAACAACAATTACTATTCTTAAAAGAGTGCTCAATACAAAGTAGAGCCGATATAATTATTTTTAAAATATTTTTATTTGTTATATTTTAATAAGTGGCTAGCATTTGTTTAATGATACTTTCAGTCTTAAATATTTATTGGTTGTGGTATCTGATTGTCTAGGTCAATGTGTGTGGATGTGTCTACATGTATTTATCGGTGTCTATGTGTATGGAAAGTGCATTCACTTTTAATCGTGTATGTATGTGGGTGTTGGTTCCCCCCTTTTTTTTCATAAAGGGCCGTGGAGATGTTCCTGTCTCGTCTCTTATTTGTGTGTATATATATCTAAATATGTCTGGGTGCTTATGTATTATAACTTGATTGTGTTTGTGTTGTTTGGCGCGTGAGTTTAAGACCCGATTCACACACTTGGGATTAAAATGTATATACATGTATTGTCGGATAACCGGATATTGTAGCGCCTGTTCTAACGTAATATCAACGAAGAAATAAATTGAATAACATATGTATTTCTTCTTTTCTCCTCAGCAATTTGAAAGTTTTTAAACTTAATAGTGATTAAATTTGGATTTTTAAAATTGGCAGTTTCTAATTTTAATATCAAATTTTATCATATAATTGAATAATTATTGGTTAGAATAAATTCTTTTTAATGTTACCCATATTTTAAAGATCTGAATAGATGATTTCGTTGTCAAACTTTTAAATCTTCCTATACTTGGGTTTTGATTGGTCATTCTAGCTTTTGTAACAACGTTTTCCCCTTACGAAGGATCGTTAATTAATTTGAAACTTTTAAAACAATTTTTTTTTACATTCAACATCATCACTTGATAAGACACCGAGGATGTTGAAACAAAATGGCTATTTTTGTAGTGATTTTATAACATATTTATGTTATAATTTTTTAAAATAATTATATATATATATATATATATATATATATATATATTACTGTTTATCAATCGATTGTAGTGTATTTCAAGCTGAAATATTCTTCAGATTTCAGAATGTTGTTTTTCGCACACGTTGTTTCCAAGCGCTCCTAGCATTTAAGTACTGAATGAGGTCGAAACTTCGATAATCGAAAATGGAAATAGGATTTTCAGTGTCATTTATGCAGAAGCGTTAGATACATATAGACCTGAAAAGTGACCTGACATAATATGAAATATCTGCGTTAATGTCATCATTTCTGTGCATTAATGTTCAGTTTTACAAACACTGGGTATGTACAGTGAAATGGCTTTTAGTAGCCTAACAGAAAACAAATTGGATGTAATTAGTTACTGTAAATTTGTAACGTAGTAATACTTAGAAATATAGAAAAATAATTGCAGGTATTGAATTGGGCTACAACATTGATTTTCAAAGAGCACAAATATTTTTGTTTTCTGGTCATCAACAGGAAAGAAGAAAGTAGAATCCGACCCGGACAATGATATACTGCAAAAGATATTTCCGCATAACAAAGACATGTTGAGCGACATTTTCGACTACTTGCTAAGAGAACAAGTGCAAATCTTTCGCTTGTTCCGATAATTATGCATTCCAAATGTAAATTGAAGGGGTGTAATGTAAACCATTTTTAAGTGTTTGTATACTAAATTGTACGTATTCTATGATAAACATTCATAAATAGGAAACAACATTAAAAAAAAAAATAAATTGTCTTTATTCTTTATTATAATCGGACAGCGGTTGACGTACAAATCAGATTAACCTTTCGAGAGCGGATGTTTCTACAGGGATCCCTAATTATTCTCGTTATGAAAAACGATGTCTATGTTATATATTACATTGCTGCATTCAGTCTTATTTGTTGTATTTTTATACAGATATTTTATTATTATTATTATTTTTATTATTATTATTGCAGCTGTTGGGTCTGTCCAAACATTCTTCCTAAAATTCTAATTTTGTTAAAGGCAGAGTAAAAATCTGAATATGTAGGAAGGTGTTTCATGATAAAGGTTACCTCTCTGTTTCTCCTATGACAGACCCTCAAATGTTAACCCTCGATGTTAACAGGGAAATATGTTCTCGGGTCTGAAGTAAATTTGATCTTTCGTTACAATAAAAGTAACCAAATATAAAAATGAGAGAAAAATGCATATGTCACCAATCACCGTTAACATTGCATAAGGTTTTAAACACTAGGAGTGATAACGATAGTGCAAATGAAAAGTCTATATAGACAACATGATTATGCAGGCTTGAGTTTAACGGATAGATTTGTAAAGTTGATAGTATTACTAATTACTGGATGATAAGAATCAATTACAGATTGTGAAAGAATTTCAATCTTCGAGTTGATGCTACAGAATATGTAGGCAAGAATAAATGTCAGACCCTAAGATCATAACTTCGACAATCCGATTTGAGTTTAGGATGATTTGAAAAATGGGGGAACGGGATTCTAACTCTGAACACTTTGTTCTTTGTTTAATTCTTTCATATGTGACCGAAGCATGCGCGAAAATATACAGATGAGACAGAAGAAAGACAACTATTTTGATCGTCTGCGTTTGTTCCTTCCAGATGCTTTATGGGCTGTGGTTTCGGCAGGGGAGAGAATGGATAACTGACCAACCTGCTGGCATCCGTTCTTTCTGTCTCACTCCCCAATTCATGATCCTGCCAAGAAACGATGTTAACTATTATGCCCCCTCCCCATGAAAAAAAAAGCGATTAAACAAATCGGAAGTAATCTGTCGATGATTAATCAAGTGATGCAGAGTTGTGGACCCGCATGAAGAATTGCTGATAAATCGAGAGACAATAACACCAATAATAAAATCAGCTTCAATATTGAACAGAAAGCAGGAACAATCAACAAACTATAGTGTGTGTGTGTGCGTATATGTGTGTGTTTCTCTGTGTGTGTAATATTCTCTCTCATTTTAGATAGCGCTTGACGACAGCGATGCATACTTAGAAATAGCAGTCTGTCTCGTTGAAACAAAAATTAAATATATACTTAAAAATGTTTGATCATGGAATAAAATAAATCGAAGTTGACCAAAAAATTTCCGTGATTAAAAGTTATAATAGACTTACCGAATTCACACACACACACACACACACACACACACACACACACACACACACACACACATATATATATATATATATATATATATATATATATATATATATATACGAGGCGATGTTTCAAAAAGCCAGTTGCCTGATACATTTTTTTTATCATTTCACCCAAGGAAGTGCCACAAGTACGCAGACGTATACAAGGAGTGAAAGTGAGAGAAAAGACTGGGCAAAAGGGGGATTGATGAAAGAATAAAGGACGAACTGGGTTTTAGACGACCGAAAATGGCGACATGACTTTGCATTTAAATCTTTGAAGGTTATCGTTTTCAGGGAAGTAAGTAAGCGGAAGTGAGTTTCACTGTTGGGAAGTGATAAGAAACTATTGGAGCAGAAGTGTCGGTTATATTTAACTACTTCAGCATTAAAAATATGGGAACTAGATGCCAATCTGGTGGCACGTTTATTTTCATGTGTCAGAACGCCAGGGATAAAACTCGTCAGAGCAATTGCAATGAAAATATTTTTAGAAATGACAGTGGGTTGAAATGTTTCTCGTAATCCTTATCTGCGTAATTATTGGGTAACATTATTAATGCTGAAACAATGATGGGTTAACTGCACTTAAAAGCAACGGTAAAAACAATTGGTTCTATTAAAGAAATGCGTTTTTCATCATTCGACAACAGACACGCATTCATACACACCAAAGTGATTATACCCGTAAGGAATTGGTGATATTATATGTATTATTGTCTAGTATTTCTTAGGATTATCGTGTCGTTGTGTTGGTTGGTGCTATGCAATATAATTGAGTTATTATCGGAGTAATAAGAAGTTAAAAGGCGTGATAATATAGTGTACAATCAAATATATTTATCTTCAGAGAAACATTTTTCCATTGAACAATTTGTTGAATTTTTCAGTTATTTCCTTATCTTTGGAATAATCATTTTATATGCTTTTGGTCTTTTACATAAGTAATAAGTCAATCAGTTAATATGTACTTATGTGTCACGTTTCTTATTTTTGTCAAGTGTTTCGTTCTTTTTTATGGTCAGTCTTGCTTAAAGCTTAAACCAAATTCTGCATAATTTTATGTTTCACCATCTTCTTTCTTTACAACCCGACATATTTAGATACTTAGCAGAGAAAGTGACGGGCTTACAGCCATATGGCGTTGAAACAACGATCACCGATGTGAAGCAATCTTTCAGTCTTCAGCTTAGATCGGTGGCAGCTTGGGGATACCAGGTGCGTTAATTTTGCATTTGCGGGGGGGGGGAGTGTAATGGATAACGGCTGGGAATTGTTAATTGGAGACCCGAGTTTTAATTCCAGTTGAGTTCGTTATGTTCAATTTGGCACCTCTTCTCCCTCCAGCTACGGAATAATTATTAAGACAATTAAGATAATTATTATAATCACTAAATCATTATTATAGGCCCAAAATTCTTACAATCTGAAAGTATTTTATGGCTTTAAATAACTTGTCAAAAGGCATATAAGCTGTAGAATATTTATCAATCAATCATTGAAGAAATTATGACGCCATCTAGATGTTAGCGTTAAATTCATTGTGCAACGATAATCAATGGAAGTTTTTTTTTTGTACACTAGTTTCAAATTTATTTGTCATATAAGAAAGGAGTATATCTACAATGTTAACAAGTTAAATTAACATAGATGTACACAGCTAATTTTGATTGCAAGTTGTACGAAACTAAATTTGTAATAACAGCCGTACATTTTGTTCTTAGATTATGTATAACGCTTAGAGAAGATGATGTTATTATGCCTTTTGTTTAAAAGTGATTTAGGATATTTCGACTGAAAATTGCCCACTTCGGAATGTCGATCATGAAAAATTTGTGGAACTGAATAATTAAACCAGATCTGTTCCGAACATGTCAAATATTTGCATTAGATTTCAACATGAGCAATTATATGATAGATCAATATGTATACATCACTGGAAAAAATATAAGTCTGCTGATATGACGCATTATTGTCTTAAGCATATTTCTACTTTCGTATATTTACTGATTCATTTTGTATTTGTATGCAGGTATTTTGATCCTAGTATAAACTATGGATAATGCTATCAACCTTCCGAATGCATCAAGCTTATCATATCCAACACTTCTTTTTGGCGTAGTTTACCAAACAGTTCTTTTATAACCTATAAAACATTATGAGGTTAAAAAAAGGAAGAATCGGCAATACAAATGGAAAAGAATTTATAAAGCATTTGTATTGTCCCTTCTTCCTTTCTTTTTTTTTAAGTTGAAGAAATTAATTTTGAAAATCATAAAATATCAAATAAAAATGAGCACACCCTGCAGTATTTATCATAAAAAAGTACGTTTTTCTTCTAAGTCAAACATCTAAGTCATATTTAAAACCTAAACCAAAATTTTGACCCATTATTTATAATTACATGCTATTTTAATGAAACAATTTTGCCCTTTAAAGAGAGACAATGGATTCCTTTGTAGATTATAAGCCTATTTTACGTCATTATACGAAGGTGAGATGAAAATCATTGTGAAGAAGCATCCCACTCTGATACTGATTCCCAGCCAAGATATTTTTCCATGCTGAGGAACAGATGATAGTGAAATGAGTCCAAAATATAACAATATAGAGTGGATGTTCAACCAGTTCAAAGCCACTATCATGTACAGCAGCCATTGAAAGTAAGAACCTGTGTGCTGAAGAAATATCCCGATGAAACAAATCCCCTTTTGTTAGTTCTCCTGGAGATTTGTCTTAATAACCTTTCGTAGCTACCTCAGCAAGTTGACCTAGTACTTTCCATTGATAGTGTTGGCCCTTTGAAGACAGTCAATAAGCCTAATGCATTTGGCATCCGAACAAACTGAGGATACCATCTTCCCTACAGAGAAAACGACCATGACAATCTTTGACTAGGTGAGGAGGGGCATTCCGACTGCATGGATTGTTTCATTACGTTTGGTTCAAAATCATGAGCCTAACATTTCCCCTGGTTATCAAACGTTCAAGAAACATAGCTGGAATTGTCTCAAATAAGATCAGATATTCCTGTGATGTGGTCAAACTGCTGTACTTTTGATCCGGTGTCTAATGGTATGACATGTACCGAATAGAAACCTTCGTCCGTCCAAGTTCATTGTGCAGAACCTTCTGAATTTGCTATTTGTTTTCTAGTCAAACACCTGCCATCTGTCAACATCATTTTCCTCGATGTTAGCAGTTATAAGTCATCCAGGCATTGAGTCATCTTCAAAACTTTCCCTCCCTATACCTAAATTCAAATGTCCACTTTGCATTTTTAATAAAGCTGGAGTATCATCAACTAATATAACAACCACGTCTGAATGAATGTGCTTGGTGGCTAAACCCTCTTTCTCTAGGTACTTGCTGACACCCCGATGCCAAATTTTGTTCATTTACTAGAGACGTTGCTACTAGTTACATTTGAGTGTCTTCTTTGAATAGTGAGTTGTCAGGTTTCCTAGCGGTAAGCATTGCAGTTATGAATAAGACGAGTTGAAAGTAATACATGCAAAATTTAACAACTCTAGCAGCATCACTCCGCCGTAGTCACCCAGTGAACGTTTCGTATATCAGTTTGAATAACAGTGAAGTTAAATATAAATGGAGTTACACAATGCGAAACTCTATGAGCGTTCATACTGAACTCAGTAAATTATCATACATAACGGGAATCTCAAATTGAAAAGACGATATTGATTTTCCCCGAACAAATTATCCCCAAAGAAACATTGTATCTGCCTAAATTTGAGTAAAAACACTGTGACATAAATCTTACAAAACCGCAAGAAACGTGTAAATGTCTGAAGTTACCAAGTCGATCAAGAAATCTTATAGAATGATCTATTCATTATATCAGGAGATAGTTTCCCGAAAACACAAGTGTATCGACTAGGAATCTTACTAATGAGGTTATGGAAATATGTACCAAAAATGTTCTACAACAACAAACTAAAACATCCAGAACAAGACTGACTTATATGACCAATGAACGCATTCCATGTCGCTCATGAAATCGAGACAAAGGGTTTCATTTAAAATATACATTTGTAGGAAAATGCAATGTGCTTATATAAAATTTGGAGGCGAATGCAATGTCGTAATATAAAATTTGGAGGAGAGTGCAATGTAGTCATATAAATTTTGGAGGCGAGTGCAATGTGGCCATATAAAATTTGGAGCCGAGTGCAATGTGGCTATATATTTGGAGGTGAGTGCAATGCAGTCATATAAAATTTGGAGGCGAGTGCAATGTGATCATGTAAAATTTAGATGCGAGTGCAATGCAGTCATATAAAATTTGGAGGCGGGTGCGATGTGGTCATATAAAATTTGGAGGCGTGTGCAAAGTGGACATATAATATTTGGAGGCGAGTGCAATGTAGTTATATAAAATTTGGAGGCGTGCGCAAAGTGGACATATAATATTTGGAGGCGAGTGCAAGGTAGCTATATAAAATTTGGAGGAGAGTCGAATGTGGTCATATAAAAAAGGAAACTTTTCTTCTTTGTTTCTGGCACTATCCATTGACTAGGGATATCTAAATGTTCGACAATATTTAGCTTTCATTAAAAGACTTAGGGATATAGACATTGTTGCAGCATAAAAAATATGTCAAAGATTCCGATACAGACTAACTACCAGATGTAGCAGATGATATAATGCGTAATTGAATTAGCACGTCGTAGAATTTGCAGCCAACATAGTATGTGTTTGTAGTTTTACCCATTTTTTAAAGCTACATACGAGGTGCGATGAAAATGTATCGGTTGCTATGGTAACGGTACTAATATGCACTGATTGAAACCTTTTGCACATTTATTTATAATGTTCTCATTCACTTCCCTTGTTTGTAGCATGACTTGGAAGGAAATTGTGCAGTGTATGGTCGTCTCACAAATACCACAAAGATTGCATCAGTGACGATTGCAGAAGCAAGTGAACAGAGAAGCTGCATGAAATTCGCAAGAAACCGACAGCTAACATATTCCCCAGATTTCGCCATTTACGACATTTTCTCTTGAAAGAAACAAGATTTTATATCATCGACGAAATCCAAGATAACGCGTGGAGGCAGCTTCTAGTAATCCCCCAAAAGGATTTCCTTGGATGCTTCTTTCAATGCAAATTAACGCTGTATAAAATGTGTGCCTTTCGAAAGGGACTACTCCGAAAGAGATTTAATGCAGAATTGGTATATTTTGCAGTTTTCTTTTTAAAGCACCAATTCCGATGGTTTTATATCAGATCTCGTATTCATATTTTGCAAAATTATTTCAAATTTAGATTTTGGTTATAAATAATAGATTATATATATATATATATATATATATATATATATATATATATATATATATATATATATATATATATATATCCGATGCGGTGAGAACGATAGTAATATATAAATTCCAACCTTTACAGCATTAATCCAAAAAGACGCCTCGGTACCGATAGTAGAGCGATAAATATTTATTTATTATAATTTTATCATATATAATGTTGTTTTATATATATATATATATATATATATATATATATATATATATATATATATATATATATAATAATATTTTTGTTTAAAAATATGATTCTTTCGCTACATAAGAGTTCTCATGTTTCAAAACGAGATCCGAAACCATCCAAATAATTATTAAAATTAAGTTGAATTGAGGTGTTTCGTCCCGTTTCATCTTCAATCGAAATTTTAGGAATAAGCTATCTCTCGGTTTACGTGTTTTTAGGCATGTTCTGTTTCAACATTCGTTATTGTGGAAGTGGCGAGACTATTTTTCTTCGTTAAGTGGTCAGAGAGTTAATTCTTATCAATAGATTCATCATCTTCTGAGAGGTTTTGCTAAGGTTGGGTAGGGTATCTATTTCAAGGCTAATGTTTGCGGCCATCCTTTAGTTGGTTCCCAGTGAGGGATATTTTTATGGCGCGCATACAAGTCGTTATATGTCGGGAGGATTGTGTTTTATAATTGTCCATCTGATTATCTATTTATTTATTTGTTTATTCAAGTGGGTGTTTTATATACAAATCGTATTGCACTGAATTTCAATTTTTTTGTTTTTTGTTTTTTGAGGACTACAGAAAGGGTTTTTCCTATTTAATGATTTGGCTAAGCTTTTAAGACTTTTTTTTTAGCTATGGGATTTTTTTCTGCTAATTATTTAATACGAAAGTTTGTTGATGTCGGCAAAAAACCGTTAACTCCTGCCTATGGTTTAATATTTTTTCATTATTTAGAAATTTAATGATGTGTAGTTTTTCGTGTAGGCATAAAGGGCAGGGGTCATCCCAGGTTTTACAAGTTCTTGTTTTATTTACTATTTTCCATTTTACTTTTGGTGTTTTATTCGTTTCTTTTAGATGCCAGAAATATTGGGATAGAGATGTCTGATTTCTATTTTGAATATTGTTGACGGAGCTCTTGTGTTGCCTCCATCTAATTTTAAAATTATTCTTCGTTGAGCCTATGTATATCCTATCAGTGTTAAGACTCTCATATATATATGTATGTATGTGTATGTGTGTGTGTGTAATAAAAACGAAAGAATATTAATATACAACCCAATCTGTCTGAAGTTTTTTATATTTTTTGTTGTTCAATATATATATATTTTAAGACATTTTTATGTTTATACATTCTTTTTATAGTTTCAAATATTTAAGTAAATGTTCTGTTTTATAATAAACAGTATTAAATAACGTTTACCGGCCTGAATTTCCGATAAATTTTCATTAAATTCTTATCCTTTAGAATTGGTAGAATAGCTTCAAAAAGGAAAATTATGAACTAAATAATTAAACGATAATTGTCGTCTTGAAGAAAATGGTATGACGTTAATTAACATCCCTGTCCTCTCAAATAGTTAATCAGACATTGTGAAATCATGTAAAAATCTTTCGGGTTGATTTATAAACTAAGCAATCGTGTTTTCTCAGTCGTAAGTTAAATTCTTCTTTGTGTGTGTTAAAGATACGACTTAATTAATTGTCTGCTTTCAAAAGCGCTAACATATTGTCGCTGATGTGTACGGTACCCAACGTCCAATATTATATAAATAGCTGTAAATGTTGAAGATTAGGTATTTTATAAACCAAGAAAAGGATCATGTCCTTTACTATACCGGGGAAAATTAGAACATATATCATTTCAAACGTTGAACCTGCTTTTCTTTACTTCCCTTAAATATATAATTAAATACTATTGTACTGTTTCTTATGTTTTTCTTTTGCGAATGGTTTTTTGTCTTTCTCTCTTTCTTTCAAACTTCCCTTTTTTCCTTAACATTATTCCTATCTTGCTTTCTGGAGCCTTCATTACACGGTCACGTATATCGACTTGTACGCAGTCATGCACTGACGTTCCAAACATAATGGGTTAAGCGCTATGTAAAGGCCATGGTAGGTGGAACCACCACATTTTTATATCGATTTGTGCTCTAACATATGGTGGGTCATAGTTTCGTATTCAAGTTTGATTTTGGGCGGTGGGCTAAGGCAATGAAACCTTTAATCATCTATTTCAAAATATCACCATCCTGGATAGTAGTGATTCTCTTATTGTATCGGAGCTTCTTCGCATGGGATGAGATGAGTTCGCGGGTGTGACTAGAGTGGATATGCGGGTGGTGCAATGGATTGCGCTTCAGTATGTTAAGTCGGAGGGACGAGTTCTAATTTTAGTCGAGTTATTTACACTCACACGCGAATATCCTTGGGAAGGGTAAGAATTATTATCTTCTCGCTCTAAAAGATATGGGTTAAATATCTGTAAAAATAAGCATTGCCTAACCCCTCATTTATAATACCGTATTCATTCGCAAGAAAAATGATTCTAACAATCTAAAATATGTTTTCACTTTCAATAATCCCAACCCTGGTCCGATTAAACTCGTTACTGCAACCTTAAACTGCTTCCCAGTTATTTTTCTATACATCTCAATCGATGAAATTCACGAGTAGATGTCAGGTTACACTGAATTTGTTTGATGAACAATATGCAGGCTTACAATAAATGGTTTGGTCATTTCCGTCATCTGTCAGGAGCAAAATCGAATATGTATTGGAAATCGGGAAATTATGGGTGAACACAATTACTTACAGTCTGAATAACTTTTCTGCTCATGTGCAATCCAGCCTTCTTCAGTTGTCAGTCAATTCGGGTAAGCATTATGGAATTTCGAGAGAGTGCTTTATCTAATCTACAGACGTAAATAGTTCTGTTCGGTTGTTTATCTTCAAAGTTTCCCAACGTGAGCCATATGCTTCCCTTGGTGGCCACAAGATATTTTTTTGTCTACAAGACCAAGTTTGAAAAATGAGGGGGATCCTGGGGTACAGGAACTTCAAGACCAACAATATATATATATATATATATATATATATATATATATATATATTGTGTATATTTAAAATAAAGTATGAAATTTATTAAGTTAAATATTAAATTAATCTAAGCCATATTCTTAACATAAATATATTTTCCAATGTTTTTCATCTGATCTATGCAAAATGGCTTTTTTAATATTCAGTTTCTTAAAATTTAAAACTCATAATTTAAATTTTAAATTAAGGTATGTTTTTAACAACTTGTCTTTCAATTTTGAAAAGCTAAATGTCCTGAACAAAGAGCTCCAAGCAAATGGTTCCACCCTGGCAATTAACGCATTAACGGGAAACTAAATCTGTTCTGGTTGAACCTTGGGAGACAGACGTTTACACGGTTTCCTTCCTTAGCAAATATACCCACCGAGCTGCTTGATGATGACTTAGTAGTGTATATTGATCATTTGAAGCTGTTATGTAATATTATGTAAACTCACTTCTCTTATCCACATCAAATGACAGTGTTACACCGCTTTGTTGATCTATTCATTGCTGATGCAAGAACTAAAGTTGGCATGAGGGTCCATGAAGAACTCCCCCATTGGATTGAAGAAGGACAGGACCAGAACAACGTTGAGAAATATTGTCCTCAATCTAAGAGTAACTCATTTTGTTTGAATATTTATCAGTTATTACTAGTCCTGTTAATATTAAATCTGAGTATATTCTAAACGGCCAAGTGACTTAACTCTCAATTACTATGCCGGCAAGTTCACGAAGCAACGATTTAATCCTCTGGAATATGTTTTAGCTGGAGTCCATCTTGGAATTGTTTCACTCCTTTTCAGTTCTTCAACCTGAAACACCACGGCCGAAAAATGTTGAATGCTTCAGTAGAAATGCGTTGTTTTAGTCGTGTTAATGCAGGATTAGGATAGAATGAAATTAATCCATTCCATTTTTAATAAGGAATCGATATTGAATAAATCCCCGTAATTCACATTTTCTATCATTTTTGTCTTTTGAAAGACCTGATACGAGAGAATTTATGACAGAATGTAAATTTCTTGATAATATGTTGTTCTCATCCAATCTCGTATATTCTCACATTAATAAAACGTGGCTTTACGATTCAATTATATTTGTTAGATGATTAATACCAAGTGAAATCAGAACTGAAGAAATGTTCTATCGAGGGATGCTATCAATAACGAACACTGGATACAAGCTCTCCCTTAAATAAAAGTCGAAATGATTTGTCACGCAACAAGATGTCTTCGACGAATAGAAAGAATTATTGCCGTATCTAAGAAATGATGGTGTCAAAAATATAAGGCCGTTGTAGAAGTTTACAGACTTTATAACAAATTCTTTTAAAGCAAAATCCTTTTGTCTTCAATTTAGTGTCAGTGGTTTTGTTATCTTGCGCCAGTTTTGTAATAAACTGCTTATTTCATCATAAAAAAACGCATGCAATATATTGATTCATTCATTTCTTCGAAAAGGCTTTCATTACCTACATGTTTTCTGAATTATATTTACTTCATGTAGACAAATGATCGATCACTTGAAAGTGACAGATTGAAATATTATAGCATCTGTAGAGAAACGAAGGTTTGCCGCCAACGAAAAGCGTGCTCGACGGAAAGAAAACAACGAGGTGACTTTCATTGTAATCACACTTGTGTGGGCTTTTACAGCCATAACAGATACTTCGCCGCCATCAGCAGCTGAGTTATAACTCTTTGGGTGCTGATCCAAGATTTCCTGAGACCGAAGGATGACACAGAGAAAATAAAACGTAATCCATTATCGTTTCTTGCGTCAAATTTGCAACAGGACGATTGACATTGTCCTGGACAAAAAGTTCTTAATTGGCAGATTTACCAATAAAACTGCTCTCCGAATGAATATCTCTTGTTCTTTCTTCCTAGGCTAACCATTCTACATACTCCACTTTCAGTTTTCAAATGTTTTTCAACCTTACAGAGGATTGTCTCTCGCTAGTCTTGAAATATTCTTTCCAAAACATTAAATCGGATTCTCAGATATTTCGACTCATTTCCTATGATTCTTTTCAAACTTAAGATAAAAGTAATTTTCGAATGTTAATTTCGTATTAAACGATTAGATTTTCCTAAGACCTATCGTAAAGTCTAAGTAATCGCAATCAATAAAAAATACAAGTAAATTTCAAATACGTTTTTCAAAGATTTCCATAATATGGCGTACAATGTCGCGATTAAGATTGTTGCGCTCAGCTAATATGTAATCTTAGGGAAGAAATTAAAAGTAAAAAAAACGGTAACATAAAAATATGGAATGTGCATGCCAGCGTTTTATAAGGCTTCTGTTGTAAATATTATTTGACTTTATGCTGTACACACAGCTTCATTGCTTTTATAAGAAACTCAAATATTATGTTTTGGGTTTCAAAGATTACATGAAACCAAGTAAAACGACTTATGCATAATCCAAAAAACAATTTCCCTGGAGCAGAGACGAATAAAGATATAAAACTTAACGCTGAAACTTTTTATATATGTAAGCTTACCGCTTACCACATCTAATACATATTTTTTTTATATTTGTTTTGTTTCCAATAATTACAGTAGGTATTATCGGCAATTTCTTGTTGGTGACAAATGTTATCAGTGGGACATTTTGAATGTGTTTTTTTTTTCAATGCATTCATAAAATGTATGAAGCGCCTGCAGTTGCATCTATAAAACGCTTATTTGTACAGTTTCGAGTCAATAATCGATTTGGTAACTCCAAGATATTAGAAAATACATATCCGCAACCTGAAGGTTTCATTAGTTCTTTACGAGATAACGCTTTCCATTGGAAGGGAGATAAGCAAAAGAACGGGTCGCCGTGGAGGAAAACGAAATTTTCAAATATAGATTGACGTATTTGAAGATCAAATTGTTTGAGATTCGGCTGTGAAGCCTCAGTTTTATACATATATATATATATATATATATATATATATATATATATATATATATATATATATATATATATATATATTAATTGTCCGGTTTAATGAAAATTCATTTTTAAACTGTTCAGTTGCTAGTTCTTCATTCAATGCAAACCATTGTTGCGTCGCCAGGAAAATATAAATTCCGCTCCCAAGTAATTTCTTGAACTCTTTCTCCGCCTGCTGCTTGTGATATTTCGTCTGCATCTGATTTACGTAAATTTTCTTTAGACTTCTTTTCAACTATACTTCAATCTTATAGTGTAAAAGAGATTCGTCTTTCAAACATATTCCGAAATTACTATAATTTTTATTCATCAAGAATGAAACACAAAGGAACGATGTTATATTAATGCTGGATTCATTCAGCGATAATATAATTTATGATAATTAAATGATGATCAATTTTTTGATTAAGTATAATATTTTGTTTATATAAATACAACAAATATATTTGAATTCTAATATTCCGGCGTCGCCATTATCTTCAGTCTTTTAAATCTTCGTTGCTTAGACTTGCTTCTTATGACTATATTTAATAAGTATACACACTTATGTCCATTGTAACAAATGACTTTTTTTCTAGTGGTTCATAGATATACATTTAAAAAGATAATTGACGCGGAGACGAACATTTAAAATAAAATTACAGAATTCTAGGAAGAATAACCCTTGGTGGGATTCATATATATATATATATATATATATATATATATATATATATATATATATATATATATATATATATATATGGTAGAAATGTTACATATTAAGGAAAGAATGTATGAAGTAGAAAAAATTTTATCTGAAGTGCTAAAGGACAAAACACATCACAAGAAAACATTTTCCGCTATGTCATAAATTTTCCCCAATCTTGGTCTTGATATATAACAAATATATATCTTTATCTAATATATATATATATATATATATATATATATATATATATTATAATTAATTATTTTCTTTTTTAAAAATATGATTTCATCGCGACACAGAAATTTCTGTGTTTCACAACTGAAACTATAACAGAAAAATTAACTATAAAAATTAAACTTAAAATCCAGAGTTTCGATCCATTGTCAAGCAATGCAAGCAACAACTTTCTAAGAAATTTACTTAATTTATAAACGCAGACAATATTAAAAATTTGAATTGTTAAGGTTAAGGAAAATTTAATCCATTTTTATTAGGGGTGGTTGGGTTTTAATTTCCCTAGAAAACTTTTCTATCAAATATATGTTACTTACAAAGTCAGGTTAAGTTTAGGTTGGGTGGGGGAGCCTGCTCACAAACATAGACGTCCGTTTCAGCGTGTTGTCTGTGTTTTTAATGAAAACATTTTTTGCATTTTTATTTATCCGATTCATTCTTATATTTATACACACAGATTTTTCTAAAACTGTCATCTAAATATGAGTGAGTCATATTTTTCATATTTAAATTTCATTCCTACAGATTTAAAGAACCATTCCTCCTTCTAATATCTAAAACACTATACGATATTTTTACAAATAAATATATTAGAATATATATACATGATAAAATATAGTAGGATGTATGCTATATGCAATGGTTTAAACGCTCAATATAAGAGATAGAGCGTCTGTAAAAATAAAAGTGGACAATGAAATCAACACCCTGAGGCGACAATTATTTAATGCTAAACGCAATCGTCACGAGATAACACTGATTGACCAAAGCCTTAACAGTTGATTCAACTCGACTGAACATCCGTCCATGGTCGTTTTAGCACGGTCATATTAGCGTTGTTCAAGCTGATGACCCTGACAGATAATTCGCTCTCTCTTAGAAATTATAACTAAAGTCCAATCAGCATTGATGCATTAGAAACCACAAGTAGACCTTCTGGGTATTAAGCAAGCTCAAATGTCCTTGAATATGACTCTGCTACATGGTTTGGCTATTCATATATATATATATATATATATATATATATATATATATATATGTGTGTGTATTTCTTTGCAACTGCTAACTGAAAAAGCTAAGTAACTCTCAAATTTCAGCTATTTTAGAATTCCGCCAAATTTTGAGGGAAATTTCAAGGAAAAAATATTTTCTATGTAGACAGTGAGTGCGCTTCTGTTTTCAGACACGATATGTTTCGTCTTCAAATTTTATCATGAATTGATTTAACGCTGTGGCTATTTGTTTCTTTAATCATCAAATGCAATGTAATAAAGCCACTGACATGTAAAGATTTCTGTGTGTCAGAGTACATGAGAGAAAAGGAGCGAGAACAATAAAAGAACAGGAATTAAGAAGATATAATATAATGATAGCATTTGAAGTTTTGAAAGTGAAACATGGGAAGCGTGTAGACGAACGTCTATTAATCCTTTGAGAAGTGTGAGAGATGAAACTATTATCACATAAAGTCTGGTTAAAGTCTAACCATTTCAACTGTAAAATGACGATACCTTACCATTGGTCTAGTCAATCAGTCATGTGCCATGCGGGACACACGCTTAGGCGATCATGTATCTTTCGATACATGATAACGGGGCAGATTTATTTCGTGCAGTACGTTGCCATTTCTTTCGTAGACCAGTTGCCTTCCAAGTCTATAGAAGCGGTTTGTCCTGCTATTTACCCATAGCTGGGAGGAGAGGAGAAGAATAGGATTCATACCTTTCCCAAGGGTATTAGCACGTAAGTGAATATAATGGATTCGACTGGAATTCGAACTGTTTTCCGATTCCTCAAGCCGAGCCGCTATCCATTACTCCACCGTTTATCCTCTACTTCTAGTATCCCGATCTAGTACTTCTCCGATCTTGAACTACATTTAAATGCATAAAGTTTGGGTGCAATAAAAGGAAAAAACTATCAGAACAGTTACCATGAACATATTTATAGAATAGGCAGAGGAAATCTACCTGACGGCGTTGCTAATGTAAATGAAGCTGAGATGTCAAGTTAATACAAATAACATTAGATATTCTTCTTCAGATTTTATCAATAATCTTTAAATATATTGCAGTTTTGCGTGGGAATGAGTCAAGGCAAGAATAAAACTTGGCTTTTAAACCTTTCCGTAAAAAATCCGAAACGAGGTACGAGAGTTGACTGTTTACTTAAGCATTATTCAATGAAGAAGCGCCTCAAATATATATATATATATATATATATATATATATATATATATATATATATATATATATATATATATATAAAAAATAAAAATAAGGGATCATATTAAACATAAGATAGAACAATATCCACGTTTAAAACATAAAATGTAAGGTACCTTTCGACCGACACATTTTCAAAACACAATCGTCGGTAATCTAAAACGGAGTACTAACAAGAAAATTTTTTATTAATACCGTAATAAAACAGGATGGTAAGAGGGGAAAAATTGTTTTACATCAAATCATGTATATATATATATATATATATATATATGAAGAAATATAGTCTTAAGGTGTGCTATATTTATGGGATAAATTGCTCAATATCAGAAATAGAGCGTGTGTAAATATAAAAGTGAACATTGAAATCAACACTTAGAGGCGACAGTCTGTTTCATGCTATACGCAATCGTTAGGCCATATATATATATATATATATATATATATATATATATATATCAAAAATAATTTGACAAGTTTCGCAATCCAAAGCTAGGACAAAATTTCATTAATACATATGTCCGCAAATCCTTCGTATTTGAGGTATTAAGTTTAAAGTTTTAAGTTTAAACAAAATTTCGGGTAGATGGCGCTGTGTTGCAATCCTGACTACGTTACATTTGCCATTCATATATATTTTGAACTTGTCTGTCTTCAACGTTTAAAGAGTGAGGTAGTGAGTTAACTGAGAATTCATCTGTTTAACAATGGCATGATATCCATATCATAAGCAGGCAGATATCATTTTTTACGTACGGCCGCCCGAATGGTAATGGACGCGAGGTTTCAATGTTGTACCAGATTGCATTTCTTGACCGAAGACAGCCAAGTCATCCGAACTTTGCTGCTGTTTATCGCCTTGCTGCTGAGAGAGGA
>CAHIKZ030001125.1:840000-897500 GCA_903632075.3 Acanthosepion pharaonis | reverse complement strand
TTCTAAAAAGAATAGAAAATATCCAAAATCAGTTAAAATGTAAAGCATTCTTAACACGTACAATAATCATTTCAAAATAGTTTTCTGGGAATATTGGAACATTTTGATGGCAACTAGTGTTCCTTTTAATCGATCTTAGTTTCGTTTGTATTTTTACAAGAATATCTAACAAACTGCTGATTTGACTTCAGTTTCCAATTCATTAAGACAAAGGAGACCACTGAAATTTTCCCTCTATATATCATTTTTTTTTTTGGGGGGGTTCCTTTTAGCAATTCTCTCTTTTCTTTTACTGAAAATCATAAAAGGAAAAAAAAGTAGAGGAAACGAAAGACGAAAGAAGGATACGAAATTCGGTATATAATCTTTCTTGAAAAGAATCAAGTTAGGGAAGATTTTAAATAAAACTGGAGTTTATTGCGTAGCAGATAATTGGGACAGCACCCCCACGGGTGATATATGGAAACACTTAAGCTGCATTAATTATTTTAATTACTTTTATATTAGTTTTGTTTGATCTTTTAGTGAGCACTCTCTGCTCATCTTTCAATAATCCATTCTACATCAGAGGAATGTTAATGAATTTATCGGCTGACAGAATAAAATCATTTGTCAGTAGACATTTTTAAAATTATTATTATAAGTAATGTATTATCTGTAGTAAAATAATAATTTTAATTTGAAATAATATCATTGTTATTTCCTACACTTTTCTATTGTTTTTCCGTTCAGCAGTCATAGTGGTTAACATTCCCTATGTAATAACAATATTAAAAGATCACTTTGAGAGAAAACTGAAGACTCAAATATAAAATAATGAGCACAAGAATTAGATATAATTAAATATAAAAGAAACATTTAACAAAGGGATTTTCAGTAGCCTCCCATGTGTGTGTGTGTGGGTGTGTGTGTGTGTGTGTGTGTGTGTGTGTAAATGATTAGTCAATATCACAAGATAGGTTACAATGTGAAGAGGTCCGTACGTATAAATTATTCAGAAGTATTCATGGAAAGGTAAATGGAATGACAGCCGACGGGGGACGCAAAAAAGACGTAAAACTTGACATACATCCGACATCTCAATGTGCAAATCCTGTTTGTTTTTGGTTTTGTTATTTTTTTTTTTTTTTTTGAAAAATCGCCTGTCAATTCCTGTATGAAAGAATGTCTCGCACAGAAATAAATGTAACATATTTTATACCGTCTGTTTGTTATTTTATATTATAATCAATGAAAGGATACAAATTAGAATCGAGCAGAACCAAAATTGCTAATTACCTGATGTTTGCAAGAACAACTTCTGTTCAATTCGAGGAAGTAGCTATTGTGACACTGATAGTATGAAATTAGGATTAAAAGAGTTCGTGTGAAAAATCCGCATGAGACGTTGAGAATTAGAAGTGTTAAGTAAACGTTAAAATCTTTAAAGTGAAAACAGGAATTGAAATATAGATCAAAGAAAAAAAAAAGAAATGTTATTTGCCCTAATAAACTGATGGGTAAATAGAATTGTTATGAAACCACAGAGCCGGAATGTAATCAATTTAAAATATGTCCTGAGAAAAGTCAATATTCTTTGACATTAGAAAATCGAATTAATATTTGAAACAAAAAATGTTTGTTATCGGTAAAGTATTGTTGTCGAAAAATATATTTGAATATCTGACCGATTTGTTTGAGGGTCGGTCTCGTTTCTGCAACGTTGGAGTAAATGATTAATTGGTGTGAATATCGCTGAGGTGCAGTAAGAGTCGGTTGAAATACGTACAAACCGATCGCTTAGTTGAAGCTATTTATTGGAGCCAGAGTCTACAAGAGACGCAAAACGAGAAAAGGCAGCAGCGGACAAAAGGAGCTGCTGAAACACACGTGACCTGATGCCAAGGGAATTCCCGAAAGACCATCTTGTGATGTTGTTTTTACCCCGCGGTTTTAGAACAAATATACAAAATTTGAACGAGAAGTGTTAATTTTGTTATATCAACGACTATATAATCCAACTGAAAATTAACCCAGAGACCTTCTTCATTATTTTGTTATGATTTTTTTTCACAAGCGGGAGGGTTCTTTGTCTTTTGTAGTTCGGTTTCTGCGTTCAACTACGAATTAAATTCGGTCTTAACTGCTCTGTGACCAAAGAACACAATGTGGGACAGAGAAGTTGAAGTAACGAAGCCGCCAGTAGATAATCGATTGCGGGCCGGCTCTTTTATAGTATTAGCTTCTGTTGGTAACTTGGAACAAACTTATTGACTGATATTTTTAAGTTCGTGTTAGGAGAATCGGATCAGCCCAACAACAGACGCAGAATCGTTTGACTTTTCTTAGAAAACCAGCCAAGACGATCACAGTTCGCTCAAACTTTGAGTTTGATGTGACGGAACACAAATTTTTATTTGGTTTAAATTCAAGGACTGACAAAGCCACGGCAATACATTTTCTTAGTTCCAAATGACTGTTGGTTGCCTTGGTCGTATTTTTTACTGCTGATTTAGCTTTCCACAGAATGGTTTTTCGCTATACGGAGGCAAACTAGGACGGCTTTCGATTCTACATGACGAAGATCTTCTCTCAAAATTCTCCAACATGCCCCCAAAATGCGACCCTAATCTCCGAATCGATCCTTTCTGTAATGGAGTGTCTTTACCCGCAAAAGATTCCAGCAAAAACACAAACAATAATCTATGGTTGTTACCTGAATGCGCTACAGCTGTAGATCATTGGAATCTACAAATCTATCGCAAGTAGTGGGGTTTGATTAGGAGGCAATTACTTCTTTCAGAACCGCCCACAATCGCTGTAAAGAGTACTAGTAAACGAAAAGTGCAGTTACGCTCGAGCTGTCCAGGGGAGTGTTATAAAGAAACAAATTCTGGAAGATCACTAACCAAATTATGAAAAGAGTCAAAGGTGTAGTTTCCACTGTTATATATGCCCACTCTTCCCCTCGATTTGTACCTCAAACTCATCGTTAAACGAAAAAGGCCATCCCCTCTCCCAACTTTCTACATTTCACTGAGCTCAACCTCAGTAATATACTTATTTCAGCAAGAGAAGAATCTTGACTTTTCAAAAAACTCAACCCCAAAAAGCCACGGGCCTAGGCAATATTCCAGTGACCTTTAAGAATATTAATCCATAATTATCCCCGTTCCGAGTAAAGTTATTTAACCACTCGTATTCCAAGACAGCAAATGGCCGGTCTTGAATATCGCTGCTGACCGATCATAACCCTCCCAGTATATACCCATTAGCCACCTCATTATTATCAGTAATCTTGTTGAGGCATAAATGAATAAGAAGGTTATGCGCCAAAATGTGTGACGAGCAGTACGGTTTATCGCTCAGTTCGATTGCCTGTAGACGTCCTAACTACCATTGCACACATGCTTAGTACTTAGTAAGGACCTTGAAAACAGAGACACATCAAGGACCATATCATTACACATTTGAAGACATTTGACAACCTGTGGCAAAAAGATTTGCTACACAAGCTACCCAATATGGAATCACTGAAAGCGTTTTCTCATATTTATATATATATATATATATATATATATATATATATATATATATAAATTTGTGTGTGTGTGTGTGTGTTTGTGTGTGTGTGTAATGTTAAAATTAGTTATTCCCTTTTAATGAAATATTCGTAATTTTTATGACATATGTCTCTTAAGATCGTTTATATTTTTCAGGAGAATACATTCTCAAGTCCACTGTTAATGCTAATTCCTCTAAACATATCAATTACATTTTAAAAATAACGTATAATCAAAAAAGTATATTAAAATAATTGTCGGAATTAGTTCATTTTCATTATATATATATATATATATATATATATATATATATATATATATTTTATATGCTATATTTTTAATGTGTTCAAAAGCGTATGGGAATATAAATATAAAAGTGAATGTTGAAGTAAACATAAAAGAGGCGACAGACTGTTTCATGCTAGACGCAATCGTCAGGCCGTTAGTGTTGGATTTTTTCTTGACTATTTATATATATATATGTCTCAGTGGTGCATTGTGGGTAATCCGTTCTGGCAGTTATTTTTACGAGAGTGGCCTGTATATATATATATATATATATATATATATTATATATTTTATTTCGGTTAATTTATTTTACTTGTTTCATTTTTTATTTTATACAGTTTTTTATTCTTTTGATTTTCGATGTTTTATTAATGTAGGTCGCTTATTTAATAGTTTGTTTCGCTGTGGGAAGATAAAGCTATTTATTCGTCCAATTTTTTGATTGATTGCTGTAGTCTATTCTGCTATTTGGGAGGGGTCAGTTTTTAAATTGTTTATTATTTTATTTATTTATATGGATTGATTATTTTTACATTGTGTTGTTAATTTTAACGTTTCAAAAAACAAACCTGTTCGCTATTAATCATCTGAGATAACTTTTTCTGCTTTACTATGCTGCTGATCACCTCCAGGCGAGTGAGTGGATGTGTCTAATCGGTGATATGAAGTGAAAAGATTATATTGAATCAAGTGTTAGTTCTGTTATTAGGAAATTTGGATTACTACTATACATTTTTGTTTTGCTTTTGAAGTTATATTACATATTTATAAGTCTACCTTTCAGCATCCATGGAACTGTCAACATCACTTGGAGAAATATTTATTTTTGCAGCGGCAATCATTACAAAAAATCTTAAAGAGAAAAATTACTCAATGCGCGGTTGTACTATCAATTGTCCTTCCGTGAAAATATGTTTACTGTGTTCAGTTTGATCACATTCTAAGTATCAATTTAATGTTCTTGGTAGAAAAGATATTTAAAACAAAGGTATAGTTGTTGGGTTTTAGGGTCCTCTATTTATAACAGGGGTCATCAAGCCGCGGGTCACGAACCATATGTGGCTCTTTGACCTTTGATATCGGGCTTATGCAAATATTTTGGCTGAAATCCTTTTCTCATCACAGCCAATATAAAAGGTACATAAAAAAATGGAGCTTTATAATTATTTACTCGGTATGAATTGAGACTAAGTACAATATTCATGGTTAGAAAATATTTAAAGAAATTAAATCCTAATATCATAGCCAGTGTGTCTCGAATATGTGAACTTTATCGTATGTGGCTGATACATTAAACAAGTTTGGTCAACCTTTGTTTATAGCAATAATATATATATATATATATATATATATATATATATATATATATATACGTCAATATAGTATTGATGCTTTTGTTCTTCTTATCCTCATCTCCCTCAATTCAATGTATTTTAGTTCCTCTTCCGAGCTATGATGAGTGGACCGAAATCCGGTCAGATATTTCAATCTTATTTTCCTCTCTTTTCTTTTTCTATTAATATTTTCACTCTGTTACTTTAGAATCTGTCTATATTTCTGTGATGAGGTATTATGTCCATTAATTACATTATTCGGACTATTGTCCTCATCTTTGTCGCCATATTTATTACAACGTTTCGGACGTTGAATGCTCCTGCCTTCTTCAGGTTGTTGGAATGTCGAACTGAATTATTTATTTCGCCCACTGGGGTAGACTGTTCTAATACAACGTGCCATGTCTACTGGATGTCAGTTATAAGTTATCTCTTGTTAATTCCCCTCTCCAAGTTTTCCATTGCCGTAAAACGGGTATTGAACTCACACCCTTTGGGTCCTGTCACTAGATCTAACCACTGCATTTATCCACAGTGCCAAGTGTCGTTTTTTAATCACTCTTCTCCTCTTTTTTAATATCCGTTATTTTTATAGCATCTATTAAATATACACTTGTTGGCTTCTGAAATCCCTTGAGGAATTTAGATATCAAAAATAATAATTTTATGCATTCTAAATGGTTCACAATTTTTATATGACTAACAATCTTGCTACGGTAGCTGCCTGAATATCAGATTCAATCACATATTCAATTACAACTGTTTTGAAAATAATGACACAAACATCATCTCCTAATAAATAGTTGCAGAAAAGAAATGGTCGGTCAATATTGTGTTCAGTTTGACTTGAAAGTGTTAGATATTATGGACAGTCCTACGTTAAATATCAAACAAATCAATATTTAATCAAATTTATACGAATTTTCTACATGCTTTATTCTCTTCCTCTGTCTGTCTCTCTCTAGAGAAAACGTATTGGAAAAATCCAAATCGGATGGTTGTTTTAGTAAAGACGCAGACAAAATGAAATAAAAGTACAAAAACAGATAATATGTGATCTACTTTGAATGTACTTCTTACACCGAGCGATCTTTTTTGCCTTTGTCTCTACAGATATTTTTTAATATTTTCGTCACTATTGATGGATGTGTAAATAATAAAAATGCCATAAAATACTGAGTCGAGAAAACAGATCAGATGAAATTTTATTGGATGAAATCTGGCAAGACAGCCATCATTAAATTTTGATTAGTATTTTTTTCACTTTGATTTTATTTTATTTTCATCTATTCTTATTATTACTTATTATTTGCATTTTTTATTAAGAGAAAAATTGCCAATCCCATCAGTTCCATTTATTTCATGTTAATTCCACTTGCCTTTCATCTTCGACTTTCAACAATATTATTATCTTCAATATTCATGAGGTGAAAACTTGTCAATCACTGTCTTTTACTAGTAACGCCACTCCACATTTAAACGTCGGGTTCTTTTCCAGTGATCTGGGTCCTAAACAAGATAAATACGTGTTATACTTAAGAAGTATTTCAGTCACGTTACGCGTGAAATTGGTTCTGGTCAACGACCTTCAGAGAGATTGAATGTCACTTTTTCACAATTTGTAACACTTCTAATTTATTTTTAACTGATTATACAGTGTCTTGCATTGCAATATAAACGTAATAAATAAAATTGAAATTTACTACTAAACTTTCAACATTAATTTGTTTTGCATGCTCTTAATAATAGACAAGGAAATATTTATTCATTTATTTATCTATTAATTTATTTTCATTCGCTTTAAACAGAAAACAATCGCTAAATTCTAGGGATCAGTGGCTCACTCAACTCGAATGACTATTTGAAAGACATGAACTCTTCACCCTTAACAAGTCAAATCAAATCAAATATCATGTGGTTATACTTCAAGCAAGGTTTCGCCACGATCGTCGAATTCCTAGGATAGTTTCAGCTTAGCTTCAATTTTGTAACAATTTTGAAGTGCTGCTTTTTTTGCAGAATCTATAAAATCCATCTGTGTGACTAATTACTATGCGACATTTAACGAGCTTATATCACAGTTCAAGTGCCTGATATATTAAATTAGAACTTTACCTCAATATCCGTTACAGTGGCCTAAAGATAGACGAACTTTTATTAAATAATGATTATGTGTTTTATGATGTCAAAAAAAACTCGTTTCCACTTTTGTAAAATCAACTCGTTGTCACTTTCATAATTCTCTTTGTAGTAGAGATTTTGTGATCGCAGATACAACTATAGTAACGTCGTTGAAGAATACTGGTGTCAGACGCCTTCGAACAGCACTCGCTGTAATAGTACTTGCTCGATAATATTCGCTCGAATAGTAATCTGTATAGTGATCCGATTAGAGAAATAGTATAGTGAATAGTATAGAGAATAGAGTATAGTAATAAAGCATGATATTAAAGTGATATTAAAGGATATTCGTTGCTGTTCGTATTAAATATAAGCAAATCCTCGAAGGAGCAATGTCCCTGTTAATTGAGAGATTGAAGTGCCGCATAGCTCTGGTTCTCGTGATCATTGGTATTTCTCTTATACGGCATTAAATAAGTGTAAGGTCTCTATTCCTCTCCACTCCAATCAATCTGAGGTATTATCATACTCTGTTGAGATAAAGCTGAATGTCTTTCCTGGAAATTGTCCACAAAGTTTACTCTGGAGTCATCGCCATGAAATATCTTTCGCTGTAAACTAACTAGACGGTGACCGCCACCATTAGCTTTGAAATAATACCCCACTCTACCTTGGCACAACCATTCCGAAGGTGACGAATCTGTAGATAAGAATTAACTATCTGACCACCTAACCAAGATGGCCGGCCCAGCCGTTTCCATAGTAACTAATGCTGCAATGGACCATACTTATAAACACGCGCAAACCACAAGATTATTCCTAAATTTTCGCTTGAGGATGAAACGGGACTCGAAACTTTAATTCAACTTAATTTTAATAATTATATTGATGGTTTCGGGTCTCGTTTTTGAAACATGAGAACTCTTATGTAGCGAAGGAATCATATTTTTAAAAAAATATTATAATTTAATCTCTACTTCTGTATGGAGCACTGTCTTCTTAAAAATAAAAACAAAAATACTAAGGAACTCCGGATTATTTACCTAACGTGTTCTTTCCTATTTTTCTGCATACTTGCGCGCGCATACACACACACACACACACACACACACACACACATATATATATATATATATATATATATATATATATATATATATATAAATATAGTTCTTTGTCTCGTCCAGAGAAAACCCAAATTCCCACTAGCGCCCTACTCTCACACAAAAGCGCCATTGATATTCGCCTCACTAACAAATTTAGTCAAGAATCCACCAAATACATCGTCAGTCTTAATGTATGTGTTCGACTGTCTATTTTTCGTTAATTTTTTATTCTTTTAAATGTTTACTCATTTCCCTTTCATGTTTCCAGCAATTGTAATTAATCCCAATATTATTACATTTATTTCTTTATTTTTCACATTAATATTAATTGTCGATCACATTATATTTAATGGAAGTTTTCTTGCGTGATAAATTATGTCCTGACCAAATCTGTACGCTTTCGAAAAGGTTAAATTTTATAGGTTCCACGTCCATCCTTAATCCTTCCTCTTCCCGCTTACCCAGATTGTTCTAATGAATTTGCAAAACAACTGACAATTTGCACCTTGTATCGGTGACTTGAGTAACTCTATTTCAAGTCGAAACTTTATTTTTCTCAAAAAGAATAAGTAACTGCTATAGGCATGCCCTCATCGTAACGACTATACTTCTGATACTAAATCTGATGAGTGTAGGAAATACACAGGCACCCTCGAGTAGCCTTAATTATCTCTTTCTCCCAATGACCCTTTTAATAACCATGTATATGAGCGATCTTGCCTTGATAACCTAGGTCTCTGGCCGGTACGATGATTCTAATCTAAAAAGAGTTCTGACATCTAAAAGGACGGGACATTTACCCTTGGAGTATCACGTCTTAATCTTTCATGGGTTATTTCACCCGTCATTAAGTGTGCTGGAGCTAAACGTTTTCTGAGTTTTGGCATGATCCACCTGATATTCAGGGATCAGAATTTTTAAGTAACTTCGAAGTAGGTTATCCTATCAGCAGGTGTATCATATCGAGGCCATAGTACTATCATTTTTAATGGTTTCTGAACCGTGCAGTTGTCTCCAGTGGGGCTTCTCGATTCCTGGATGATGGGTACTATGATAGCAATATCTCAAGGAAAGTTGACCCAGATAATTTATACATGCATCCGCAACTGATGTCTATGTCATTGACTAATAATCATCTACCAAACCAACCAAAGCAAACATGAAAGCACTCAATTTGAAAACAAACAAAACCAGCAACTCCAAAAATAGTAGACCCCGGGTATACCATCACTTGCAAGAATTTAAAGGATCTACGTTCCAATTTTCCAGAAATAGAACTCAGTCTTCTTCAGGCTCAACCTGACCACTCATTCCTGTCTGAAACGGGTATCAACGCCAGTCCGCTCCAGTTGCAAATGCTCATAGTCCCAGGCTATTTCCCCATTCAAAGAAACTACGACCACCTAAATGGCTACGGTTACAGCCTCTCTGCCTACATCAAGGAAGGGTAACGAATAACGAGTGCCCTGATCTTCCGTATATGTTTCCGCGTGGCATTATCCATAGTACCACATTCGTCTTTATCCTGTATCGAGTGAAGTATTGGACAGAAGTAGCAATTTCAATTCGGAGATCGGGCAGGCTGCAGGCTTTTACATATGCTGTGACTTCAATGTTCACCACAAAATGTGGTTAGTCTACCGAACAAAACCGATGAGGAAAGCAGACATTGTAGAGACTTCTCCATCGCCTATGAACTAATTACAGAAGAACCCATCGGAGTCCAGCATGCGATGAGACAGCAGAAGTACCTCCTCGACATTTTTCTAACATCCTGCCTTGACTGATGCTTAGCAAAATTTTACTCACGCCCATTGGCGCATCAGACCATTCTATAATCAGTTTCCAGATTGATTCCAAATCAATGATATCACCTGATTTGCCGTTTTATAGAACTGTTTTTCGCTATTCCAAGGCAGACTGTGACAGCTTTCAGTCGTATATGACGGAAGCTACTCTCCCAACTTTCTTCAAAAATCCTGCGGCGCTGCTCTAATGTCCGAATGGTTCCTTTCTTGAATGGAGATTTTTGTAAACCCCCCCACCCCCGAAAACAAATCAGTCAACCCTGGTTCGCACTTGAATGCCCTACAGCCATAGCTCACCACAACCATTACTTCAAAATCTATCAC
The DNA here is from genome assembly GCA_903632075.3 of Acanthosepion pharaonis. Classification (NCBI taxonomy): domain Eukaryota; kingdom Metazoa; phylum Mollusca; class Cephalopoda; order Sepiida; family Sepiidae; genus Acanthosepion; species Acanthosepion pharaonis. The sequence goes on along the minus strand of CAHIKZ030001125.1, from coordinate 886,977 downwards.
CAAGAGCATTGTAGTCTGGATTTTACTTCTGTCAGAACCCCTCGAAATCGCTGTAAGAGAATTCTGGAAAACGTAAAGTACAGTTACGCGCAAGCTGTCCAGGCCAAGGTTGAAAATCAACAAATTGGATCTCGCGAATTCTGGAAGATCTCAACGAAATTATGAACAGAGGCAAAGCGGTTGTGCCCACTATTATAAATGGCCCCGGACGACTGATCCTTCCACCCCCATTGTAGACCCATATCATCATTAAGCTTGTTGAGAGTTTAATCAACAAGAACATCGATCAGACACACCTACTACTGATTGCACACAGACAAAGCGAGGCGCTTGATGACGCACACACCCCAAGGACAATAGCATTAGATCTCGATGTCCTTTAATAAGATATTGTAAAAAGGTTTGCTACACAGTCTCTCCAACCAGGGAATCTTTGAAAGGGTTTTCTCTATGATAAAATCAATCCTAACTGATTAATCGATGAAGGTAGTTATTAGCGTCTCGTCTCCCAGACCGTGGCGATCAATGCAAGCATCCCTAAAAGGTCACTTCTCAGACTCATCCACATTCTGAATTATATAAACTCTTGACCGTCAGAGTTTGGCAGCTGACAACACTTATGAATTAACACTAATTTGTCAGTGGGGAAGAACTGGCTGTTTAGATTCAATGCCTCTAAACGCATCCTGGGTACATTCCATCATTGCAGCCCATAATTTTAACAGACCTAAACATAGAAAAAAAAAACAGGAAATAATCATTAGCATTTAAAACAAATATAGATTTGTCTTGGACATTAAACTAAAGCAAAAGAAGTAGATTTCCTCGAAGTTATGCTCAAAAGAAAATCTACATATCATTTATTTAGAAAACATATTGGAAGCATGGATAGAGACAGGCATGTCAATCCAATATACCCAGTAATTCTCCGAGATGATCATCCAGCAAATCAAAGTACTACATCTCGGCCCTTCTCAAATGGTATGAATTTAACGAAAGGGACAATGGTGATATGACACCTCCCGTTTCTACTTCACAGTTACAACACCGACGACCACCGTCAGATATCGTTGAAACACTGATTTTCCTCCGATCACCGAAGATAAGTAACATCAAGCCATGTTTGATGAATGAGTGGTATAATATATATATATATATATATATATATATATATATATATATATATATATGTATGTATGTATGTATGTATGTATGTATTAAATATATGATTAGTATCTGAAAATCATTAATATCTCCAAAGAATTTAAATAAAATATTTACTCGCAAAAACATGAATTATTCTTACTAGCCAAACATGTTTCTACTTTAACCTACAAAAAGTTCATAAACAGTAAAAAATAAAATAAAAATATCAAATCAACCACCATATGCGTCCTCTTCAAAATATCAGACACTGAGTTATACTATGTCACAAGACTCAGGAAAAATATAAAATGTATCAGAAAATAAATTATCAACAAGCTTGCATACAGCGCTGCGGGACTGTAAGTGAACCCCTAAGACTTTAAAAAAAAGTCTCTTTTGTCAAGATAATCAACAAATATTAATTAATTTATATATTCATTACGAAAAAAAATATTAAACGAATAAAAAGGTTTTTCAAATTTGTATCAAGCTGGAATAGAAATATTAACTAAAAATTAAAAATGAAGTGATGCAAAAGTAATTGAACCGTTCCATTCAATAGTCGATGGTTCTTCCGTTTGGTTTCATGATGTCGCCTTCTATTTTTCAAGATTTTTAAGAACTTTCTGGCAGTAGTGAGTATCATTGTTTTTACCATATTTCTTGAAAAAAATCCAAAAATTACTCGATATTATCTGGGATTCTTACATACACTGCCTTTTTAAACAAACTTGAACTGCAAATTTACAGATGGGTTTATATGAGGACATTCATTAAGTCACATATTCAATACTTGAAATGTTTTTATTTGAACCTATTTTTGTGAATTTGCTATTATGCTTCGGATCATTGTCCTGTTGGAAGATCCATTCCTGACCTAAACCCAACTTTTGAACAAAGGAGAAGGAAAACAGAGTCCATTACGACATCCATTCCATTTTGATTGTTCCAGCTGCATCAAAAGCACCCCCCACATCTTTAATTGGTGGCAGGAGCTTGCTAGATATGTGGACTATCATTTCTTCCAAAAAGCTCTATTTTGGTTTCATTCAACAATAAAAACTTTAGTCAGACCTTTTCTAGCTCATTGGTATAGCTTGTTTGAGCCTTTTCGTCAGCAGTGTCTTTTTCGTATGTATATTCTGCTATGAAGACCAGAATCTTTCAGATTTCAAAGCACAGCAGATGTATGCGCATTCACTCCGGCATTGGTCAGGGAGCCTTGAAGAACAGCTGATGTCACAACAGGATTAGCTTGAGCTTGAAAAACTAGGTGTGTACTTGCTCTTTCAGTTATTTTTCGCAGACAACAATATCTCAATTGAGATGCTTTCAGACGAATGGTCTTCTATTTATGAATAATTTGTTGCACAGTAGATGTGCACTCTAAAATATTTTAATAGCTTTTTCAACCTTCTCCACCATTATAAGCTTCAACTATGCAATTCTTTACAATTTCAGAAAGTTCTTTCGATCTTGGCATATTTTGTTTTTCAATTTAGTTGCTAACTTCATCCTTTTGCATACACATTGAGTGAGATTGGTTATTGCAGTATACACAGATTACAAAAAATATGAAAACGTGCCAGTTTTATTTTTACACATAAAAAACATTATTTACTGGAAAACATGTAAAATAAAAATACAGACTCTAAATGTAAAAGTTCACTTACTTTCTGCATGTCTTAATTTTTATTTTATAATTAATATTTAAATTCCAGTTTGATAAAATATTTGAAAGTGGTTGTAATTCTTGTAATAATGTTTTTGTCTTGTAATAATGAATATATAGTTTAAGATTTGTTGTTTATCTGGAAAAAAAAGAGACATTTTTTTTAATATTATTATAAGGGTTCAGTTACTTTCGCGCTGCACTGTATAATGTATCTTGGCATCGTTTATAAGAGTTTCCTATATTTTTGTTAGTACACAGACACACTCACTGTCTCTCACACGCACACACACGCGCGCGCACACACACACACATATAAAAATAATGATTACAACATCTAATAATATAGAAAATATGCAATTCAGCAAGGTGTGCAACAGTTATGAATAATTAAATGTTCACAATATTTCTGTATGATTGATTTAAAGGTTCGTAATGTTATCGCTTTTCACCGTCCATTGAAAATGCTGTATTGTATATATATATTACTTTTTTATTTTTCCCTCAACTTCCTTTTTATTGTAAATTTTACTGTGTTGAATTTTAAATTAAATCTCCCGTTGAAGCCTGAAGGGCGGGAGCGAAACCGGTTGCTTTGCTTGTTTTTTATATGTCTAGTAATATTAAATTTTATACTTTTATTCCGATATATTATATATATATATATATATATATATATATATATATATATATATATATATATATATATATATATATATATATATATATATAGAAAAGCAAATACTAACCCTTTATATATATAACCAAAGTCAAACCAACCTCCATCCATAATTAATCATATACCCTCATCAATAGAAAATAGAATTAGCATTAACTCCACTAACAAGGAAATATTCCAACAACACAATGGTTTCTATAACACTGCCCTAAAAAAATAGTGGTTATAAAAATGCAAACATTAACTATAGAGACAATTGCACTGGCCAAAAGAAAAAAAACAGGAAAAGAAAAGTCATTTGGTATACCCCTCCGTTCAACCAAATGGTTAGTATTAAACTAGGACAGAAATTCTTATCTCTAATTGATAAACACTTCCCCACCAATGGTAAGCTTAGTAATATATTTAACAAGAACACCCTAAAATTGCGTTACAGCTGCACTGAAAATCTAGAAGGTATAATAAAAAAACACAATAATAAAATCTTGAACAAACCCCCATGCCTGAATAGTATTAATAAAAACCCTACACTTAAATCAGACAATAACAGGGGAAAATTATGTAATTGTAGAAACCCAGAAGACTGCTCATTAGAAAATGCTGCATCAAATCTGTGGTATACCAATATACTATATCATCCACTGAGAGTCCTAGTACTAATATGATATACATTGGGTTCACGAAGAATGATTTTAAAGCTAGATGGAGGCAGCATAAGTGCTCTTTCAACAATATAAATAAAAGAAACAAGACTTCCCTATCTAAATATTTTTGGCATCTGAAGGAAATAAATAGGACACCTTAAGTAAAATGGAAAATTATAAACAGGACTAGAACTTGTAAAGCTTGGGATGACCCATGCCCTTTATGCCTCCATGAGAAGCTGCACATTATTAAGTTTCTAAATAATAATAGTCTATTAAACAATAGACATGAGTTAACGGTTTTTTTGTCGACATCATCAAATCTATGGTTTGAATGGTTAGCTAAAAACAAGCATACAATATAATAACTTTTATAATCCATAGCCAAAATAAATAGTTTATATACCCTACAAAAATATAACCCTTTATGAAGTCGTCAAAAAACAAAAGTTACGGCAGTTTTTATATGCACAAATCCCTTTCATAAAGAAATAAAATAAAAAAAATAAATAAATTTCCAGACACGTAAGCCAGACTAGGCTAAAACATCTTCCGTTTCAAATTTAGACGCCCCCACCTTACCGTGACTTGACATCTATGAAAGTAACTCTATACTGATACTTATTATTAACACCCAACACACGCCTACCCAATTTAAACAATTCGTCCGAGCTGTTACCATGGAAATTTTGATTTCAAATATTAAAACAGGTAAATTTCTGAAATAAGTTATTCCAAAAAAGACTTCGCTTAAAGATGGAACAGAGCTTTCTTTAACTCAATTTAATTCAAATAATTATATTGAAGTTTTCGGCTCTTCTTTTGAAACATGAGACCTCTTATGTCGCGAGTTGGAATCATATTTTTTAAATAAATAATATTTATATATATATATATATATATATATATATATATATATATATATATATATATATCTCTCTCTCTCTCTATATATATATATATATATATATATATATATATATATATATGTGTGTGTGTGTATATATATAAATATATATATATATATGTTGTATTAAATATATATATATATATGTTGTATTGTATATATATGTTGTATTAAATATATATATATATGTTGTATTATATATATATATATATATATATATATATATATATATATATATATATATATATATGTATGTATGTATGTATACTTAATAAATAACTTGTATACAATATGTGCAATATAAGCAAATTTTTTCTGGAGGGTTTAAGATCCATGCAACAAATATTCAGGGCCCCACTATACATGATGAGGTCGGCCTAAACAGGAGTGTGGATGATACGCTAAGTAAATTTTTAAATGTGTGTTCTGATAACGGGGTAAACGCACCTCTGTATTACAATAGCAGAAGAAGTAAATATTCAATCAAAAACATAATATAAATATATATTCCTATTATATTAACAGTTGCAAGAAGAAGAGACTATATTTCTGATCACAAAGAATTGGTCTGTGTTAACACACTATTAATATATATATATATATATATATATATATATATATATATATATATATATATATATATAGTGTGTGTGTGTGTGTGTGTTAATCTGGATGTCTGACGATTGTTGAAAATTCGTCATTTTCTCAATTATGTATCTATATATATATATGATCATCTGTTTTAAACAATTATATCATTTATACTTTGTGCACTTATTGATCTTCATAAGAAATCCAGAAGTATAATTTGATTTTCATCTTGACTATTCAATACTTTTCACATTTATTTTCTTTTGGTGTATAAAGAAACAACCTGAATGATAACGTAGAACGGATTATTATTATTAATTCAAGCAAGCCCGGCCTACATGGAGAAAGCTAATTAATTGTTCTATTCTTAGATTTGCATGTTAATGTAAAATGTATCCGGTTAATGAGTGGAGAGCAAACGGTAGAGGAAGAAATCTTTGGAAAAATTATCTCATAAAGATGTAGCAAAACTAATTCTGGCCACTTCTTTAGGTCAGCCGCCAAAATTGCAACTTGATCTATTAGAATTTATTTAAACTGAATTCCTGATAAAATTCAATAATTGGATTTCCGACGCTCGCGATTCTCGCCTCAGAATTACGACCCAGTCTCTAGAATAAAAACGAGAAATTGCATTCTAATTTCTAACATATTTTCAAAACAGCTGACAGCTGTTATCAAATTTAATATCAAATGACCACGGCTCATGGAACTTGTTTAAGACAGAAGCTTAATAAATCGAATGAAGTTCCATGTCATGTTTGCAGCTGTTAAGAGATGCATTGTTAAATGCGGCACTTCGATTGTTTAGCAATGAGAGAATATTACTTTTAAGAAGACGAAAGTATTTGGCTCGATTTCCCGACAATTTAGTTTTTAAGATCTCTCCACCCCAAGAGAAACAAGTATTTACTTATTTACTGAGCAGCATGATAGAAAAAGGTTGTTTTAAACTACAAATGGCGACAAAGTCTCGGTGCCTGGCGGAAAGCTATGGTTAACGAACGAATCCCATCAAAACAAATATTGTAAATTCCTCTTTCCTCTCGACGTGAACCGATAATGTCACTATATCATCATATCACATACTTATTTCGGAGACGATAGTATTTTATGGACAAAAGATGAACAAAAAACGCATTCCCAATCAAATATAATGAAACAATATTCCATAATTGAAAACTATAGCAAACAAATAATTACAAAATGACATTTTAATAAATGTTCTCTTTTACTTCATTAATGTTGACGAGTAGCCATTATATTGAGAGAATCGATCCATATACGCCAAATCAACTCTATGGCAGATCATGCTAACTTATGAGTCAAATAGAATTATGAGCCTCAGTTTGGATAGATGCAAGAAAGTAAAACCCCATGGTACTAAATTAATTTGGTAGACACGCTGTATTGGAATACCCACTTTTCTTTTTTTTATGTCGTACAAAGAAATATTTCGAACTCCCGCCAAACTATGGAACATGAAACGAACCTTACAATGTTCTGCTATACGCTTTCTTTCCCTCTGGCCTGTCAGTTTTGAGCATTTTGACATTTTCCACACTTTTTCCTTGTTCTGTGAATTCTGTTATCTAGAAATCCCATCAGTGTCATTAACATCGCATCTTCTACTTCTTCCAGTATCATGATGGTAAGTGACTAAATGGATCGTGACTGAATCGATCTGAATATGGCTGAATCATTCTGTTTATTTTTAAAACTAATTACGGGCACCCATCAGTTAAACAAATATCTTAGTTTCTCCAATATTTGATCGTTAAAACAACCTACCCTGAATCACAAATTGTGTCATTGAACCTATACTCTATGATATACTAATCAAACATTACAATCCTTTCATTGGGTGACCATATTTCTTGTCGGCGAGTGAAAAATCTTTCCTTTTCAGTGGCGATTCGCCCACATTTTTGTACACATCAACCGTATTTCTTTATAATTTTCACCTCAAGCAATGTGATGATGTCACTTGGATGCAGGTGGTTACATGGATTGAAAGAGAATGAGAAGAGCTTAGAGAAGAGAAATGGGGGAAAGGGCAAGATAGGGACAGGGTTCTTGGTGGTAGAAAATGGCGATTAACGTTTTATTTAATTCTTTGAAGATTGTAAATGGCAAGAAAGTGACGAAGAGATAGAGAATTCCACAGGTGGGAAACTGTTAAAATTGAAACAGCTGTTCCATCTAAATAGTTCAACAATAAAAAGGTGAGACCTATTTGCCAAACAAATAGAACGTTTGAATTCATGTAGTCGTGGCACTTGGAAAAAGGATCATCAGAACAAACCTGTTCTGATGCATCTTACAGGTAAAAGCCAAAAGGGTGAAACTCAGATCGAAACTAACATATGGATGTCAAACCCGTTTAGAAGTATTTAAACTCTCTGCTGTTGGCTTTCTAAAATCGCCTTTTAACAAGACCATTCTTCTTCTAACATTGGGGACTGGCGCTACAGAATCCAAAACAAAGAACCGTACCAAGTAATAGAAGCTACAAACAGGAAAGAAGTCCCCAAAATACTAGAAAGGACGATAACAACAATTCAACGTAAGAAACCTATTTTCCTGAAAAATGTTTGAAAAGAATGATTTTATAAATCTCTACCTTTAGCAGGTGTGTGCTCATTTAATGAGGACTGAATGTTTCCTAATAAGAAAATGGGTTATAATACAGTTTGCGTTACCATTACCCTTATATATGTTGGTGGTTCCTTTACTGAAAGAGAACGGCAACCAAACAGTCTACGGCGGATGTCGTACCTTCTACCATAATCTCTGGAAAGCCAATAGTACCTGCACGATTTTTTATAGTCATTTATAACTTTATGGAACAGTATTTAGACGCTCAGCATTAGAATAATTTGATTCGATGATAACAGCCAATAAATATAAATTGAGGGTCTACCTGCGCTGCATATGATTTGGATAGTCTTAGGTTAAGAAACAAAGAAAGGGATCATTAATATCTGAATCATATAATGATGCTATGACATATGCATGTACATGAGTGCGTGCGTATGTGTGTGTGTTTGTGTGATAGAGAGATGAAATTGAGTGTGCATATATTTTCTATTACAGACATTTGCACATGAAGACCGCTCGTCGCCGCCAGTCCAGTGTAAACATTATCACAGTATCTGAGATACAGTCTATATTTCTAGACAGTGACTGGTCACACTTAAAAATTTATAGAGAGAAATAAAAGATCTTTAATAATGCTACAGTTAAAATACGTTTGAGGACCAAGGGGGCAACTCTTTTTTGCTTAAAAATAGTGAGAAAATTTATGAAAATAAAAAAGAATAAAAAGGTGCAGTGATAAAATGATAATAAGAGTAAAATTAATAATAGTATAAAAATAGTATAAAATATTAATAATAAAAATAATATTTGTAATGTCAAGACGAAAACTAGAAGTAAAATAAAAATGACATAAATAATGGTTACATAGTAAAACAGAAAAATAGAATATAATAATAATAATAATCATAATAATAATAATAATCATAATACCATCAAAACCAGTATTTGTAGCGTCCGAGACTCGAAAAAAACTATATTAATCTGGGTCAAGAATTTAAGCAGGCGTAAGCAGGTGCTTATCAACTCCTTTCTCTTGTTCAACAGATTGTCATTTTCATACTTTTTAGGATCATTAACTACTAAGAAAGACACAAGCAATATCTATCACCTTTCCCGTCAAAGTGTTTAGTTTTCTTTACGCAGTCCCAGGTAATATTTGGGTTTATATTCTTTTTTTTTTGTTTTTCAGAAAAATTAAAGAGGGCCGTACTGTTCCTATATATAATATTGTCTAACGTCATTTGGTGATGGTAAAAGCTTGATTTACATTTTTTTTTCAGTAGAAGCCACATAAAACTTGACCTCACCATCATATTTGATGTTAGCTTTATAAACTAACGCTTTGTTCATACATCCGCCGCTTGATGGGCAGGGTTTGTTTTTCGGCAGTTGCATTCTTTATTTGTGTTTTGGTTTTTGTTTTCTAATTTCTTAAAATGTTTTTTTCAGAAGAACATTTCAATTAAATAATGTTATCACACTAAATTGCATGTGTAATTTTTTCAATTTTTGAATATGATGTTATGCATCATGAATCAAATTGTGAATAAACTGTTTGAAGTTCATATCGGCTATGTTGTTTTAGGAGAAATAATTTCGACCGTCTCTGTGTTTATCAAGAACCATGTGCAGTAAATATGGTATACCTGGTCCAGTTGGCTATACCCTGGCATTTTAGAGAGAAAAAAAAAATTGGAGCACTCCAAAATGGTGGCATATGTAATAGTAAAAAGCCAGCAAACTGCACCAAAAACAATGTTTCAGTTATTATTATTATTATTATTATTTCCTTTCATTTCTATTCTATACACATTACTTTCCGTGTCTCAGCCAGAGAGCTAAGGACACAAATGTCTTCATCATATTTTCCACTGATAATTTTTGTAAAAAGTTTAAAAAATAACACATATTACAGAGACAAAATCTTCGCAATGTACTAGCTATACTTTTACACTGTACAATTCAATCCGAAGTCTCCAGCTACAATTAATGATGTCCTCATGTACCACATTTTTAAGATTTCTAATTCAAGATACTTCTATTTTGTATTTTGATAGTTTTTGAAGATCTTCAACTATACAATACAGTCTGCAGGGACTACAATGTCAATAAGAAGACACATTTTGCGTTTGCTGTATCTGATTACAGTGTGTAGCTGATTAGATTAAATTGTTCTGCCTTTGTGTATTCTAAAGTCTCATAAAATTGTTACAGTTCCTATTTCTGTAACCGGATCTGGGCGATGTTCATACCATTACTTTGCATATTTTCCAGTACAGTGATTGGCTTATCCTATCATGACGAGATTTATATCAAGTTGCTAACACCATTCAATCTGATAAATAATTGTCAACTTTTTTTTTCGGATATTTATCACAGAATCTGCATTTCGGCTTAACACAATTTTTCAGTATGTGTTTGGAAATTTCTAGCATTGGTCCTGTGCAGCAAGAATAAAACCTATGGTTACTGCTTTTAACCCTGCACTACCTAACAACTGATAGTTATGGGGTTTGTCAAAATCAGCTTGTTTGGTACAGACAGAATATTAACCATGAAGAGGTTTATCTTGCCATCCTTTCTATATTTGGTTCACATTTCATTTGCTTTTATTTTCTTTTTTTATGTTCTTTACTTCTGCAATCAGTGTATTATGTTATAATTTCATTTTTTCATTCACTTGAATTTCCATTTGGAACTTGTGTCTTCCTTTATAACTGAATACATTTTCTTATTCTTTCATATTCTTTGAAACAGATCAACATCCAGTCTTCTTTGGTTTGCAGGTATCTTTCATGGCCGATTAGTTTGTTTTTTCTTTAAAGCTACAGTTGAACTAATGAATTAAATTGATGAATTCAATTGTTCGTTTGCAGTGCAGTGTTATATGTTTGCACAATATGTTTATTGGAATTTCTCATATGAATTTTGGGGAGATGGTCTCTGATATTTGTGTTCGAGTTATTCTACTGAATATTTGAATGATGCGGGTTATAGCTTCAGTGATTTCATGGAAGTCTGTGCTAATGTTTTTTGACTCATTTTCAGTGACATAAGTCTGCAGTTTTATTCTTATATTCTATCTCATTTATTTTAGATTCTATCTCATCCCCTGTCGTATTATTTATCTCATCTTACCTTATCATTTATCTCTTATCTTAGTTCATTAGTGTTTGAGTGATGGCTTACTCTATTTTATCTTGTATCTAGTTTTACCTGATCTCTTACTGCATTTGAGAGTATATTTCGCACGATACCAATGCGGACATTGGCAAACATGTTTGGGTTGTGATATGGTATTATTCTGTTTCCTACCATAGTTTTCCATATCTGACTTGTTGATACGTTTCCCGTGTTCACTTCGTTCGCTTTCATTAATTGTTTTGGCATTGAGTTACTTGAACCGGGTTCGGTGACCATGTGTATCATAGTTGTTGTAAGATTTTCTTCGAATGAAAAATGTTTTGACTCCGGTCTGGTTCCTCTTTGAGAGACACGACCCTTGATGACCCGAGTGACGGACGATCCAACATGAGTATTTGTTGGGAAACATTGAGATGGCGGATTTCTTTTTCTGTTTTTTTGGTGCTTTATCCTTAACCTCTAAGGGGCAATTTTCTTCAAGATATCAGTTCTAGGATGACTGTGGACCAAACAAACAAAAAAAAAGAGTCTGTCCTGCTCATGAAACAATTAAAGGTTACACAGCTTACATATAAAAGACAGGCGAGACTAAGTTAAAGGCATGTTCAGCTTGCTGACAATATGAATGAAAATAATCAAGTTTTATAAGATTAATCATCCCCCCACTATGGGGTAGCGAAGAGTTACTAAGGAATTCATTAAACAAAAAATAGATGTTAAATTTGTGGTACTTCCACCTGCTTCTCATAATACAGGAACCTAAAACATAATTTTCGCTCAAAAATGATCATCATGAATAACTTCTCCGGATTAGCACAGTAGCATTCTACATCCAGCCATGTGCGAACAGAGGATTTTCTCTAAAAAAATATTATTATTATTATTATTATTATTATTGTTGTTGTTGTTGTTGTTCCTTTGGTTTCAGGTGTATACTTATTTCTTTTCTGGTCCCCGAACAGAGACCTAAGGTCAAAAATAGCATCATGGCATTTTCCCCTTAGGAGTTTTGATAAAACAAATCGCCCATATTTTGCAGCGATAAAGTCCTTCGTGAGGCGTGGGCTGTATTTGTGAGTACAATTTTTTTGTATTTCTTTAAGGCATGAGTCTACTGAATTTTTTTTCCAATCAATCTGAGGCTTCCAACTACAACTAGAATTGTTAATGTCCTCATGTTCCTCATTTTTTGCGATTTCTTTTCCAAGCTTCCTGTATTTTGATAGTCTTCAAAAATTCATTGCAGTCTGCAGAAACTGCCATGTCAATAAGCAGGTACATTTTGTCTTTGCGGTCTCTAATAACGATGTCAGGGCGATTAGCTTCTGTCTGCGCGCATTGTAAAGTCACAAAAAATGGTTACAGGTGTTATCTCCGTAACCGGGTCTTGATGGTGTCCATACCTTTTTCTTTCAGTTTCCTGTCCGTAAGTGTTGCACATGCCGTGTTTAATATTCAGTGGGTGCCAATACTGCGCAACCAAATACAATATGGTCAATTGTTTCTGGATATTTATCACAGAATCTGCATTTCGGGTTAAAATCTTACTCCATAAACAGGTTTCACATAGTGTAATTGGCCCATATTTTTTTACAACTCCAATGGTGACTGCAAATGCTTGCTTACAATTGCTTCAAGGGCTTGCCCTAAAAATCAAACGCGTAGTTTATTTCCCACAGGATGGTGCACCGCCTCATTTTGCCTCTACTCTTCACGCTTGTCTGGATCAAAGTTTCCAAAATCTTTAGATAGGTCGCAGCGGACCGTTGACATGGCCAACACACTTCCCTGTGACTTATGGTTATAGGGTATGATAAAAAAAAACCGCGTTTAAAGCGAAAAAGAAGAACTCAGGGTGAGATTAAAATGTGTAATATCAAGCATTCCCGTGAAATGTGTGTCGATTGTACTTTTGATCGCTGGTTTTTGTGCCTCAATCGTGCTGGCGGCAGGTGGAGACTGTTCAGTAAACTTTGAATAAATGATTCCTTTTCATACTAGTGTTATCACAATTGTGATTCATCCTCTCATACTAGTGTTAATATAATTTCGATTCACCCTGTATATATTCTCTTTTAGGCATGTTTGATTGAATATATTACAGAAATTAGGTCTGCCAATTTTTTATAAAATCCGTTCGTACCCACGGATATCTAGCGTTCATTAGAACGTGAAGAAACTTATCCATTATGGAATTTTTCTTTTCTTCTATGTTATAATGTCATGGTCATGCGCGCATTAGAGCATGAAAAAACTGTTCCTTTACAGGCATTTCTGAAAATTACTGCAGTATTCATAGTTGATTCTGTTCAGTGGCGGTTTTAATTTTGTAATATGAATTTCTTCCATTATCTGTAATCTAAATTTGTTATTTTCATGGTGTAGGATAGTTCTAATGAACGCTCGGGAAATTGTCAACCGTTTTGCATTTAAAAGTAAAATAAAAAAAAATACGGTAATGAATAACAACGGACATCTTTTTATAAATACTTATACTAATCAACAACATATAGTTTTGTACCACTTGCACCCCTGAAGATGATCTTAGAAAAAGATCGAAAGTACTTGGGGAATGAAAATAAAAGAAGCTTAAAAAGTTAGAGCACATTTCTCTCATCTTTTAACATGAATACGCGGAAGCATATCCGTGAGTATGAACAGATTTTGTTAAAAATTAGCAGATATAATGTCTATAATTTATTCAATCAAACATGCTAAAATATATATATCTATATATCTATATATGTGTGCATGTCTGTGTGCGTGTGCATGTGTGTGTGTATTGACTGATTCGCTTTCTATAGCTTATCAAACATTTGCAGTTTAGTTAAATCCAGAAAATGTTAACATCTTGTAAAAATTTTTTCTCGTAAATAATAATGCTTTAGTGATTCACGTCTTCCTACTTTAACCCATAGCTTGGGGAAGAAGATGCGGGTTCATTCATTTCCCAAGCGCGTAAGTGGATAATGAATATAAGAAACCCTGTGGGGATTGGAACACTGTTCTCTGATTAATAATTCCCTGGGATTCTCCGTTAAACCACTTGCATATTTAAGCTTACAAAACCTGATATTTACAGACACCCTACAGATTACTGGGCATATGTTCTCCTGTTCCTCTGAAATCATTTGTAAACAAGAATACCTTAGACCAAAGCAACATTTAACATTAATATATGTAGGAAAATTTTCTTAACATTTCTCGACCCGCAAAATAACTTATTTGTCGATTACTTCCGGCTTTGACCCATGCTGTATATCTTCATTTCCTCCACCATGTTTGAAACAATTTCGTCCAATTTTCGGTTAAGCGTAATGTCCTTATAAAAGCTCATAGTTTGGGTTTTTTTTTTTGTTTGTTTTTTTGTTTTTTTTTATACCTAAGAATAGATCTTGCTATGGGATGCATGACATTAATCACAATAATCAACAGCTGTTCAGACACAATTTAGAGAGTTGGCGGCTTGATGCTGAGATCATGATTGTAGTTTCCTGAGAAGGATCTTAATGGCGCCACTCTCGCTGCTTGGGGTACGCCTTATATTTATAAATGCCTATTCTTTTCGCTTTTCTTTCTTTCGTAAAACAAGATACTTTTGTATAAACGGTAATTTAGAAATGTGGGTTTCTGGAAGGGAAAGAGAATGAGAAGAATTTCAAAAGAACCTGGAAAGCCGATCCAAAACAGGAAACAAGGGACAGACCTCTATTCCTAGCAGGAGAAAATTATTAAGAAAACACTTATTTTCAACAATAGAAACTTTTTTTTCAGTATTTCCGTTGACAATATATTCCGATTCAAAGGTGTATATTATTCCCACAGATCGAATAGAATGTAGTGAAAATTTCGATTTTTCATTTAATAGACCTACTGATCCTGTCTTATAAGTGTGTTTATTAAATTTATGAAATAAATAAATAATAATACAAATCACGATTTAACTAAACTTTTAATTTATATAAATCCAGTAAAATCTTATTTTTGTCACTTTGATTTGATGAAGTTAAAAACTGATTTTTGTCGAGGGTCTGCAGTAATGTCGAAAGCTGACATAGTAAATCCGCAGAAGATGACCTGGATTAATATCTTATCAAAACCAAAAATCTCTTTAGTTTCATGCGCAGCGAACTAATCAATATGAAAACTAAAAGAAAATGAGACGATTTCGCAATTAGTTATTGATACCTCTTCATGTTTACGGATAATTGGAAGATTATAGTCTTTAAATAATAAGCCGAACTGGAAAAGTCTCATTATTCGAAAACTTTGATACATTCAAGCGAAAATTGGATGCGGGGGTAGATGCAAAGGTTACCTCCCCAAGTACTTCAGATAAACAAAAATACAAAACATCGAATCAATTGTATTAAGCAGTAAAAACAACGTCTTCAATTGCAAAGATTAAAATAGGATTCAATCTCATTTTCTTGGATTTATTTCTAGTGAACACCTCGAGAAATAATGCGATTTTTAATCAATAAACATTTTATATAATGTTTTCCTTTCGAGAGAGAGAATAATGATTGATTATTAGGAGTAATTCTTATTGGAATTGCTTTGAACTTTCGTGTTTTGGATAAATAAACGTTTAACACAATGGGGAGACAACGAATTGTTCACAACTGAATCATTCTAATATTTAAAATGTTCCAGATTAGTATCTCCTACCAGGATCCATAACTGATACCAATCATGTCTGACACCAGATACTTTGTCCATCAAGAGATTGAAGAGTACGCAAAACCTTTGCACATTTCTGATATAATGTTCACGATTAGTCACACTAAACTAAATATCTTTTCAATCGGCTCACAACTGACTTTGACATACGGGTACCAATCAAAAATGTTTATTTCACCCGAGGAATGTTCGCCAAAAGACAGACAAAATATTTCGAAAGTGTCAGTAGCTGATTTTCGGAGCTTTCCGCAAAATTGTTTGCGGTCACTTTGCATGACTTTGTGTTAAATCGAAAATACCACAGAGCCATTACTTGCGTTATATATATATATATATATATATATATATATATATATATATATATATATATATATATATATATATATGTGTGTGTGTGTGTGTGTGTGTGTGTGTGTGTGTGCAAATATATGGATATAAATCCGACAGTATGAAGAAAAATATACAGAAAAAACAAACAAAAATCTTAATATGCAATTATGCTGTATTAATGTTAATATAAGGTCAACGTCGGACGTTTTGGTCTATTTTAGACCATCTTCAGGACATTTTCATTAAACATAATTAAAATTCGAACATATAAAATTCAACATGAAAAGACGATGGACATAAGAGCACAACTAATCCAAACAGATAACTGAAATTTTTATATAAGATCAGCGTTCCGTTTAAATATGATTACGTCGTCGTCACGTGGGCGATGTTGTGAAAACGTATTCGAAGCTGATTTCCAAATATTCAAATATTAAAAAAGTCGATTGAACTATTTTATATAAACAGTTCAAGAAATCCCTTTCGTTGATATAGGAATACGCAGAGTTCAATAGGTTCTTATATCTTCATACAAGCTTGAAGTCCTCCACGTTACAAAGCAAATCAAAAATGATTTCAAAATATCAGAACGATGGAACAATTTTAAAAACAGTTCGATAATAAATCCTTTCCTTACTCGATCAATAGATTGTTATATTTTCGTACGAGCTTGAAGTCTTCCATGTTATAAAGTAAATTCAGGTTTGTATTTCCAGTAGACAGTATGTAAGCAAATATATGGATAATACTTTATTTATTTGTTTCAATAGGAGTAAATAGGTTCGCCTATTGCCAGACTCACACTTCTCTCTGTTTCTGTGAACATTAATAGAGATTTCTATCTTGTTTCCTGCTTAGGAGTGGGTTTCCAGTATTTTCTAAAGATTTTTCATTCTCATTTACTTCCAGCAACCCAGTGCGTTTTAGTGGAATTATCACTTTTCTTTGGATGAGTTAATTAACAAAAACGTTGAGGGATTAGAACTTTAATCCGTCTTTATCCCGACATCATCGTGTCAGTTTTGAATGCGATCTTTGCTAGTAATAAGAAATGTTTAATATTCTGCATTTATTATAAATTTGAGCGTAACTGAAAAAGTTTAAAATTTAAGGAACTGCATTTCTTAAATAAATGAATAAACTGCTACCACAAAATTATCATTAAGTATATTTCTTTAAATATTAACAATGGTTAGCATTGAGATTAGCTGAGGAAAACTGGATAATTGGTAAACTGTGACAGGAAATGGCGCGTAATCTATAATGCCACCCCCCCCCAAAAAAAAACTGATCTCAGTTAACCACCATAGACAGACCTTCCTCCACACTATCAACATGGTTGATTCTAAACTCATGGAGAGCAACACACTGTACCTTCTTGGCCTTACTTTCTCACCTGACGTAATCGAATCAATAGCTGCATCTCCTGCAAGGAAAGTTGAGTCACTGTGTCGTGACAGAAAGTTTTTCTCGTCAGAGTCCATATTGCATATTAAAAAATATCTACCATTCGTCCGAACACTGAATACTGTTGCCATATCTGGTCAGGTGCTCCTGATACTCATCTTGAGGTTCTTGACAAAATCCAAGGAAAAATGTAATGTGATTGATCGTGACGAGGTCCTACCCTTTTTCTCTTGAATTAGGTAAATGTAACTGCCACAGTTAAAGCAAACTCCAACAGTTTAATATCTAGTACTTACCGCCTGTGGAACTCCGTTACGTTTCCTTGCTTCCCTGATAACTAAAACCTGCCAAAATTCAAATGCCACCTGTCAATCCCCACCTTCTATCATCTAGATCCTCGTTCAGCTTTTATTCTTTCTTCGGTCTTTTCTCTCACTTTCACTCTCTGTAACCAGCTGCGTACTAGTGACATTCACCACTTTCTTGGGTCGAAATGAGGAAAGAAAAATCGTATTCCGAAAAGTAACAATCGAAATAATACACATGAAGCTACGGAACTAATTCTTTATGTTTGAATTTCTGCTATGGAGAATTATTCTTATCTACACTGATGATAATGTTTTAATCTTTGTTTTTTATTATCGCAATGACACGGAAGTTATGCGTTCCGGCTTTTTACAGTTATCTTTTAATCCGAATAATCGTCATCTCGTACCACTACTCTCCGTGTCAAAGATTATCGCGTCTTGATTTCATAGACATCCCAGATATCGTTGCCCCACCTCTTTCAAGTGGATTAATATGTTAATAAAACTAGTGGCATACTAATTATAAGTCCCATCACTGATTTGGGTGGTACAGTCAGAAGATTTTATGAAACCTATCTTTAGTATCATTGTCGCTTGGAGTTTTGAATTTCTTAGCGAATATTATCGCAGATATTGTCACCTAAACTGAACACGCCAAGAGGAAGATGTTGCAGATGATAATGTGGACTACGTACTCAAGTGACAAGGTTGAATGCTGTTCAATATAAGAAGCTAATCAATTTGAACAAACGACCAACGATAGACCACACTAGTATTTCAATGTTCTTATACTCTTCTTGGTACGTCTATAATCATAATTTTTTAATATCCATAAATTTTGTACCGTAATGGCTTCAACGAGAAAGAAAAACTGTCTTCCGATTTGATGGAACGAGATGTTTCTTTTCACAATGAAACAATGTCTTCTGGAAAAGCACCAACACAGAAGTTGAGCAAAAAGTATGTTGCCATAATTTTGTAGAAATCACAATTGAAAATGTCCGAGGTGTGCGGAAGCGAGAATGTCGATCATGAAAGGTCTGTTCATTTTGACAGGCTATTTGTCTCTGGAGACACCTGAAAATATGGCTGATGACGTTCAAGCATTTTGTGCAATTGCTATGACAAAAACGACGAAACTGACAGTAAACAATACTAGCTCACATGGCCGACGGGTGCCTAGGAAAAGGAAACAAAGAAGGTTGTGCCGGAGAACAGGGTTCTAAATTAAAATTTGCGACAGAAGACTGTGACGAGATAAAACAAAAAAGCAACCTATTTC
This sequence comes from Acanthosepion pharaonis, assembly GCA_903632075.3. NCBI lineage: Eukaryota > Metazoa > Mollusca > Cephalopoda > Sepiida > Sepiidae > Acanthosepion > Acanthosepion pharaonis. The sequence goes on along the minus strand of CAHIKZ030001125.1, from coordinate 867,583 downwards.
TCTGTAACTTGCAACGAATTTGGCGTCCTTATGGCTAGGCGGACAAGGAAAGGTAATTAGTTTCCTGATAGCAAAGTAACACATTTCTTTCGCTGATAAATTATTATATGCCGACAAAAAATTGAATGCTTATTTTTACCTTATGTTATCAAAAGACATAATGTAGCGAACTTTTACCTATTCCTCCTAACAAAAAGGTCACCGAGTTTAAAGTAAAATTCTATCAAAACAGCCTTCCAATTCGGAATCCTATCTTTGATATTTTAAACAGATGAATTGTTCATCAAATGAGGCATTAACAGTTTTATCAAAATAATGTTCTAATTAGCAACATAGACTCAGTAGAATTTATATGTTTGAGTAAATAATTCATATACATAGCTGAGATCAAATTCATTCAATCAGTCGTCGGTTCGTTTCACTGATTATTAGTAATGAGCTTGTTCTGACATCCCATGTATGGAAGACTTTAATTTTAAAAATTGTCACTTTCTCTTCTCGTATATACGTACGAACACAACTGAATGTCATATACAAACTACACATTGATTATATACACCATGTATAGCTCACTATACAGTTTTCAATCTTCTTTATTTTAAGTTAACGTACAATAAAGACATAAATATCATTGTTTGTGTAGCGCATCTTATTCTAATGACAAACCACAACTTCTAACTCTTTGGTGTCAGAAACATTATTGTCTAATGTTTTATGAGATCCAATGACACCAGTGAGCCGTATTTGATTAAAGAATCATGATGGCTGATTATTTTTAACACCATATCAATTAGAAATTTTATCATGACTAACAAAATGTCCATTTCATTATTATCTGTGAATTGATATGACTATTTTTTTAAAGATAATGGAGTAAATTACCGTTGCATTCGGGATAGTTTTGAATTCAGTCTTCGTCTTTCTAAAGTGGCTGACATCCAAGACTAGAGACTCCAGTCTTCAGATCTATCTATCCCATTGCTGAAGGGGAAAGAAGAGAAAGATTCATAACTCAGTAACAGAGGGCTGTAGAGATATCAATGTCTACCGGTATCGTGTTAAACAGAAAACAACTGATCTGACACAAAAATTATATCAGATATTTATTTGCCTGACGACAATCACCTAAATGAAGTGATCTTCATAAAGACTATGAACGACCCAGACAAAGGAGGTCACTGAATGAAGATAAATTACTTTTTAGACAAAGACGACAAGAGAAAGAATAATGTTCTCTATAAGACAGTTGTCACTACCAGGAAAAATGCTGAGTGACGAGAAGATCACTTCGAGAGCAACGCAAAGGAGAAGACGTCCGTTAGATTGTACACCTACTCCGTCCCCTCGCTTCATTTCTGCTTCGCTCGTCTATAACAGTACGTTACACCCTAAGAATAAAATCTTCTTAAAGCTACAAGAGTCTAATGGATGAAAATCTGGCAGAAGGGTTATTTTAAAGCCACAATCGTTTAACTGGAAGAAGTGCACTTTATCGTAATCGGGAATAAAATTAGTGTACCTGTGAGAGACATGTGAAACAGACACTGAGCGGAGGATCATGGATTTTTAATCACGGAAAGATGATTCTCTTCATCTTCAAGACGAAACATGTTTTCACTTTTTGTTCAGTAATAGTATTATGGCTATACTATAAATATGTGGATTACTGACAAATATCAAATGAATGTGAAAACTGCTGTCATAGATACGCGATGAATTATCAGAATCTTTATAGAATGACAACCATGATAACCACACGCCTGTAGAATAATTACACCAACCCACAAAAATAATTTGGTGATTTTTCATCCATAATTCAGCCTGCTGTACAGCGCACGTAACAATCCTTAATGTTTAATAGACTTAAACCAAGAAGAAAACTCAACTTGCCACAGTTTATTGCGTATCAAATGGCCCAGAGAACGTCACCAGTCAATCAGAGAAAGCTGTCGCCGTTTCGCCAATTCTGTCAACTCACTTGTCAGCTTCTAACTGTGCATGCTGGTGATAAATATTTACTGATGTGGAACGCCTTCGGCTAGAGTTCACAGTTGAAGCTAGAGTTTCTCATGACAAATTTGACACACACACAGATTTCATTGCTAATCCTCTGACTAATAATATATGCTATGATTCCACACAGTGTTTTATTAAAAGAAAATGCGGCGTAGTTTTAATTAATTTAATGAAGGTTTTTCTTAATAAATATATAGTTTAATTAAGATTTGTTGATCATTTGGAAAAAGGAAAACATTTTTTTAAAATAGTATCTTAATTTTGCACAGCAAGGTATAATTAGAAAGAAGCTGCTGAAATTTCTGGGATACATAATGAAGAAAGACTGCTTGGAGTACATGACACTCAAAGGACATATTGGAGGTAAGGTGGACAGATAGGAACAGCGAGTAATCTACATACATCCCAGATTCACTAAGGAATTCATTATCGATAGTATAGGCCTAATTCTAAACAATAACACTTTTGAATTTGACAATAAATATATATCTAAGCCCAAGGTACTACAATGGGAACAAAAATGGCACCAACATATGCCACCCTAACATTAACTTACCTACAGGAAAACCTCTATAAAAAAGATAGATAGAAGAAATAGATGGGGAAAATTTAAAAAAACAGCTTCACACATTCTTGGATACAATACTTAGATGATTGCTTCATTTTGATGGGATGATATTAACCAATGGTCCACTCAACTTCAGAACTTACACCCCAAAATCAAATTCACCGAGGAATGTAATTTTACCGAATTACCATTTTTAGATATACTCATTAGAAATAGAAACAACCACATAATCACAGATATCTACCACAAACCTAGAGACACCAAACAGTATCTTCATTTCAAGAGTCACCATCCAAAAAGCTGTCTGAAATCTATTCATTCACACTTAGGGTTGGCACTATAGTGACCGACAAACATCTCTGAAAAACTCACATAAAAGAACTACATAGAACTAAAAAAAAACAAAAAAACCGGGACTACCCTACAACGTTAATAAACAAAGGTTTTGAAATAGCAGAAAAAAACTTTTAGATAATCTACGCAATCCAAAGATAGGTAACGTCGAACAAACTCTAGCATATGTTTCAACATACATGAACGATCCAGAACTATTGATAGAAATTACAAAACAATCTAGACCTACTTAACAAGAATGACAAAATGAAAAATATATATTAAAAACAATTTAAAAGTAAACACAAATTTAAAAACCTGAAACATATTAATCTCATCCAAATGTAACGAACGCACAATACGGTGGTTTACAAAATGCAATAAAAAAAACGTGGGGCTTGGGATATCATCATAGAAGGTAACTCCAACACATCTGAAAAACAGACAACGACATCCACAATAAATAAAAAATTAAACTGCAACTCTAAAAATGTGATTTATGCACTCAAATGGACAACATGCAAGAAGTCATATATAGGTATCAGCCAACAACTAAGCAACTTAGCTTCCCTTCTCAAGAGAAACATCAAATTATCAGACAACAAAAAACTTTGTATCGTAACACATCTACAAATGTAATCAAGGTAAATTTAAGATTGTGTCAATATATCAAACAGATAATTATTATTACCTGCAAATACAAGAAAAAACTTCATAAACAAATTTAAATCAGCACTAACACCGCACACATATCCACACAGCATACACACATTATGCCCAAGTGCATTGGTCGGACCACACAAGAATACACACACACACACACACACACACACACACACACACACACACACACACACACACACACACACACACACACACACACACACACACACACACACAATATCTGTGGAGAACGAATATATATACACATACTGGCAAAACAAATAGACTACTCACAAGCGCAAGTGATAGTCGGTTTTCATTACACGTGTGTAAGTCATGATGAATTTAACCTCTGTATCAGGACACCTCAAAAAGAAAAGAATAACTTTGTTCCCGTGTTCACGCTTCAATTTTAAAGCCAGGTGCACATTTCTTTTGGTGCAATGAACTTCAATCTCGTACACACAAACACTGTCATCGACACATCTACCATAATAATTGGGTACTTTAATACGTACAAGCAAATGTGCCTCGTGAAAAACCAACAAATATATTGGTCGATCGTTTTGTTTTAACACCCGTCAGCGCTGTGAATGTACGGATATAATTTGTTGTTCCCAGATTCTAGTGGCTTAAATATATTTCAATAGCTGTAAGAGATCGTCAACAGAGTGACACCAAATCGGTGAAAATGCTGCAGAATAATTTGGATTAGTTTCCGCGATATCAATTTGGTCGGCCTTCGAAAATTATACTGTCAATTAATTGGTTGATTGTTTTATAATGCCCAATGTCTCATGCATTATAATCACAAAACCTTCCCGGATGTCTGTAGTAACTTCTTTTCTCTGAGATCCGTTTACTTGTAAAATTAGATCAATGGCATTATCAACCATTTCCGGATATACACTATTGAAGACCAGGGAAACCTGACTTCAACTTGAGTCAATAGCTCTCCTTTGTCCACACAGTTGACTAATCAAAAATTTTAATCATTCATTCAAGAATTTTATTTCAAATTTTCTTTTGAAGAAGCAGGAAATTCTTAACATTCGATGCGTTCAATCCTTGAAAGGCCCTGTTTTTGCGATGATATGGTTCAATCATTTATCTGGAAAATATGAAAATATGCGAATCCTTCCAGCAAATTGGCACTTCAGAAGATAAAAGAAGATTTTAAATGGTAGAATAACGAAGTAGTGCTGAGATTTTGGATAGTGAATTGAGCTGAAATCTTTTCACCCTATCGACAATACCTCTCTTCAATCAAGATGTTAATTTAATTAAATAAATTTTCTCTATATTTTTATCACTTAAAATGTCTCTATAACGCCATTTCGCTTTTGGGCGTGTAAGTTCCTGCGTCTCCGCAAATTGTATTTTTTTACTATTTTGAATTGCCATCATTTATTTATAAATATATTGGAATTCTTTCTTGTTATTTTCTCCTTCTGATGAACAGTCAGGTGTATACACACATTCACACACAAACACACTCACATAATATATACATACATACATACATTTATATATATATATATATATATATATATATATATATATATATATATATATATATATATGTGTGTGTGTGTGTGTACAGCCATATTACTTAAACTGTCCACTATAGTTTTTTAATATCATTTTATGCTGTATACTAACATACAAACCCGCGCTCACATATTCTTGCATTTTGTTGCTGTGGTGCTATTCTGTCATCCATTTAATTAAAATCGTCAAGTACGTTATTCACAGTTATATTGATATCTTTTCATCAATATATAAATGTTAAATATGTGAATGTTAATATCTACAAATATACTTTTTTTCAACTTGTGTCCCAAAATTATAATCAGTCTCTTTCTGATTTTAGTGTTTCTTATATTTTCCTTAGAAATTCCTTGTTGCTTAAATGCTGGATCATTGTTATTATCTGCAGTCCTAGAATCACATGTTTGTTGCCATAATTCAGGTGTGAAAATTGCCCCGATCTCACAGATACCCTGTAGATTAAATACTACATAGCTGGTCAGTATAATTCACTTTGTTTCTATGCATATTTTCACGGCTTGTTATTGCTTAGTTTCTAAAGAACCACTTTCATTGTTCCCATTTGACTTCGAATTTCTATAACAAACCTTCAGTTGTCTTTATCTGCATGATTTTATTATTTCTTGCTTTCAATTCTTTTCTTTTCAATTGCGTAATAGATTTTACATTTCGCTTTTTGATTTCGCATGAACACAAAGTCATTTTCGAAGCCAATATTTCTAATGTAGCTACCACTGTCAGAGGAATCTTAGTCGCTGTACAGGTTAAATAAATCTAGTGAGAAAATACATTCACAGGTTATCCCTTTTCATTTTCCAGTGAAGTATTTTCTTCTATGTCCGCACACAAGCTGCTTCTTCCTAGCAAATGGAATTTTTCCTGTAAATAAATGTTTCTCTTTATTTCTAGTTCTTTGTTTTGTGTCTTATCTAATGGCTGGGTGTAATATATGAGAGATTAAGATACATTTTGTGCACTTATACGGTTCGCTCAGGATCAGGAACTTATTTTTAAATATTTATATAGCCGCACTGCTCTCACCATCTTATATCTTATTCAATTCTGCTACGAGGTATATTCATTCGAATCCTAACGATTGTACAACTTGACTATCTGATAAAATTACTATTCAATCACACCTGGGTTGTTTTGTAAACATATGGAGATTTATTTGGCTGCTATCATATATTTATCAGTCATGAATACCATTTTAATTCATATTGATTCTCGAGAGAGTTAATACTTTTATGGTACCGGGCAAATTTAGCTAATCTATATAAAACTATCTTTATATCTGAAAGGAAATTGAATCTTAGAAGAAACTCAATCACTTTTTATGAAGTGCATACGGTTCAAGACTAAATTATTATCACCTATAAAAATATCTTTCTTTTATTGCAGAATGAGAAAGCCAGGGTCAGAAAGATTATCCGGAGTGACTCGTGGGCGCGGTGTTCTAGCAGTCATGGATAGCCTTTTTCTGAGTTTTGAATATAAGGGCAAAACGACTCGAATTCAACAGAGGGTCACAAGTATTTTGAAGTATCGATCCGCCTCCCACACCCAGACTTGCGACCGGCTAATACAACCCGAAGAGGGACACTGGGACAACGTGCGACATGCATTACTGCCTCTTAGAATCCAAGCTGTCACCATTACCTCCGAATAAAAAAAGCAATATGATGCAATTCACTCGGCCAGCAATTTGGAAACGACATGCTGTACTGCTTGGCATTCGCGCTGAAAGCTCCAATACGAACATTTCAGTGTTTGGGTATCAATCTTAGGACAGTGCAGCGAAATCGGAAAGGGTTCCATGAGTCTAATGGTGATTAAGGAGGTATGGCCACTCACTCGCTCACTCTGAACGTTCTTATAAGAAAAGAAATCACGAATGCGTTAGGGAGGACCTTGGCCAGAACACGGAGAACTACATCAAGGAGATTGTGCTGCTGGAAGACCCCATGTCGGGCAATAGGACTCTACACCATGCCACACAAGCAGGAGAACGCAGTCATGCTACTCAAACAATCTCTACATCACCCATTATGCTGGTAACCTAACTCCACAGACTGCAACCCCCACCCTTGATTATTATGTATGAGGTGCAGTTGAGTGATAGTCCAACAAAACTCGTTTTAACACCAAAAATGAACTGAAGGCAAGGATTATAGCTGCATTCACCATCTTATACGAGACTGTCCAGAAGAGACAAAGGTTATTGCGAAGTCCTCTACTGGCCGTAGTTGAATCCAGCGGCTATTATATTGAATAAATATACTCTTTATTACTTCAAGATATTTCAGTGTAATAATGGTAAATATTTCTGTGAAAATTTCAGTGTTATTTATCAATTTTACGTAATTTAGACGACGATTTATCCATCACACCCTGTACACTGCCGCTGAGAACCATCAGAAGTCAGGGTGACTATGACGACTCCAAGAAACATTATATTTCATGATTGGCTTATTTTTATTCCATGGAACGAATACATAACTGTAGCGACCAGGATTCTAATTCACACGAAAAATAAAAATTCTCTCGCTTAGCATAAATAGCTGGCGAAGAAAATTCAAAATTCACGGAAAACAATTTTTGGGATTTCCAATATATTTATAGAGCGATGCGAAAGTTCATAAATTCCAAGGATGTCTGAGAGACAGTTATTAGCAAAAAGAACAAACTTTTTCTTCCTAACTAAGCACTACTTGTACGAAAATAATACATTTAGGAAGAAATGAAGAAAAATATTTAGCATCTAAGCAGAAACAGTTGAAGGCAATCCTGGAAAAGCAAGAGGCAGGCAATGCATCAATTTTTGCCGGACTCAGTCTTTAACTAAATTAATGAATTTAATTACATCCCAGAAGAAAACATTCCTATCGTACTTCAGAATGTACGAGGACATTTTAAGAGACGAATGTCAAGAATGGTCTGATGAAAAGTAGGTACGTTTTCTATTGCGAAAATTGTGCCCCACATGAAAATATCCGAATTTCATTTTACAGAATACTGCAGAGAAGGTGACATTTAACGAAACAGTGTCGATATGATCAACAATTTCTAGTGAAAAGAATTCACATTTTTATAAATGTTGGCAGTGTATGTCTAAGGTCGAAGATAAATATTCTATAAAGTCAACCGTAAGTTTTAGAAATTTAATCTGGGCGAAATATCCCCAGTCAGATTTAAATGTTTAATCTTCAATAAAGGTCTAATATCAAGCAACGATGCTGAAATACGCTCTCAATTTCTTAAAAAAACTTAAACAGAATTCAACGTTAAAGATACAGACTGTTGCGGAAGAGTGCCAAAATTTGTCAATTTAAGGCACGATATAGTCGCACAAGACGTCACGTCAGAAGTAAAGTAGTTCGAGAAAAGACAGTAGTAGCAAACAAAAAAATATCCGAAATAAAAAATACTACCAAACTTAACACATGCTATGGCTGTGGTAGTCATCATTTCAGAAAGTCTGTTCATATAAACCCCCACCAAAAAATAATTGTGGAAAAACAGATAACAACCGAAGCTACTGCAAGTCGTAAAGCAAAATAAATACAAAAATTAACTTGTTAAAGAAAATAATAGAAACTACATGTCAGTGAAAATTAACTTGTTACAGAAAATAATAGAAACTACATGTCAGTGAAAATGAATAACGCTAAGGTGAGCTTTCAATTGGACACTGGTAGCGATATTATTATTATTATTATTATTATTATTATTGACAAACAACCTAGGAACAGAATAGGCTAGTCTAACTTTCAAAAAACCCGACAAATTTGCAAAAAGAATATTAGACAAGAAATGAATTTTTCTTACGAAAATTACATGTAACGTCTTTTGTGTGGGTAAAACTAAAAATGCAGATGTTGCTGTATTGAAAATTACAAGAACTTACTAGACATCGATTGTTTAGAATTATTTCAACTATGAAATGGGTCGATTATTTATTTCTGTGGAAAAATTGTTCTTCAGAGAAAAACATTACAACTAATGAAACACTCACTAAACTAAAACAAAAAAATCACTAATATTTTCTCAGAGGAATTGGGAAAATGCCAGAGGCATTTTTCAAATGAAAAGAAAATGTGATACCAGTTTTAAGCCTAAAAGAAAAATACTCTTAGCGGTGTTGGAATCTATTAACAGCAAACTTGATAGGTTTGAAAACTGCGGAGTTATTGAAAAAATACATTGTTCATAATTGGCCACGCCAGCGATTTATATTAGAAACAAAAATTCGTTATGGGCAGATTTTTCCGGCTGGTTTGAACGTATACCCCCTACCATACATATATCCCATACCAACTTCAGAGGATATATTTGCCAAATTAAATGGTGGCATTTATTTTTTACTTTACTATCTGAGGCATATCTTCAAATCTAAGTGGATGAGGAATGTAAGAAATTTTTTGACTATTAATACACATAAAGTACTCTATAAGTTTAGAAGATTACCATTCGGTGTAAAGTAGCCCCAAGTATTTTCCAGCCAATAATTGATACATTTTTGGCTGGACTAGACGGCGCTGTAGCTTAAATAGATGTCATCGCTTAAACAGATAATATACTTATTAAGATGGCTGCAAAAATACAACATATACAATTGATTCAGCAAGTATTTCAGAGACTGAGTGATTATGGTTTCAAAGGAAGAAGACTCGAACCCTCTAGAGCACGTGACATCAAAGTCATGACATCCTCGACAAATTAGGTGACCCTAAAATTATTTCTCGGGTTTGCAAATTATTATAATATTTATGTGCGAGATATGTACAAAATTGCGAGTACCTCTGTATAATTTATTTAAGAAGGGTACGAGATGGAAAGTCAAAAATCTTTTGAAGGAATTAAAAAAACTATCAACTTCAGACACATTACTAACCGAAGCGAGAAATAATAGTAGCGTCGGACGCGAACGAATACGGCATAGGAGCGGTAATAGGCTATAAATTCGAAGATCGTACTGTGAATACATTCGCGGATGATTCAAGAAGTTTGAAAAATACGGAAAAATCTTACATTTACATTGAAAATAAGGAGCTTTGCTATAATTTTTGCTGTTAAGAATATTCACAGGATGACATTAGAAGGAAAATTCATACTTCAAACTGATCATCGTCCATTATTAAGTATATTGTGTGCCAAGAAAAGGATTCCGACGCATAGTACAAACAGACAACAGTGTTGTGCTACAATTTTAATGAACTATGATTTCAAGATAGCATTTTTTCTCGTCAAAAAATTGTTACACACAGATGGCCTGCCAGATTGACATAGAAACATAAAAAAGATTTTGAAGATACTGCGATTGCTTCGCTGGAATCCAAAAGTGAAATTAAAAGCATTGTTTTAACAATATTAAAGAACTGCCGGTCACGATAGACGATATCAAAATACATTCTCAGAAAGACAGGTTTATTGAAAAAAATATGAATGACCTGAAGTCGAAATGGAGTAAATCTAAAATTGAAACTAGTAACAATAATGCAGCATTTTCTATTTGTGATGGAGTTCTTTTGTACGCGGAAAGAGTAGTAATTGAGTTATCACTAAAAAAAAAAAGTTTGAAGCAATTTCACGTAGGACATCCGGGAAGAGTGAGGATGAAATCTCTGATGAGAAGCTAAGTATACTGGCCAAAGTTGGACAAATATATTCAAAATACATTTAGAAAAAGTAATGGTTGTAATTCAGCCGTAACATCACCACCAATAAATTATCAGGAATGGCTGAGCGCTGATAAAACGTAGACAAGACTACACATGGATTCTGGTGGACCACTAAACGATTCATATTATCAAATTGTGGTCGACATTTTCCCCGAGATATTAAAGTTCAAAACGATTAAATTCTTATGCGAATTTTTTGCAAGATTTGGAGTATCTGACATTGTATTAACCGATAACGGAACTCAATTTACTTCTACTGAGTTTTAAAATTGCTTCAAAAATTAAGCGGCTGAACATTTGACAACGCCAATTTATCATACAAGGTTGAATGGTCAAGCAGGACTATTTGTTGACACCATTACAAAAAGCATTAAGAAAAGCTAAAGGCTTCAAAGACGAAGAAATGGCACTTCAATAATTTTTGAACGTATATCGAATGATGCAAAATGCTAACGGCACCACGAATATGTCACCTGCAGAGCTTATGTTTCCTACGAAAGTTAGTTCAATTTTTGATAAATTCCTGCTAGGAAATGAAAAGAATGTTTGACAATTGTAAACTACCAGATCATTAAGATTAAGTTTTCATTAAAAGCTTTAAAGGCCAGAATAGAAAATTGACAGGGTGAAAAAAATTATTCGACGCCTTGGTATTATGATTTACATCGTCGAAGGTGGATGATTACAACATAGAAGATATATAAATCAATTTAGATATAGATATGCACAGAATAAGCGACGAGTACAGATTAATTCACCGATAGACATACTTTACGATATATTTTAAGTATCTATTCCTAAAACTAATATTGCAATACAATACCAGGATAAGCGAAAGCATAATACGACTGAAACGTTGGAAGTGGACCCATGTCGAAAAAAGTGTCGACTAAAATGGGTTGTTTTGGAAATGAACAAAGCTCTCCAGATATGATCTCGATTCGTCCAAATAGCATGTATACGGACGCCGAGAATCGTCAGCACACCTAGGCGGGAGCAAGCCTTATGTACTTACTACAGAATTCAGTAAGACTACGTCGACACCAAACGACATTATATTTCATGATTGCGTTATCTTCATTGAATGAAATGAAGACAACACTTAATAACGTTGTCTTCTACGGTAGAACTTGAGAATAAAACAGACTGTAACAGGCAAAAGACAACATTACAATCCTCGAGGAAGCTTATCTCAGACAAAAAACACTTTACCTCTGGGATTCTGTCAAAGTTTTCTATCCACAAGTGTTCACTAGTTATTACAGTGTAGATGAAGTTAGATTGAAAGAAATCATTACGTCGGAAACATTTCTGAGTAATTAATTTTCCGTTATGGCACAGACAACAAATTATAATTTCATCGTACCTATACGCTAAATACTTTAATATCGACATAAGATATATCGCGAGAAATATTCCATACTCAGGGGTTAAATAAAATAAAATTAATATTTTTATCTTACCGAAGCATATATGCAGACGGTCTAAAGTCTAAAGTATTTCGATTTAACAGATCATTTTTATGTCTAGTGAAGCGCTTTCAAATGTCGACAATATCTCCTAAGATAGATTGTTTCATTAAAGTTCACTACTTCATTAACATCAAAGAGTGTCTTAGATTCTTAAACTGTAATTATTCTTTTGCCAGAAGCACATTATCTACTTTACATCGTAAAACTGTCACTTTCAGGGACTTTGGTTAAAGCGACCCATTTGTCGTCATTGGAAACAGCCGTGAATGGGGGAATTGAATCCATTATAAAGAATACATTTTAACAGTCGCATTAAACTGAGAAATGGTAATTTCTGGTGTCATCAAGATTCCCTTCAATTATGCGTCTGAGCATTTGAGTATGGAGAGAAATCAATTGTTTTCATATCAGAAAATCATTTATTGACCAAAATTAAGTAAACATTACCAAATATTTCCACACACATATAATTGTTTTTTCCATCGTTTAAACAAATAATCTGCGGCGTTTCCGAAGATGAAACATTTAGAAACCTCGCAAATTTGTAGCGTCTATGAGCAGATTTTACATACAGGTGGTTTTAAGTTTTGCATCAATTAAAATATCTTAGCTGAAAATAACTTATCGCCTCCAAAAATTCTAAATTCAAATTCACATGAATAATTAAAACATACATAATCAATTAACAAATTGAAGTTTACCAAAACAAATAAAATGAACCTCTTTCCAAACTAATATACACCCTACAATTGTCTTGTAATTTCTGTTTGTTTAAAGATGAAATTTATCACGCCATTTACTATATCATACGTTCAGTGACAATTTTTTGTCAGCAATTCGTGGTTATCTATAATTGAGATCCTACACATGTAGAATATTTACATTTGCTTTTTATACAGCGTTTATATAAGCTTGTCGATGTTCTAGCCACGTACTTTGATGTTAGGTTTCTATACTTCTTATGAATTCGTATACTAGATGTTACTTTGTTTAAACATTTATTTTGCCGATTCAAAGATCAGTTCAGAAATCCATTGCTGGGGCCAGAAATTGCTCCGGTCATTTAGAAGATGGAAGCTGCAATATGAATCATTTGGAGAAGAAGAGTTCACAAAAAAAAAAAAAAAAGAACAGAAGACAAACTGAAGAGACGAAAAAAATCGAAGAAAATCCAGAGCTCTTTATCCTTGAACCCACCTAGCCCCTACGTAACAGTGGCCGCGGGTGTGTCTTTAGATCCGACATAGATTCATTTCACACAGCAGGAAATGACGATGAACACCACAATACTCGGCAACGAGTTCAGCCAATCACGACGTTTTCTTCTGTCGAGTGTTTTTTTTTTCAATACGCAACATTAGATTGATAATAATTTGGTTGTTGCTACAATGAAATGTTATTCTTGGTAAAGTGAAATAGTGTGTATGATATTCATTCTCGAAATTAACATATCTTCAACAAGAGTATGGGTGTTACTAGTTGATCTCTTAGTCGATCTCAGTATACAATGTTTCATATACTATGTACAGTATAAAATACGCAATGCTTTATCTTCAATAATTTTAGTTTTTATCACGTTGGTAGAAAAGTTGTACGTCTGCATTGCAAATAGTCGTAATACAATCACTCAACCATTGAAGATATACATATATATGTTTATATTTTCTTTCCTCGTCTTCCCTTTGGAAATATTCTGCATGTTACGGAAGTGAAGCGTACGAATTGCTATTCACCATCAATTGCTAGACATTGTAATGAAGAAGCATTCAATATGTTGCTTGTGAAAGAGTTCAATATTCAATTGCCAGTCTTTTATTTCATTACTTTTTCTAACAGCATCTTCAATTCTGAATGTTCACTCTGCTTCCTCCATTTTAGCTTTACGTAGAAAATTGGCTGGTAATTCCTTTGATATACAAGCTCATCAATCAGAATGTTTAGTGGTTAGTTTCTCTTTTTATTTGCGAAATAAATAGCCATTTTCGTGTGAATTTTACGATGAGGGACGATCAATATTATACACTAATTTATTCGAATTAAAGTCAGCACCTTCGTTGTTATAGTTAGAAAGATTCGGTCGCTATATCCCCAAAGACCTTCAGGTCTCTCTCGTAGTTATTAACCTTACTGGAAATTTCATATCTTAATCGCCCGACTTGAAACATTGTCTTGTGAATAAAGGCATTGGTTAAGTGGATCAACGTACCGGACAGTTGTAGATTCAGTGCCGTTGTAGGGCAGAAAATTACTCTATAATTTGCTTCATTAGAAGAAGAAAAAAAAACAATTAGTAATCAAGTTTTTTTTTAATCATTTCACCCCCACAAGGTGGTAATGCCACTTGTACGCATTTGAATTACTGAGAGTTAAGGAGAGAGAAAGATCGAGTAGAGTGAGGATTGTGGAAAGTATAACAGATGAACGTGATTCAAGAAAATAGGAGATGGCGATTAACGACACGTTTAAACTTTTCAATATTCTATTTATCAGAGAAGCAATTTAACAGAAGGGAGTTACACATGCGAGAAGTGCGAGAAAAGAGGCGATTGGAGTAGAAGTGACTGTTGTATTTATCTATTTAAAGCTTATAGGGGTGGTACCTAAATGCACGTTTAGATTTATGGCGTCGGGGCACCCCGGGAAAAAAATCGTCAGAGCAGTTGTCATGAAAATGTTGTAGAAAAGAGAAAGGGAAGCTACTGACACCGGTAAGAAAATGACTGAAGTCTACTTGTCATGTCAGGATCGATTACGTTACAGAACCTTTTTTGGAATTTTTCAAGAACTACGTGATGAATTACTTGCACAAGTTTTACTCTAGTATGGAAAATGGAATAAAAAGTATTCTATACCTGTTAATTAACTAAAGTATTCAATTTGAAAATACTGAAACTTTTAAACTTTACCAATTAAGACAAACTCTTGAATATTTTTAATGTGTCTGTAATAGCAAAGATGCAGACACTAATCTAAGTTAAAAAATAACGCTTCCTAAATAGGCATTTATATGTGAGCATGATGTCGAGTGTGTCTTCATTTCGTATGGATTTGTGTCCGGATTGTGACTGTTTATGTGTAGAGATGAGCTTGTGCATGTTTGAGAATATTCAAGAACTATCTTCCATCCGTTTAATATAAAAGAGAAACTCAAAGACCATGAATTATTTCCCTTCTAAATATGTGCCATATTCAACGGTTCATAGTTTCAACGCTCCACTCGATTAACTCATAAAACAAACCCTCAGTTCTAGTCATCATTGAGTAGGGTGTGATAATGTATGATTTCGCTCATTCTGCACAAGCTTTCAGATATCATATATGGGATTATTCTTGATGTCCAGTTCTAAGTCTGTGCTCTCTCACGTCGTAATTGACGGAAGAGTACAGTATATATAATTTTCTTTAATATATAAAATATAATTACACATCATTATCAACACTAACTTCACAGGGGTTTCAAAGTTGGACAAAGGACATTGCTAAATCCTTCCCTTTATTCAATCTACTTATTTGCAACAACTCTTGGGCAAAAATGAAACCTATTTCTTCTCTCTTATTTGTTTTTCCCACTTAGTCTATCTCTAGCATTGCATCTACTGTAGTTTGTTTCTGTTATATTTCATGCAACAAGGTTGAATAGTTATTTTTTGGCGTCTTCTCTATTATTAGATTTCTTATTATTAAAGAGAAATCAATCTAAGGGGACTTCTAAGTGTTATAATTCAATAATTTTTACAAGCGGTTGTATGTTAATTGATCTTTGTGTTTTTAGCTTGCTCTGTCACTTTTATTTTATTTCAGATTGATTTTGGATAATGTCCATCTTTCCTCCCTTTCCCTCATGAGAAGTTATGAAATGCATTTTTCATTGATATTAAATGCGATTTTCAATCAATAATTATTGGTCGTTTTATTTTATTTTTATCATCAGCCTTTAATTTTCTCACCTTCCATTTGTATCTGCATTGGCTGAATTCTTAAAACTTTTCATTATTTTATCTTTGTTTTTTCAAAGTTACAACTACAGATGGTTCTTGTTTTATTTTCCTTCATTTGAAATCACATCCATTTGCCATTCGTTAATGGTTCAAATATTTTGCGTTTAGGTTTAATTGCATCAGAATGAGAACAGTCAATAGTTGAGGAAAAATCGTATCAGAAAATTAAAAAAGAGTGTTGTGATGATTAAGTATGTTGCCAGTAAATTTAGGAGGGGGGGTGCTAAAATGTTTATAACCTAGTCAACATCAAAATATGACCAAATGAGTGAAGATCAAAAGTTTGCTCACACACACAGATATATATATATATATATATATATATATATATATATATATATATATATATATATATGTGTATATATTGTGTTTGTGTGCATGTACATGTGTGTGTATATTTAGGCAGTATATCTTTTATACAAGAAGGTTTGCTTAAATAATCTCGACATATTAGGTATATTTATTTTTATTTGGTCCTTTCAAATTCACGGATTAATTTTTTAATGTTGCTATTATAGACATTTAGGAAGACGCCGTAGTTTTTTTCCCATTCGTTTTATTTCTCCAAGTACCTTTAATTTCACCCAAGATCATTTTCAAGGGTAAATTGCTAAGACAAAAATATATTAGATAATTGTGAATTTAAAACTATTTATCATGAGCCAGCAGTGTTTTGACTTTCGACAGTCATTGTTGTTGCTGTCGTTGTTGTTATTATTATTATCATTATTATTCAACTGATCATTGTTGTAAAAGAAAATACAAAAAACTACGATCACACACCTTTTACACAGATAAAGCTTTTCGTAATCTGTGACCTATAGTTGTGAGTAGAATTCATTTGTATTTCTTTATAGCAAGGCCTACCGGGAATATTGGCCAATTTATTGTTTACTCTTGAGCCTAATTTTTTGAGATTTCCACTTCAAGATCCTTTTATTTTGATAGATTTCTGAAGATTTTCAAGGTTACATTACAATCTGCTTGTTTTTGTTGATGTTGTTGTTATTATTATTATTTCATTTGATTTCTGGCGTTTACACATTTCTTTCCGTGTCTCGCCCAGGGACCTAAGTTTAGAAATGGCGTCATGACACTTTCCACTGACAAAAAAAAAAATTACATAGACAAATCCCTTCGTAAAGTGTGGGCTGTACTTGTCAGAACAATTTTTGCTCTCTCTTTGAGGTATGGACTTCCAGGAATCCCTTCACTTAGTCTACTGGAATATTTTCCAACCAATCCTAGGGCTCAAAATCCCTCAAACAGGGATTGTTGATATCCCCATGTGCTACATTTATGAGATTTCTATTATTATTATTTCATACTTGTGCCTGTTTTCTCCAGCTGAGTAGGGATTATCATTGTCGATTAGGCAAAAGAAAGTTCCTCAAATCTCCAACGTCTTTCTTAGGATTATGCCAAACATAAGAAATGCTGTCGTCTGAAAATTCCTGCTTTTTCTTGAAACTATGATTCAGCAAATCGCAAATGTATTATTTACGGCGAAGTTCCAAATGTGCTGAATATTATAAATACGAATCTAGCCTGACAGGCCCACATTTCCTGGCTTAGACTAACATAAATTTCTCCTGCATCGACGATGTGATAGCTACCTATCTAGATCTCAAATCCATGAATTACACACACACACACACACATATATATATATATATATATATATATATATATATAAAACAACGACAATCTTAACTTATAAAATATTTTGCGACAATTTTCAATTTTTTGTATTCCGATACGATTTATTATATTTCTTCCTAAACAATTTGCTACAATCGATTATGCCTGCCTTTCATCTCTTCTTACTCTTTTTCCAAAAATTTTTGAGGCACCTTAACTTTTCAGTTGTGAGTGAATTTTCTAATCCTTTAATCCGTATCTAGCCCACATTTCTTTGTTACATCGCTATAATGTTTTCTACGGAGGACCATTTGGTCCATAGACAAATAATTTTTTTTTTCTTTTATCAAACCACGGAATAATCCTGAGTGCCTCGCAATGGTTCAGACTCGTTTGTCCACTTTTGCATTTCTTTTGATTATTCTGCTCAATTTAATATCAATGTTAATATCACTTCTTTTCTCAGTTTTACTCAGGAAGGCAAGAAGAATAGTAAGCAAAAAGGTGAGATATTAGAAAATAGTATTTAAATGAAAATATCTGATCAACTCAATATTTTTAAGATCTGATTTCATATTTGGCGTAGCAACGCTTCTGGATTCCTAGAAAGCGTAAAATGACAAACAAATTTTAAGTTATGTTATTGTGTGGTCTTTAATGATTGCACGGAAATGACGGTAATGGCAATAAGATTTACTTGCTTTCCTTTCAAATATCTCAGAAGCGATGCATTTTGCCCTCAGGTAACATTTGCTGTTCATGACTGAATAAAGTCAAAGGTAGACCAATGATACTTACCGTAAATATTTTTATATTACTCCACCCACATAATAGAGTGGGTTAAAATGCAATGCCTATTCGAATTTAATTTTACATGGATTTCAGCGAAATAATAGATTTGAAAAAAGGTCTAAACTTACAAATGAATTGACTTTGATGCAACGATAAATGCTATGTTAACAGTTTCTTCTCTCACACTTCCGGCTCCATAATTTCTAGCCAACTTTGATTTTCAAAAGTTTCAATGAAATATCAGTCTTTATCTCACTGTCTTCTTGATTACACTTTTATTATTCCCGATCCTTCATAATGTTTTCTGTTTTCTAATTATTTCACACCCAGTAAATTTTTTGCCTCAGTGGCTTTACTCCAGTGCTTGAATATGATTAAAAAATATATTAATCTGAATACGAGCATTTTTATTTATTTATCTAAAAGGTATAAATTGTTTCCCGGATATTCTACAACCTATAATGTTTTTTTTTTCAAAATGCAGCACACAAAGAATTATCATAGAAATTTTGTTTGAGAAGGAGAGTGTGGCAGACATTTGCATTGGACTAAGAGTATGGTTCTGGAAATACTGCTCTTGATGCGAGCAAGGCATGGAACAAGGCTAATAAAGTTAATATCAGTCCGAGTGGAAAAGAAGAAACTGTCGTTAGGCATAGATCCCATGGAAGCAGATAACTCGTCTGAAGAAATTTTTAAGGCATAGGGATTGAAATACACATACAGTCGATGAAAGTGCCACTCTTGCAAAACATGATTTTGTCTAGTCTCTTAGCCATTCGACATTTTGTACAGACCAGATCCAAAGAATACTGACAGATTCCAGCTTCCAATCCTGACTTAACCTATGCCATTTTCGGAACTCATAACAGAGGTTTACATAGGACAATTGCATTTCAATGATGATGTGAAAGAGGAAACTCGGAAATATCTCAGAAAACACCATCATACATACATTTATTAACATGGAAACAATGTTATGCTTGACACCTAGATTTCGAGAGAGAACTGTATTTATTGACAACATTCTATTCATTGTTTTATACTTTAGATAATACTATTATATTTTCTCATTAAAACAATCGATCTACCTTTTTGCTATATTACATCTCCTAAGAGGATTCTCAACATACCACGGTAAATTACTGTGGTATTCTTAAAAGAAAGCATGTTGGTAAATATGAAAAAAATTATTTAAATCAAATTAATTAATATGATTGATTTTAAACTATTCGTAGCCCTCGAATTTCAACGTGGGTAATTATATAAAAAATAATGTTAGAGAACAAATAAGGTTTTTTTTTTAGAAATCTATATTATAATAAAAGTGAAGTTGATTTTTATTCATACCATGAATTGATTACCTTATTCTGCCTTTGCGAAAGTGTCTATGTTTAACAAATCCTATAAATAAATATTCACATTTTTAAACATTCAAATTTTGTAACTTTCACCTCTCATTTTTTGACAAAAAAAATGGTATTCATTGAGAAATCTTTAAGCTAATTGGGTTCAAGATAATAATTTCTAATAATACAGGTAATTGCAAAAGGCACCCTATTTATACCCGAACAAACTCATGATAGAATGGACAGAACAAACACACCACCCTCACCATAAATCGCCAAGACCTATGTAGAAAATCTATGAGTAAAACAGTGGGGTAAATTGGGGCAATATAAATGCTCTCGTTTCCTTTTAAGCCAACTACCGATATGTTACTTTGTGTTACTGAAAGAGTCTGCCAAACTTTATACAACAGCGGTGAAACTCGGGTCGTGGCTTTAGATATCTCGAGGTCATTTGACAGAACTTGGAATATTGGTCTTCTTTACAAGCTGAAGAGGTGTGGTGTCTTCGGATGAATATTTGGCTTGACAAATCGTCTAATGAAAATCCTATTAAATGGCTACTCTTCAAAATCTTTCCACATTAATTTGTATATTTTCCAATTCTCTATATCTGGACCTATTTCGTTTCTTGTTTTCCTCAATGACTCTAATTAATTCACTCGATATTTATGCTTATAAGACAACTATTTATTCCAAACAGTAGTAAATTCGATTGATGCAATAAATTAAAACAGGCAGCTGATCTCCAAATGACACTAAATCAGTTTTTAACTGGGGCAAGCGTATGTTAACGCCTCCAAAAGGATACAGGTGACTTTTCGCCATCTAAAAAACTGTTTGACTTTCATAAGCTAATGATAACCTCTATTCCTTGTTTTCCCCCAACATAACGTTGTATGATCATATTGAATCACATTCTCGACCCATTTCTAGGTACTCTGGTTCACTGTGCAGTGCTAGACATTTTTCTCGTTAGAATCCATCTTGCACATTTACAAATTTGTTATACATCCGTGTATACAATATTGATGCCAGAAGGTTCCTCGAAACTATAGATAAAATCCCATGAAGTGTTTATAATGTTATCAGTCATGATCGAGCATCTCGACTTAAGACACAGTCGCCTTTTCTGTGTTTTCTCTCTATATATTTTCATGGCAATTGTTCTGAGATTTTCTTCATGGTACTGCTTACTATTGAAATAGTGAGATATAAAAGTAAACTGAACAACAATGGCGGCCATTTATACCTTCTTGAACCCTCTTCCTTTATTGTCTTTTTTCGTCGCTAAGGTTTTCTCATCTTCTTTCATTTTCAGCAACCGATTGCGTCTCAGTGGCATTATCACCTTAAACGATTAAAAAATGCTCTCCAACAATATCACCCATTATCTGGCGTTACTTTAGATTTATATTCAAATGCATTTCTATAAATAAAATTTATGACATTGATAAAGGTCATTATATGTTATGTATATTGATCTTTTGGCCCTAATTTATCATCCGTTGCCATAAAAAGAAGACATTTTATTTTATATGATATGCTCTGTTATTTACTAAGTCAGATCCTATATTTGCTTGTTGAATCGTTGTTTTGCTTGTTATCCATCACCCTGCAAAAATCGAAAAGGAAACTGTGAATATAAATATACTAGACTATCTACAAAATGATTTTAACATACTGGGCGATACCAGATGTCGCTGCTAGTAAACAGTAAATGAAAAAGAAAGACGAACGAACTCATTGGTTGCTTGATTGCAAATCGGCTAACGTTGTGTGCCATTTCAAAGGTGTTCGTTTAAAACGTCAATCAAATTTAAGATTTTGACTGCAAGTTATTTTATTTGGTTATTGTCTTCGTTAAAACACAGATTAGAAACCAATCTGTCAGGTTGAATTGAACATGATATATCAAAGGCAAAATATGTCAGTTATATCGATAGTTTTTTTTTTATGAAGATGGAAAACCGGCGTGTTGGAATCGTTCTGAAGAAATTTTACCTCCTAAACTTCAAATAGAACAACAATTATGGTGGAGCATACTCTTTCTATTTATGAACTTTACTTAGATGAGCATAAAGAGAAATACAGTCGGCTTGAACACCGATACATAGCGCTAAGAAATATACCAGTACATCAGACACGTAGGAGATTAATATATAAATGAAAATCTAAGTGCTCGCGCGTACACATACACTAAGAAACACACTCACACATGTGTGTGTACGCGATTGCGCGTGCTTGAATATACCATTGTATACGCGGTCACACACGTATATATATATATATATATATATATATATATATATATATATATATATATATATATGTGTGTGTGTGTGTGTGTGTGTGTGTGTGTGTGTGTGTGTGTGTGTTGTATTTGTGAGTGCACAGATCTTATTTTTATATTATTATTATTTCAACAATAAAATGATGAGACCTACTTGCCAGTCTAGTACCCGGTCTGACATATATACATAGACACACACACACACACACACACACACACATATATATATATATATATATATATATATATATATATATATATATATATATATATATAGGGGTCTGTGCCTGTCTATGTGTGTCTCTGTGTGTGTATAAAAATAACGAATACACATTATCATCCGATGCCCGCATAGACAAATAGAATACTTGAAGACTTACAAACATATAGACATATTTACAAGATAGTAGTGCCAAATCCTGATTGTAACAAAGGTGAAGCGTCACATTAGCATAATTAGCATCGGGGGTCTTAGAGAAAACATCTGCAACCAAGAATTATATGCATTTTATAAACCACGCGTTTTTAATTGATATTATCCGAGATGAGCCTAATTCCCAACCAAGTTAAATAAAGTTAGAAAGAAAATGGTTTTGTGCCAGTTTTTGCTAAGGTGTGTTTCATTATCTAAAACAAGAGCATTCTAATTTATTTGCTTTGTAATTATTATTATTTAATATATTCTAATGCCGGTAATGTTAAATTCCTGGTCAATTCCATTACTGTTGACGACTTATTAAATTATTCTTTTGCTTAGTACGACGTAAGGGGAATAGATAAACTATACAGGAAATGTATAACTGTTTCATATTTCAAATGAATTCAGGTGCAACTTAGGATATCATGTCGAGCGAAATTTATTTGTTAAAGTTTTCTCATATTTTCAGTCAAACAGAGAATACAAGCCAGAGATGGTGATGAAAGCTGTGATAACAAGGATATTCCTTTTGTGGTTGACGCATAGCAAGTATATACAAACGACAATGCAATGTGAAATAAAATATACTGGCTTCAAATAAATAAAGTTTTTCATCGTTATGAGTATATATCTACTTACCAAAGGATGTGTTGAATGTCTCATGAGAACGGAACTGCAGTATGGTTTAGCGCAAATGCTGCAAAAACAAAAGAAAAGTATTTTCAATAATATTTCAGTGACATTCTGCTTATGATACCAAAAGCCATTTGTGCATTTAAATATAAACAAAATTTAAACATTTTAATTTCTAATAAAATTTTCTCTACAAAAATGTTATGATATAATGTAAATACTGATCATTTTTAAATGAACACGTAACTAGGTATTAGATACCTAAAGCCATTATATATATATATTATTATTATTATTATTATTATTATTATTATTATTAACCTAACGGTTCTTTCCTATTTTTCTATATATTTGCACACATATATATAGATATATATAAAACATACTTTTATTAGATAGATAAAATGATAAATAAAGTTACCTTATATATACACCCTTGTGCAAATTAATTGAAACAACTGCTTTAGTTTCCTTTTCTTCATCATACGGTGAGTTTTAGACCCATTGGAATGAAAAGGTGCAATCGATATCTATTTTTTCATCAGATTAAGTCAGTGGTTTGTAGTAATATGACTCTCTTTTCGGGGTGTCTGAGGACATTTGTTTGGCCTTGAAAAATATTGTGTCAACCGTGATTGCATCAGATTTTAATCTTGCCCAGACACTACTGTCTCGACTACTGGCATATTTGTGTGTGATGAACGATATTCCATGGAAGCATATGAAAATTGTAAAACTGCATGAAAACACTTTACCAATGAGCAAATCAAGGTACTATAGACTGACTCGGAATCACTCCTGATTTGAATCCAATCGAGAATATTTAGTCAATCTGCAAGGAAGAACTTCGTGGAGTGGAGATACGGAGTACTAACATTTGCACTGGGTCATAATCCATCGATTGCAAATATATGAAAAAAAGTAAATATTAATTATATCTTTTGTTTCAATTAATTTGCAAGAATATATATATATATATATATATATATATATATATATATATATATATATGTGTGTGTGTGTGTGTGTGTGTGTGTATTGTGCAAATATATATATATATATATATATATATATATATATATATATATATATGTAGATAGATACATAGATACATAGATATGTATGTATATATATATATATATATATATATAATCCAAAACAACAGTTATGATATGAATATGAAAGCTATCCAATACATTAGACCTTGACAATAAATTTCATCTCTAAATCACAAGAAGCACAGAGAAATTTTCAGAACAACCACAACATGCAGACTAATAAACACAACCAAATTGAATTAGGTAAAATAAGATGAGAAAGAATTACTTCAAAATTATGGAAGAAGTTAGGATTAAATCAGTGGAAAATCACAAATCAACTATTTATTTTAACATTACAATGGGTAGCTTTGATGGCGTAGATTCCCGTGAGCTTATGATTTGCTAAAATTTGTAAGTAAAGTAATTGATAAAAATTATGTAAGCATCAACAAGGTCGACGGTCACATAATCGTAAAAAAACAGACAAAACAAGAAAAAAATAAAACAATCATCAACACTTTTAAAAGTATGGGATTCGACATGGACATAAAAACTAAATTCATGAAAGTAAATTTCCTAGATGTTACATTCACAACCTTTCAAAACATTTCGCACACCAAGCACTCTCCACAATATATTCAACAAAAACACAGTGGAAATCAGATCCAGTTGTACAGAGGGCTTGACACAAATAATATATATATATATATGTGTGTGTGTGTGTGTTTTGTGTGTGTGTGTGTGTGTGTGTGTGTGTGTGTGTGTGTGTGTGTGTGTGTGTGTAGAAAAGGTCATATTTCTTAAAAGGAAAGAAACATGTATAGAGAAACACATGCAATATGAAGAATAACGTATAATATATATACGAAAAAACAAATCCACATTATCAACAAAAACAATTACGGTTTCTCACTCTTTTTAAATATATATATATATATATATATATATATATATATATATATATATGTGTGTTTTGTGTGTGTGTATGTATGTATTTAAAATATATATATATATATATATATATATATATATATATATATATATATATATGCTTGTCGGATTCCATGTGTGTCTATGTTAAAAGTAATTAACGCAAAAACGATTAACTTTTACATTTGGAAAACATAATAATTGCTTTGCCAAATAAAAAAATTGGCATTGGGCCTGTCAAACTTCAAGATGCGTAGAAACAGTCTCTACTCTGACATGAAATGTTAGAATGGTTTCACTTCAGATAATTGAAAACTATTGAGATCATATCATTTTTTTTCTTTTTATTTCAAAGATCGAAAATCGAAGTACACATAATGAAGCAATTGCCTTCGTTGTATATTAATAACCTATTTCAAGAACTTTAATTTCGTTCATATATCAGTAAATAACGATTAACTGGTAATCTATTATTTGATAAATATTTGATTAAAAGGTGCTGTAAAATAAGGCAAGGCGTTTGTTGTGTTCAGAGGAAACACTTAACTGAAAGCTCTCCCATGAACGATGGCGTTAACAGGTAGAGAAAGGAAAGAGACATGAGGAAACAAAATAACATTGCCTCAGAAAACCACAGCACGGCAGACAACACACAGCTTTAGGAACAAAACGCCGAAGAGACCGACTTCACAATCACAGAGTCTTGCCAAATGACCACTACTGGTTTTCCCGTAGCCTTTATTGGCATGAGGCATCTTATAAATATCCGGATTTTGACCAATTGCATAGAGGTCTGGATCTATACATATAAAGTTGTTCTGCTGCTAACCGGGAAAAACCGGATCTAACGAATGTTAATAGATCTGTCCGCACGCGTCTGGAGGCATCTTTTGTGTCTGTACCCATTCGCGTCGCTACAAATGGAATTTTTTTTTGCCGTGTCATAGAAAACATCTAACGTTAATCTGACCAAATGGAAGTATGTATATTTTAATGAATTCTCGTTCTATAAACAACAGTATCTATGTTGAAAGAAAACCAGGTTTTAGTTCCGTTGTCTCTCATTCCACTTATCTCATGGTCTCTTGAAGTCCATATTATTGCAAACTATCAATATTACATGGCCAGTCGTTGGGTTTCTTTTTTTCTGAATAGGTATACAAGATACACACGTTACGGTCCGCGGATCTTTTACTTATAAATACAATTGTATAGACAAGTATTTTTTTCAATAATTTAACTCCAAGCAAGGTCTGAATATCACTACTACGCAGAGTGGGTACATGGGGTGAAAAGGAAAGACTGAGAGTAGGGAGGATTGAGGAAACGACAAAAGATGAAAGAAGACAAGAAGACAGAAGGTTACGATTGCTGTTTTATTTAAATGTTTCAACATTGTAGTTATCAGGGAAGCAAGTAGGGAGTTCCGCAGGTTTGAAGTTCAATTAAAGAATTTCTTGGAGTAGAATTGGCAGTTGCATATAGCTGTTTCAGTGGCAAAAAGGTGGGACCTAGATTCAATTCATGTAAACGGGGCAAGAGAGGAAAAAAGATCGTCCAAGCAGTTGCGATGAAAAGGTAGCGGGAAGTCACTTCACTTTCGGTGAGACAGAGTCAGAAGACTAAATGCCTGATCAGGTTCGATTACAGAACCTACTTTGGATTTTGTCAAAAATCTAGAGATATACAGCAGGGTCATCTGACCAGATATAGCAACTGTATTCAATACAAGGAAGAATGGTAGATTGTATATGTACAAAATGGATTCTGACGAGTAGATAGTTTGTTGTATAACTATGAAATACATCAGATTTTTTTTGTTTTTTTTAAAGAATATCACCTCGTTTTATACTGTACAACATTTTCATATAAAATAATTTTTGGTTTTACACCTATGACACAGCTGTTTTCCCAAACAGCATATTCTCGAATCTTTCTTTTTACTTAAGTGTACGATTAGGAAAATAACAGATTCAATACGATGTTTATGTCTCATGTTTTCAGACATCGCTTTTCGTTCAAAATTTCATAGAGGTATACACGCAAAAACACCTACACACACGCGTGGTTGTTTGGCGCTTGTGTTATCCTACATAGTCGGCTTACGATCATATCACCAGTTCTCGTATGATCACAGAAGTTAAGCAACATCATGTCTGATCAGTATGTAGATGGGTAAACAATTTGGTACACCATCTATTGTAA